>OX336388.2:1073218058-1073818058 GCA_946902985.2 Meconema thalassinum
GGCATGTTTTCAGGGGGAACGTGGGGGGTACGCGTACCCCTAAAACATTTGAAAACTGTTTAAGAAAACAATATTGGTGCATTTGTATCTAGTCCGGGAAACATAACTTCCGACTTGAAAGTTCATCGATCAGCTGGCGTCAACGCGCTGTTCACAACAGCTGGAGGAGATTTAGAGTAATCCTCGATTTAAATCGATCTATCGAATCAGATTGTTTTGGTGGGCAACTCGGCACTACTCAGCAGCATAATCGAATCAATAGGCCATATTATTCTCTGCCCGACAAAAGCTTTGTGTAATTGCTGCCTTATTCGAAGAAATGTACTTGTTTAGGCAAAAATAAGTAACATACTATAACAATCGTGAAAAGGAAGTTCTGTTCTTATAAGAACGCAGGCTAGTGTTTGGAGGTGGGATAGGTTGTTAGTTTGTGTGTGTGGTTAGTTTTGAACGATGAAGAAATTAACGAACTATTTTACATCGACCCAGGCATCGAAAAAGCTGATAGTTAATGAATTAATGACTTAATAAATTAACCCAATGCAACTTTTCATTTAACATGTCAGCCCATAAAGTAATAACCGGACTTTGCAAATGCCGAAAGTTGCAAGATCATGATGTTGAAACACTCTCCCCTCCTCGCTGGAGTTGATTTACAATTAATTACCCTCATTTACTACAAACCTACAGAATTTACTGCCTTTAAATACAGGCCACAAGTGATTTTAACGTTACTTCCCGACTTTTAATGGGCGCCAAGGTTGACCATATGGGTCTTCCTGAATAAAATAAAAATAAATACATAGCTGTTGCCCCGACTATGAAAACTCTTTCTCCCAGGAGTAGGGCATTTGGCATGCGTTTGCTGATGTACCAGGTTCATACACGACAGGAATATAAACACACATGAATTTAACGAAATAATCTATTGGCTGTTCTAACACATATGTACAAAAATATACAACACAAAATACACTTGCAATAAAACTTTGTACAGTACCTTTTGTTCACTGCTTCTACGCTCTTAGAGCAACAACACTTCTGGTCAGTTTGACCCCAGGCATTCAGCCTCCTATCATATTTACACTGAACCGACCGCACACAAAACATCTACACACCTTACGACTGGTTCATTCTACTTTCTTCTGTTACTTGTCGAACTGCTTGTTCCCCTCTCCATCCTCGCATGACTTCGATGAAATCTTTCAGACAGATTTAACCTTTAGGCGTGGTACATTAGTAGATCAGTGTTCTGCCGATAAAACAATAAGACCCTTCTGAGCGCCAGACACGCCATTATATGCACTCGCGCAAGGATACCATAACCCCAAAGTTTTTGCCGGAACTCAAATTGTGCGTAGTCCGCTCCTAGCGGAACATTCGCGTCAACACATAAACATCAGACAGTCAAAATCCACACTGACGTCACACACGCGAAGTTCATGGGAGTTCATGCCAGAAATAGCCTAGGTAATCCCACACAAGCCGAATTACCGCCTGTCTTTTCCGGGTATGTCACGAATCCTGCACTTGAAAATCTCAATTCATTGTACCTTTATAGTACAGCCACAAATCTAACATTTAACATTACTAGGTTAAAATAAAGCTATTAACCCCAAACCAAAATGAAATAATGCTTCTACTTAATACAGTCTTATATCCTTATTCCCAAAACGTAATAAATCGCAAAACCCCGTATTTTATAATATCAAATATCCAAAAACCGATAATTAATAAACAGTGATCCTAGGTTGTCCGGACCATCCAAAAATGAATCCGTCCACACAAAAACACACAGGCACAATAAAAATCACCTCTGCAACCCCACATTAACCCAATATAATAAGATATGAATAAAATACCCCAAACTAAATGCACGAAGCAAAACCCGAGGGTGAGCTACTGTAACTGAATAAATTCGGTTACAGACGCCCCCACAAGGATCAATCTCTAAACTACAAGGCTATAGATTTATCCTTGTCCCTCACACAAATACACTAGTACTCCTGTCTTGTCATCGTGAGCAAGATCTCTAGGTGACATATAGCTTGAGGTAAGCAACGTTATATGTACCTAGGACCTTGTCATCGTTGGAAATCAACCTGTAGGCACATGCACCTAGACTGCGGTCTCTCGCAAATGGACCGGAATGAAAAACCTCAAGAATGCAACTCCGCTCTACCGACAGCAGATGCTCAGCTCCCAACAACACCAGATCACCTATCTTAATTTTTACCCCCTCCCTTGCATGCTGTTTCAAAAGTATCTTACCTACTACTACAATAATTCTCAATTCATTTAATCTCTTAGGGTACAGCTTCCCTTGTTGAAAATCCCAAAATCCTGCGAGACACACAAAAATAAATCCTTCCTGCAAACTACTAACTGCCACGACCTCCAAACATAACCTACTGGTACCATCCCACATGGTCACCACAACAAGAAGACTAACAGACTGACTGTTACTAATCATAAACATAACCTCATACAGCATCTGACCAATCACCTCAACAACACCTTCCATGTAAGAGTGAGCTATAGGGTACCTAGGACCGCTCAAGCCAGACCTATCTGCGATGTCAAAACTCTGCCCGTAGCCGTGAGTACATCCAGGTTTCTCCGAGAACACCACCCTGTGTTCCCTCAGAACGTCAATCACCTCTGACTTCTGACCCTTGTCCAACATGGTATCTTTAACAACGACCTCCACACAGTGATCATAATCACTCAACACACGATCATCTCCCATGACCCAGAAACAACAGTGATCCGCATCACTCAACACATGATCATCTCTCATGACCAAAATACAACTTGATACCATGCCGACACCTAATTCTTTCTCCACAGAAACCTCTTTAGTAACCTGAATGCATCCAACAACACTAACAAAATCTCTACCACCAACCTGATAATCTAACCTAACCCAATCCTGTTGCTCACTCCACCCAAACTTCACTTGCGCCTTACTGTAATCTAATCTACAGCTCTGGTCTCCTAACCTATCAGATCCTACATTGACATTATACTCTACATTATGTTTTTCTTCCAGAGCGTGAGCAGGAATACTATGCAAGGACTCTCCCCCTGCTCCATATAGTGAGTCCTGGCGAAGTTTAAACTTCCTGGCCTATTGTTTCTCTCAACCTGCCTTTCCATGCCGCGCCCCCTATTCGCCTGCTCTACCTCACGTGGTCTGTTCCCCGGTTGATTGTTTTTCCCGTACCCCTGACACACATTGTTATTTCTTCCTCTCCCATGATCCTTATACCACATGTACCTATCTCCCCTACCTGGATCCCAGTTCTTCTCTCTCCTCTGATTATAATTTCCTTCCCTACGATTACCCCCATTTCTCTGACGTTGCCTACCTGTCTTTCTCAAGGTACCTAACCTTCCAAGTGACCTCTCTATGCCTGTAATAGCGACTATCTCCTGCACACACACTGCAGTCCTAATGTCATCAGAGAAATTACATACTAACTTTCTAACAAAACCGCCACTCCATCCTAGTTCCAAATGTTGACCACGTAGAATTCTACCTACAGTATCTTCCTCCATACTAGTCACTATCTCGCTAACCTGGCTAATATTCTCATCTACCTTCTTCATACCATTCCCTAGCAACCTAATCTCGACTCGCTCACCTATCTCCACTACCTCACCGCTCTCCTCACTAAATTCAGCACTCTCAAGCATCTCCACTCTCCCAGCACTCTCCCCACTAACTTCAGCGCTCTCATCCTTCTCCACTCTCCCAGCACTGGCATCACTAACCACAACGTTCTCTTCCACGATGCCTACAATTTCCACTTTCTGCTCTCCCAACTTCCTATCTACCCTGGGAAATTTCTGGCTAGTCTCCAGTGTCTGGCTAGAAATCTCCACTGCCAACATCACTTGTTGGGCATCCAACTCATCTACTTCCGAGTCTACGCTCTCTTCCTGAACAGCAATCTGACCACCTAGCTTAATTTCCAGATTAGTGATTTCTACTCTGACTTCACTAAACTGGCGAGTAACACTGCTGTCTAGGATAGTCACCTGCTCTTTGACCTCATCTATCTTTGATGATATTTCCTTCATCTGGGAGGACATTTGACTGGTTATCCTCTCCACGGAACTGTTACTACGACACAGGAGCTTCTCCAACATGTCCATCATACTTAATTCATTTCCCCCCTTCCCTGGCAAATCTCCCCTGACTCTACTGTTTTCCCCCATCCCTACAGCAAATTGCCTATCAGCCCCTGCCTGATTCTGCCGCTCACCAGCACCGTCCACCAACAAAGCAGAATTGCATCCTGGCTCTAACGTAGCCATCCCTAATTGAAATACGTGAAATTATGCAAATATGCCTACAGTTTAATTCCTGTGTCCTGGTACACATCAGCATGTCTAAGGCCCCACGTTGGGTGCGCCACTGAAACACTCTCCCCTCCTCGCTGGAGTTGATTTACAATTAATTACCCTCATTTACTACAAACCTACAGAATTTACTGCCTTTAAATACAGGCCACAAGTGATTTTAACGTTACTTCCCGACTTTTAATGGGCGCCAAGGTTGACCATATGGGTCTTCCTGAATAAAATAAAAATAAATACATAGCTGTTGCCCCGACTATGAAAACTCTTTCTCCCAGGAGTAGGGCATTTGGCATGCGTTTGCTGATGTACCAGGTTCATACACGACAGGAATATAAACACACATGAATTTAACGAAATAATCTATTGGCTGTTCTAACACATATGTACAAAAATATACAACACAAAATACACTTGCAATAAAACTTTGTACAGTACCTTTTGTTCACTGCTTCTACGCTCTTAGAGCAACAACACTTCTGGTCAGTTTGACCCCAGGCATTCAGCCTCCTATCATATTTACACTGAACCGACCGCACACAAAACATCTACACACCTTACGACTGGTTCATTCTACTTTCTTCTGTTACTTGTCGAACTGCTTGTTCCCCTCTCCATCCTCGCATGACTTCGATGAAATCTTTCAGACAGATTTAACCTTTAGGCGTGGTACATTAGTAGATCAGTGTTCTGCCGATAAAACAATAAGACCCTTCTGAGCGCCAGACACGCCATTATATGCACTCGCGCAAGGATACCATAACCCCAAAGTTTTTGCCGGAACTCAAATTGTGCGTAGTCCGCTCCTAGCGGAACATTCGCGTCAACACATAAACATCAGACAGTCAAAATCCACACTGACGTCACACACGCGAAGTTCATGGGAGTTCATGCCAGAAATAGCCTAGGTAATCCCACACAAGCCGAATTACCGCCTGTCTTTTCCGGGTATGTCACGAATCCTGCACTTGAAAATCTCAATTCATTGTACCTTTATAGTACAGCCACAAATCTAACATTTAACATTACTAGGTTAAAATAAAGCTATTAACCCCAAACCAAAATGAAATAATGCTTCTACTTAATACAGTCTTATATCCTTATTCCCAAAACGTAATAAATCGCAAAACCCCGTATTTTATAATATCAAATATCCAAAAACCGATAATTAATAAACAGTGATCCTAGGTTGTCCGGACCATCCAAAAATGAATCCGTCCACACAAAAACACACAGGCACAATAAAAATCACCTCTGCAACCCCACATTAACCCAATATAATAAGATATGAATAAAATACCCCAAACTAAATGCACGAAGCAAAACCCGAGGGTGAGCTACTGTAACTGAATAAATTCGGTTACAATGTTTTGTCGACTACAATTGAGAGTACCCCTTAAATTTTGTTTAAAACACTGATAGTCTGAAATACTAGACTTTATATAATTTTAAATGCTACAAATGCTACAAATGCTGCGTGAACTCAGAGTCCGTTAGCAAAAATAAATAAAAATTTTAAAAATAAAAAAGATAATAATAAAAAAGCAAGTGCAAACCAAGGTCAAAGGAGGTAGCTGGCTGGATGACGTCACGCTCACCGGAGCGAGCGGGGAAGGAGGAAGCTCAAGCAGTACTATGACGTCACACACCTCAGTGCATTCTCGGTACATTTCGTCCCGTCACTGTAACGTAACGCCAGACCCCAGTGAAGTCAACATAATAATTTAAAATGATAAAAAGCACTGGTTTACTACATCAAATTGTGGTTGTCTGAGCAGCCTGTAGACAGGTAGCCTACACAATTCAGATAAGTCTCCACATAAGAACTTCCAACATATTAATAGTACACAAACAGTATTTCGTATGTTGTACAGGGTCATTATCTTTGTGCGCCCCGGCAAACACGGCAAGCTAAGCCGGCGTTGACTGGTGCTGATTGCGGACGCGCGTACACGGTTTAGTCGGTGGTTGGCGCGCACTTTTACACGTTTACCAAACATGTTCAAAAATGTATACCTACAGTGCTCATACTCGATGCTGAAAATGTCCTCCTCTCTTGTAACACACACATGACATCTTCTGATGAAAGAATGGACAACAATCTCATCTAATTTTTGTTCTGTAAGAACACAACGTTATCTGTTAACTTATATATTATTTACGGAACCTGTTTTCTTGAATCGTTTTGCGAGCCTCCTAATTGTATTGGCATTAGTCACAGGTCTTTCTTGTTTCAGAGCAAGACTTACTGCTTTTCATATACGAATTATGGATATACACATGTTCGCGCAATGTGAATTGGTGTCTAGACATGACCAACAATCACAGTAATCACAATACTCACTAAACCTGCAACACTAACGTCTAACCTTTGCAGATGCACGTCCATATAAAAGATAAAACACGTGCGAACTATCGATATGAGTCAGCTGAGCGGGGTATTACGTGGTCCACTCACTTGTACCAGGACAGCCAAATGGCGTCATAGTTTGCCGCGATTACCGGGGCACACAAAGTTAATGACCCTGTAGTTATAATATTTTACTATCTTCACAGCAGAGCACTCGTAGATCATTTCCACATATTAGTTGGGAGTTTATTGCTTAAGTGTATCACAGCAATAGTAACTACACCTTTATAGGTTAGTTGGGGAGGAAGACTGTTTTATTGATGGCATTGTCATTTCTAAGTTTTGTAACATTATAGTACATTACGCAACGAGCCTATAATGGCAATTAAGACACGAGTATGTTTATAAAACGAGCGAAGCTACTTTCATCATTTCCATACGAGTATCTTAATTACCTTTATCGGCGAGTTGCATACGACTTTTTATGTTCGTCGATAATTATAACTATTTTATATTCGAACATAAATATTCATTAATATCTGTCGAGATTTCGCCAGTTTTATGTACTGAACAGAGCGCATGGGACGTAGAGAATACCTTGTATTTGACCATGGCCTCCTCTACCCCACTATGACACTCGCCACGCAGTGAAATTTAAAATAGGAGGCCGTGGAAGTCAGCGCAGGTGCGATGCTATCCTAACCTAATTGGTCACACAACTGTTTCTTGAGCTCTGATTAGTGGGAGAAACTGTTTCATAATGAAAAATATTGTTATAATGACCTTCATTATGGTACAGTTTTCTGACATATATTATTTACATTTCGACATTGTCGAACATAAAAATGTTTAAATAAAATTTTAATTAAAGTTTTCTCTTTTTTAATATTGCATAACAAACAGTACCAGGTGAATCAGCTGCCCCTAATAATATTGTTTTATGCAGCCCAACTAGCGTTGTTAGCAGGAAGGTCGATATTTCTCTGCTTGCATCCCGTATGGTACTAATGTACTGCAAGCATATCCCGCAAACGATACTGAACACTATTGTTTTTCCCTCGATGTGACTACAGACCTCATCTTGCCTAGTACGCCTCAATATAGCGCTGCCTTGGGTTTTTGTGGGTATCGATCCACATAACCTAACGGCGGTACTTTTTGAGGATCCAACCAGCCTTCGGGCTGAGTACCTAACAGACAGAGACCTGAACACACGTGTTAGTTGGGCTGCATAAAACAATATTATTAGGGGCAGCTGATTCACCTGGTATTATCTTAATCACGTGTCATGTATTTCAGGTTACTTTTTCACATATTCCAGTAATTGGAATTATTTAGTGTTGACCGACTGAAAGTTACAATGTCAATTAATAGACTTCATAAAATAATATATTTGAATGACAAAAAAAGAATATTTTACGACCTAAAAGTACTAGTTGGCACTAAATGGAAGTGTCACCAGCACCTTCACATAAATAAGAGGATCTATTAAGCAAATACAGTGTTACACATTTACTGTATATAGCAGTATACTGTACATTGATAAACGATTCCTTCTAATAGCCTTTATTAGATCTCAAATACATGTTCAACTATTTTCTTAAGTAATTTTGTAACGACGTCCATTTTGCTTAGAATTGCATGTATTCTAAATTGGATATTTTAGAGTTGAAATTTACTATATTATTTTCCATAGAAAATAACAATTTTAGTATATAAATATTGTGGTATCCCCTTATTTACCATTTAATTCGTAATAATATTTTACATGGATATTTATATATGAATTTATTTACTCATATATAAATAATTATGTAGATAATTATATTTATATATACGTTTTATTTTTTAATTTCAGACCAGGAATAACATCCTTCAAAAGCTGGCGGGTACATCCTGGGGTGCTAATGCTCAAATCCTGATATCCACTGCTCTTGCACTTCTTATTCCGTCGCTGAATATTGTTGCTCAACTTGGCTTAACAGTGCTCATATTGGACTAGTAGACACCCAGCTGAACCAGGCAATGCGTATCATTACAGGGTGCGTCCGACCTACTAACACACACTGGCTTCCCACCCTAAGCCACATACCACCTCCATCCCTAAGAAGATCACAGTCACTGCTTAACTTATGGAAGAAAATAGAAATCAATCCTCACCTCCCTATTCATTCTGATATAGCAGCTTCTCCAACCAAACGACTGAAATCGAGACACCCTTCTTGGCGTACTGCAATGAATCTACAGGACACCTCCTTTAATGTATCGGACGCCTGGAAAGAACAATGGCATCTGCAATCCTCGTTATCAAATCATCACATCATTAAGAACCTCTGCAAGTGCCCTGATGGATTTTCCCTTCCCAGACGACAGTGGAGGACGCTAAACCGTATTAGGACCGGCCAAGGTAGATGTGGAGCCACTCTCTTCAAATGGGGATGAAAGGCATCACCTCAATGTGACTGCGGTGAAGAGGAACAGACAGTGGACCACATTACATTCGAGTGTCCTTTACGTGCATACAGAGGCTCTATAGAAGACTTACACTGTGTCTCAAGCGAAGCCCTTCTCTGGCTCTCAACTTTTAACATGGAACTCTAGTTATGAACTTGAGATGGTAGTTGTACTGTATATATTGCACATAATATTGTATATAATATTGTATTCATCATACGCTAAATAATAATATTTTTTTAATTTAACGTAATTTTCTTCTTGTTTTCTTTATTTAATAAATTCAATGTCATGCTATTAGAATATTTCTTTGCAGTTAGATTACAATATAAGGAATCCTGCCCGTTCATAAATGAATTCTGGTTGGTGACTACGTCATCCCGTGGCTCGAGGATCCCTCTGTGCTCTACCAAATAACATTCACTACCGGGTGAGTTAGCCGTGGTCGTTACAGCGTGGCTGCAGGCAGTCGCTCACATCCGGGAGGCGAGGAGGTTCGAATCTCCCCGCCGGCAACCTTGAAGATGGTTTTCTGTGGTTTCTCTTATTCCTTCCAGGCAATTCCCGGGGTTGGTCCCTAACTATAGGCCACAGCCGCTACCTTCCAATTCCTCGTCCTTACATTAACACTTTCCTCCCCAGACAAAACTCCACACGTGACGGTACGTGTAGCTCACCCAATGGGTGTCCGTATAGAAGCAGCTACAAACCTCTGGCGAGCCGAACATGTCCTCGGACACTCCCGGTACTCAAAGCCATAAGCTATAAAAATAAGAAAAAAAAAGTTCTCAAGCCATTACCTTGGAACTGGCGCTCTCCCGCAGAGATCAACTTATTATTATTAATCAAACTAATAAATTTTGTTTAACTTATTCATATTATTACATTTTGCACCCCAAACAGTGAAGCCTCTCTCTCACAATCAATAAGACCATTACAGTATGTTACAAATCCATGCTTACGATGACCCCAATGAAGAGTTAAAAACATGTTTCATTAAGCATTAAAGTATTTACATGTGTCTCAAGTTGATATTTTGCGCAATTACATGCGCTTAAGAGTGAAAACTATAAAGAAAAATGAACGTAATCAGAGTAAAAATAAACTAATTAAAAATAAGAAAAATATCTTAAATAATGGCTGAAAAAGTTGACGAATTGAAATGTTCATAATATCTAAACCAAATATGTATCAACAATAAATTTACTTTACAAGCTTTAACATTATCAGTAGAATACAAATTACAGCTTGCATCCAATTACCTACAGTTACATCAGAGAAAAAGGTACCAAAAATGGGACCATTTTAAAATTTTAACAATAATTTTAGTTTGCTCAAGTGCCCTTAATTATTGAAATGTATTATACATTTCTACAATACTTTTGTAACCTTTAGCTGTACAGTAGAACGTCGTTTATCCGGACGTCAAACAACCGGAACGTCAAGTATCCGGACGGGCAAAAAAAAAAGCTTAGGCGGATGTACAAGAGGGAAGTTTAACGTCATTTACTGTTGGCAGAAGATGAGGAGAGGGTGATATTTTTTCAAAAAAGCTTTTTCTTAAGGACTACTGTTACTTGATAGCTGACGGATGGAACACTAACACCACAGAATCTTCGAAATGCATTGAATAAACTGGTATGAGAACAAGAGATCATTAAGACCACAGACACTGTTGATGAATATTTGGATGCAGTGACAAATGAGTTATTCCCCCACGTTGCTGGATTTTTCGACTGTGATAGAGAAGGCGCACAAGCTTGGTTGGAAAGTGACAGTGACTCAGGTTTTCAAATCTTAGATGATGATGATGATGATGAAATTACTTCTCTGGTGCAAGAAGTAAGTGGGGAAGACGAAAAGGATGAAAGCTTAGATGGGAAAGATGAAGAAGGACCAAGTCATGGAGAAGCGTTTACTGCATTATAAACTGCTCTATTGTAGTATGGTTTTACTATGAAATAAACACATGTTCGATTATCCGGAAAAATCGTTATCCGGAATACTTTCGGTCCCAATTAGTCCGGATAAACGACGTTCCACTGTATATGTAATTGGTAAACTGTGAAAATGTGAAGTGTCTAGTCATTGTTACCTAAGAATGAAGCTTTCATTAAGCTGTTGCTTTGTTGGCTGTTCAACACTACCAGTCCATGTAAACAGTTCTGGAAGTTGCTTTCCGTGATTCCCCACTTCAGCTCCAGGCAAATACTGATAGTGCCTAACTCAAGACACAGCCACCTACTTCCGAAATTTTGCCCCCCAAGTGCACCAACTAGTAAAGACACCACGATAACACAGGATATTAGTTCCACACAACCCAAGCATATGGAACTGATGACCAACAATCCAATTGTATTTTCTTCTTTTCATCCACCATCCTGTTGTGGATTTCAATTTTCAAGCATAGTCACAACTAGCGTAATGGGGCGGTAGAAAATAAAACACTTAAAAACTTGAGAACTGTAATAGCCCACGTAGCCGTGCGTGTGAAATCGCTCACTACGATTGCGATGAGGACTGGAGCAAGTCCGAAGATCGGAGGTTCAAATCCCGGTGCTGACAGCGGCTATCGTGAATGTGTTTCCCTGGGTTAAACTACGCCCGCTCCAGAAAAATGCTGCGATAGTGCCTTATGGGACAGTACCCTAACAGTTGGGGACCACGTAGCACAGTCGGTAGAGGCGCTGAGTTTCCACCCAGGTAGTGGATTTTAGAAACAAAACTATTACTTTCGGAAACGCAAATAGCCCTGGGATTCACTCAGCCTACACCAGAAATGAGTAACAGGTTAATTTCTGGGAGCAAATATGGCCGGGCGTGGAGCTGACAACTCCATCCATCTGGTGCCGATGTCACAAAGGGTGGAAGCCTCTACCTTCCACTACTCCCCGGGCCTCCGTGGTATGTACGGAGTTAGCTTTACCCTAACAATTAGTCTACGATTAACCATACTACCAAAAAAAAACAGTGGCACTACAGCCCATGAAGGGCCTAGACCTACCAAGAGACCGCTGCCCAGCCATTTGGCATGCAGATATTGGGGTGACGCGTGGTCAGCGCATCGGGTCCCCTCGGCCGTTAATATTTGTTTTCGTGACCGGGGCGTTGCCTCACTGTCAGGCAGCTACTCAATTGTCCTCACGAGGCAGTGTGCACCCCGTTCCAGCCCTCGCGTCAGTTTCTAAAATCCCTGACGGAGCCGGGAATCGAACCCGGGACCTCCGGGTGAGAGGCAGGCACTACCCCAACACCATGGGGTGTCATCAAAGAAACACACGTTGTCGGGCAAATTGAAATCACACCCAAGTACACGGGGCTGATGAGTAAGATGTCCTAAGGCTATAAAATGAATTAACAACAACGTAAGAACTGTAATAAATTTTTATATATTCGGTGGAAATAGAATTTGCTACTAATGTAAAGTCACCTACTCTGGTTGAAGTCCACGAACACACAACCTTCTTGGAGAAAAGATATTCAAACCTCGCTCAACATTCCACCACGCGCGTTCAAGAGAAAAAGTTCTATGTAGCCTATGCTTCAGATCACCTCGTGGTGTAGTGGGTAGTATTCTTGGCAGTCACCCCCAGAGTTCTGGGTTCGATCTTTGGCTCTGGTCTGTGGGCTGGAACGGAGTCAACTCAGCCTCGTGAGGCAAAACTGAGAACATCTCAGCCTTCTTGGAAGTGGTTTTCCGTGGTTTCCCATGTCTACTCCAGACAAATGTCGGTCGCCTTCTTCCCAATCCTCATCTGAATTACAAATACACACAATAATAGAGCAACCACAACAACACAGGTCATCAGACAAATTGCACACACCCAAGTACATGGGGCTACATGACCACGAAGTCGCAAAGCCCTTAGGCTAATTCAATCAACAACAGGTATTCTTCTGATAAGCACTAGAAGATATCTCGAAACTTTCAAATCAAGCGTAAAATTGTACGGAAGACTTTCCTTTCGGTCTCTTAACTGTTGATGGTCGTACTATCCTTGATCCATCACCAATGAATAGCCATTGCACCCAGAACATATCTGTGAATGAACGATAACTGATACTTACCAAACACTGTTTACAGTTCACAACACTTAACCACAATACCGGCCACTACACTAGTACACTACACGCCCACTGGAGCTAGCCCGCCGCGCCACACTGAGTGAACCATGGCCGCCTGCACTGCTTGCTGTAACGTCACGCCTCCCGCCCCCTCTAACACGCCGAACCGTATTCCATGGCTTCATCGCAACGGCCACAGTTCGTAACATGGACCAAGTGTCATGTTACTGAAATCTCTTGCATATGAGATTAATATCAATGGTATTTATTGCGGTCACGACTACTACATCTTTTTTACCCTCAAACGCCATTGCATTCTCACGAGCGATGAAGGTGATACTAAATGAAAGTAGATCTGAGCGGTAGCACGAAGGAGGAATCAAGATTGTCCGAGAATATTTACCTTTAGTCGTTCATCCCATCTTCTCTTCTTCATCTCCTCGTTAGGTTGGTGGGTAACGTGCATGACGTCCAATCGTCTGCGTCCTTTGGCCAATAGGCTACCTTCAAGTGGCAATAAGTGTGTTTGCCTCTAATGCTATTGATAAATTGTGCTCCTGGTCTTCCTCTGCTAGTCTTCCTTCCAATGTTCCTTCTAAAAAGGTGGTCAATTCGGAAAACAGCCATATAGTTAAAGCAAGTGATTAACGAAGCTGTTTTTTTTATAACCAAAATGTGTGGCTTATTTGTCCTTCTGATAATATTTTAATTTGTGACTATATCAGTCCACGGTATCTTTAATAAGAGTCGTCTTCAGCACCACATCTAAAATGCCCTGTGTTTTGACACTCCTTTTGTCTTGAGGGTTCATGTTTCAGAGGCGTAGTTTACAATAGACTACTCCATATAAAATTTTTCACAAAGTGCTTTCCTAACTCCAAATTGATGTTATTTGATGATGTTAGTAAAGATTTCATTAAAGATCCAGAGTAGTGCATCCTCCCTTTTCGTAACTTTTCACGAGATAGATTGTTGAAAATATATCATTTATGATTTACATAACTTTCTGGGAGTCGTTTCAAGTTGATTTCAATTTCAATTGCCACTGCTGCACCGGAAATAATTGTTTTTTGTAGTTTTTTTAACGTAAATAAAGCATTTTGTTAGTGTTCATTTCATTGGTGGCGCCATGCTGCATTGACGTCGAACAGTACGGCATACCCCATGTGACACGTTCCCAACATGTCCAATACAAAATTCACCACACGACACGTGATTCTATACTAATATAATAAAGCTGAAGAGTTTGTGTGTTTGTGTGTTTATGTGTTTAAAAGCGCTATTCTCTGGAACTACCAGTCCGATTCGACATTTTTTTTATATGATAGCCTGATTCAAGAGGAATAGTTTAGGCTATGTAGCATTAGGCTACACCTCTCAGGTGACCTTCAAAATTGATTTTTGTTCAGTAAATCGGTAGAACAAGTGCTCCCGGACAGCTCTATCCGCATGCGCTGGCGTTATGGTTAGTGATACGTACACCGTTTCACCTATCTGAACCAAAATTTGCATACTTACCCTTTGGAACCCTGATGGTAACCCTGTCTACGTGAAATTTATGACAGACCAGTCCATTCCCTGCATTTAGGTCCTTCGGTTCAAATCTACACATTTTCCCCGATCTGAACCAAAATGTGCATACTTACCCTTTTGAACCCTGCGAGTAACACTGTTTACATGAAATTTCAGACAGACCACTCCATTCCTTGCATTTAGGCCCTTTGTCACAAATCTACACCGTTTCACCGATCATAACCAAAATGTGTATACTTACCCTTTGGAACCCTGCGAGTAACACAGTCTGCATGAAATTTCGGACAGAACACTCCATTCCCTGCATTTAGGCCCTTTGACAGAAATCTACACCGTTTCACCGATCTGAACCAAAATTTGTATACTTACCCTTTGGAACCCTGCGAGTAACACTGCCTACATGAAATTTATGACAGACCAGTCCATTCCCTGCATTTAGGCCCTTTGGCACAAATCTACACCCTTTCACCAATCTGAACCAAAAGTTGTATACTTACCCTTTGGAACCCTGCGAGTAACACTGTCTACATGAAATTTCGGACAGATCACTCCATTCCCTGCATTTAGGCCCTTTGGCACACATCCACACCGTTTCACCGATCTGAACGGTAATTTGTATACTTACCCTTTGGAACCCTGCGAGTAACACAGACTGCATGAAATTTTGGACAGACCCCTCCATTCCCTGCATTTAGGCCCTTTGGTACACATCTATAACGTTTCACCGATCTGAACGGCAATTTGTATACTTACCCTTGGAACCCTGCGAGTAACACTGACTGCATTAAATTTTGGACAGACCCCTCCATTCCCTTCATTTAGGCCCTTCATCACAAATCCACACCGTTTCTCTTAATTGCACCAAATTTTACATACACTTTGAAACCCTGCTGGTAACACTGTTCACTTGACATTTTGAACAACGCTCTCCATTCCCTACATTTTGAATAACAGACAAAATAAACTTGAAACCACGTATTAAGGCCCTAGAACCATTCATGTCCGTAGTAGTGTAACTGTAAGAGTATTTTAATAAGTCTGTTGTTGACGGGCAGTTCGGGCTGCATCACGTCACCTCTACCAGCGTTCTGGTGCAGAATTGCGAAAATAGTTGCATCTTGCGCTGTTTATAAATTGCAGTCACGGGGGGTAATTAGTGCAAAAAGATTTCTTAGGCCCCTTTAAAAAGTTATCATCATGAAAATATTATGCCTCTGTATAAGTGCAATGGTGTTGGTGCAGTACATTGAGGTTATCAGCTGCAATAAGCGTTGGTGCTTTCAAATTTACCTTCATTTATTCTGAAACTTATCGTTAAGCGATTTGTGGCGATAAATGATACTATTGCCACCTCAGTAGCTCGGGACAGCCGACGTTTGCCAAAGAGTTATGATTATTTTCCTACGGCGCTATGCGACAAAAGACGACACTATTGGTCTCTACATTTCTAACAGCCAATGAGATATAGGCCCTAGGCAGTGTCTTTTGTTTCACTCACTGTTTTTTTTTTTTTTTTTGTAAATTTGTTTGTAAATTACATGTGTCAGTGCTGTAGTTAGTAAATAGCTGTTTCCCTATTCATAATTATCATTACGGGAAATTGACCTGAATGTTACGTCCATTATACTGTACTACTTATCACCCCACTACAACCACCACCACCACCACCACAAAAATATATATTTTTAAAATATTGGTTTCTGTTAGGTAAGTAGCATGTGCCAATTCTGTAGTAGTATTCATTATCATCCATAAAACAAATAAATCCACCGGGCGAAGCCGGGCACTACTGCTAGAAATGAAATAAAAGGCAAACCATTGGCCTGGATAAAGATTATTGATGCGTGACTACCCCCACTGTGCGTGACAAAAAAACAGGGAGGTTATATATTAGCTAACGCGGTCCGCAGGGCCGCACTACCTAACCACCATTGGTCTGGACGAAAATATTGGTCTGCCGGATGCGATATAGTACTGAATGCGTGGGGTTGGCATTACTGACTCCTCAAGAAAGATGGCTCTCAGAGCCGCAATCTCAACTATATAAGTCGTGATCCTATTTGGAACGGCTGGGAGGGTCTATGCCAGCGGAGGAGTGAACATCTAATACTACATCATCTCCAGATATTCTCCCGACTATTAATTCAGGTAATTTCAGTACTACACGTTTTTATAGAAAGGTTCACTTACTCTGGAGAGCCACCAAGATTTCTTTGTTCATCCCATATCCCATGGGTCCCAAACTACGGCCCGCGATAGCCGGCCGGACATGCCCAGTATCCGGCCAGCCATGGCTTATATTGATTACATTGTAAAATGAAAGTAAATCATAGAAATTATAATCACATGTTTGTATTTAACGACCAATTAAGAAACACAATATCTGGCATAGCCTGCACAACGAAATTGGACATTTTAACTGTAATTAGGCGGCTTCGGTGGCGTAGTTGGTAGCATGGTGAGCTTCTATGCCCAAGATCGCAGGTTCAAATCCAACCGAAGACATCGGATTTTTTAAAAGCGTTAAAAACCCTCAATACACCCTTCTTCGGAGGGGAAGTAAAGCCGGCGGTCCCATATCATAGATTTATGGCATGAAATAGAAACTTCCACTAACTACACTTGTGGTTAGTTTGATAACGCTATATTAGATCCAACGTTCGCCGCCAGGTGCCAACTGTGATGGCATTTAGTAGCCACGTCCGTCGCTTGGTGTCGTGGACGGTAGCTTTTGGTACCAAAAGTAGGAATTACTTGAAAAATTAATCGTCCTTCTACCTGAAACACAGATAACACACACTAATACAGTCATCACAATTAACACCGATTATCAGACAGATTCTACACACACCCAAAGTACACGGGGCTACATGGCCGCGTTGTCGCAGCCCCTAAAGTAAGGAACCAACCAACCTAACGGTAATTAATGGCATGAGATTTATCCTCAAAACTTAATATATGTGAAATACATAAGTAATTCACATAATTAGATTATTCATTATTATTACTATGACTATTGATAGCTATATAGCTGTAACAATCAATTGTTTGCAGTTGTGGATCAAGTTTACTAGTGGAAATTATCGGCAGTGTCTTCAATATTACTCATCAGTTAATTTGGATCTGTAAATATGTTTTGTATATTTCATTTTCGAGAATAATTTTCACACATATAAGTAGTGCGAAAGAGCTGAAAAGCACATTCATGCAACTGTGTGAGTGAAAGACTATTATAAAATTCCAGCAAATTCTTTTAAAATATCGCTACACTGAAAAATACCCCCGCACACTGAGCCATAGATATCTCGTTCTCCGGCCAGTCCCGACAAGATGATGATGATAATTATTGTCGTTTTAAAGGACCTAACATCTGGGTTATCGGCCCCTAATGGTTTGGGTGATAGTGAAAATGTAAATGAAATAAAACTAACTACAAAGTTACAAACTAGAAGAGAAAATGGAAAACACAAATAAGAATAAGGGAAACAAAAGACAGGAGGAAAGGAAATGCCCTCAACCCTCGAAGAATGAGAATTAAGGGACTTGGAAGAAAGGAGAGGCAGGAAAGGTGAAGAGGGGAGGAACCACCCCAAAGGCAATGGAAGAAGGAGACAAACCAGACCCAGCTCAGGAAGCCCTCGGGGTCGCCAACTCCCGAACTCACCAGACGTGAACCCCTGAGGGTGTAGCACTATCCAGGGTGCACCATAAGTGGTGGGCCTACATAGACACTCTGCCTCCTTGAGGGCCTTGAGCAGAAGGCAGGAGATACAATGAAAAGAAAACAAGAGGTCTGACCCCTCGAAGAATGAGGGATCAGGAAACATGAGACAAGGGCCAATTAAGGCGGGAAAGTGAAAAACTCCCTAGGCCTCGGATACCGTCGGGGTCAGAAGAGAACAAGAGTTGACCAAGGGAGGTCGACAGGAAATACAACAGAGAAGAGCCCGGCACAAGTATGTGGAAGCAATCCCGGACTCAGCTGGGGTCCCGTGGTCGCCAACCCACGTCCCTCAAGTTGTGAGCCCCTGCGGGTTCCCGACACGAAACTTTCCGCGTAATTTTAAACGTTGGTATGATGAGCTAGCTCAGTCTTGGCCCTTGAGTCTTAGTGGAGGAGTCGGTGTGACCCTTTGGCTGACAGGTTTGGACACTCCTGCCATATCCCATTCAAAATGACTGGGTCCCCTTCACAAGTCAGCACTTAATACTTAGTGTGTGGGAGCCATTTTCTGTGTGTTCTGTTATAGTTAACTTGCTAGTTTTTGAGACTTGGGACATCTTAGTCATCAATACCGTGCACTTGAGTGTCTGTTAAATTAAGGGGCTGCGTGGCGCAGTCGGTGGAGGCGCTGGGCTTCTAACTGAAAGGGAGTGGGTTCGATCCCCACCCAGCCTACACCAGAAATGAGTGCCAGTGTAATTCCTGGGAGCAAAGACGGCCGGGCATGGAGCTGACAACTCCATCCCATCTGGTGCCGATGTCACAAAAAGTGGAAGCCTCTACCTTCCACTACTCCCAGGGCCTGTACGGAGTTGGCTGAGTGTCTGCTAAATTTGTCTGACAGCAGTTAGTGACTAACGAAGCATGTAACTGTAATTATTAGGGTCTAGATTTCAGAGGTTGGTCTACCTACCCGGGATTTGAAATAACGTGTAATTTACCACCCCAATATTACTGTATCTGAGAAGGAGTGTGCAGAAACCTGGAGAATACACGCTCAATATGGATTCTGTCAGCGCTGGGATTCGAACCGTCTATCTCCAGAGTTCCAGCTCCCCTTTACAATGGTCATGTGTGACTTAAATTCCATGGCAGAGCCGGGAATCGAACTCGGGCCTCCGGGGCAACAGCCAAGAATGCTAGCCGCAACACGAGGAAGTGTACTCACACAGAATGATTAAGGCCTAAGAAAACATTAATGGAACACCGTATAAACAGTGTCAATATAACAACACTAAAATGAGTGTATTTAGCTCTGAGACGCATTAAGAATTCATCTGAGGGTCGTTGACCGCCGGAGTATAAATACTTTGTGGGCATTCTTGGGAGATAGGGTAATTATTTCCACCTATTAAGCTTATAAAAAGCTGTATATATGCACACAAAAAGCCGTGAAGACCAGCAGAGAGAAAACTGGACCACAACAATCAGGAGAGCAGACAAAAATGTAGTTAAACACGCACTTCATTTGGTGCATAGAGACCTCCCCAGGCAAGGGAAGAGAGAGTATCCCGGATATAATTGTTTTACAATATTTTATGACTAGCCGGTGGAACTCAGTGCATTTAGGCCTAATCAATGGATTCGAGAGATAACTAGTTAAAATCCTACGAGGAAAACATGGGCTGTTCCGCCTATTAAATTAACTGTCATTATCACCAATGAAATCCTACTGCCGGCAGTCTTCCAACTTGTTTTCGGTGGTGCTTCATTTCAGGCCGGAACAAATCCTAAAACGTTACTTTTCTCATTGACGGTGGAAGCTTCCTTCTCAATTCTCTGTCTAACCTACCATGTTTCCCTCCCCTTCTCTTATTTGTTTATTTGTCCAAATGTAATGTTTTTCAGTCGGTCAACACGATTGTACCCAATTGTAAAGGGTGGTTCCCTAATCCTGAAAAAAGAATTAGTCTACATGAGATTAATAAAATAAAATTGACGAACTAAGCTGATCATTTATTACTTACTTAGTTCCTCCAATGCTAGGTAGCATATCGGGCAACAAGTTTTCTCCAGCGAACTCGATCAGCTGCCAGGTTTTCAGCTTCCTCCCAGTTCATATCCATGCATTCAAGATCCTTTGCAAAAGTTTGTTTCCAGGTGTTACTCTCATATATATACTGTATATATATTTATTTTTTCAGGATTAGGGGACCAGCCATTACAATTGGGCACAATCGTGTTGACCGACTGAAAAAACATTAAATTTTGATTACTAACGCAACACTGAAAAATAGTTTCCATCACGATATTTATATATATATTTATTTATTATTTTTTTAGTCGTTTACCCTCCAGGCTGGTGGAACCCACGGACTCAGCGAGGGAACTCACCACTACTGCCTCTACGGGCAGTGTCCTAGAGCTGGGAACATCGAATCGGAAGGGATACAACTGGTGAGGTGGGATTGGCACCTCGCCCAGGCGGCCTCACCTGCAAAGCGAACAGGGGCCTCATGAGGGAAGGTAAGGGATGGATAGGCAAGGAAGAGGGGAGGAGGAGGCCGTGGCCTTGAAGAAGGTACCATCCCAGCATTTGACCGAAGACGAAGTGGGAAACCACGGAAAACCACTTCGAGGATGCCTGAGGGGGAATCGAACCCCCTCTACTCATTTGGGCCACCCGAGGCTAAGTAGACCCCGTTCCAGTCCTTGTACCACTTTTCAAATTTCGTGGCAGAGTCGGGAATCGAACCCAGGACTTTATTAGATACTACCTCAATAGGGTCATTTTAGACTAATAGTTCATGAGCGAATTGTACAATGTTGGACATGGATTTCCGAACAAATAAACATATCCTGAAGGCATTTTCTAGCTGAAATAGGTTTATGATGTCTAATTTATTTCTTGTCCTTATTAATAATAATAATAATAATAATAATAATAATAATAATAATAATAATAATAATAATAATAATGTTATTGGTTTTACGTCCCTTTTAACTACTGTGGCTTTTAGAGACGCCGGGGTGACGGAAATTTGCCCCTAGGGGGATCGTTAACATGCCAGTAAATCTACTGACACGGCTCTATCGCATTTGCGCACCCTCTAATGCCAGCTGACTGCCCCAGGATACGAACCTGCAACCTAGCGAGAACGTTACCGCGCAGCCAGTCCTGTCCTTATTAGGTGGGATTCAGGAGTTCCAATAGAATAGAATAGAAGCCACTAAATGTCAGTTCTCACAGCCAGCGACATTCCTCACATTCAGTTTACAGGGACTCTGGACTCATCCTCTGGCTAACATACTGCAAGGAGCAAGCATATTTGAACGAATGGAAACATGACTATAGCATTAACAGACGGGATGGTGCGTATCCTAACCAAATACTTCTTGTGTGTGTAGCCCAACAAAGAGAAGTATTTTAAAGTGATAAATAGTGTAAATTGAACATAATAACTTCCTAACAAAAAAGACGACACCTAATCCTATCAATATAAAATATAATATTGTCTTCTTGAGATGGATTAGCAAAAATGAGACACCCCAAACTGGTTTCAGCTTAAAAAGTCCTTCACGAATTTTAATTCCATTTTTCGACGTTCGATGTCCGACTACGCAACATTCCCCCATCGGACCAAATGAATCAATTTTCAGAGTCCGAGCGGGAAGCTAGCTGGGAGGATAAACGATAAACAAAAAGTTGACCAACCATCCAATACACCACTTCAAATATTACGTGATGATGATGATTTATTTTAGGGGGCTTTGCGACATCGTGGTCATGTAGCCACGTGTATTTTGGTGTGTGTGGAATTGGTCTGATAACCTGTCTTATTGTGATGACTGTATTAGTGTGTGTATTTGTAATTCAGGTGAGGATATGGAAAGAGATGGCCGTGGCCGTTAGGAGCCATCCCGGCATTTGGCTGGAGTAGAAGTGGGAAACCATGGAAATCCACTTCCAGGATGGCTGAGATGGGAATCGAAACCACCTCTTCTCAGTTTTGCCTCACGAGGTTGAGTGTACCCCGTTCCTGTCCTCTCACCAGAATTAAATATCTTGGCAGAGCCAGGAATGGAACCCGGATCTCCAGGGTGACAGCCATACATACTAGTCGCTACACCACGAGGTGTAGCTTGAGCGGAATATTGATAGAAAAATATGTCTTCTTATTATTACGTATACAGTAGTAACAACAACAACAACATAAAGCCTATTTCTCTCATCTCTCGCACATGACGCGGTCGAGAGAACCCCGTAAGGCGAAGAACTGTATGTCAGCAGTTTTTGTGTCCTTGACGAGGAGTGACCTTAGACTGCGAGTCGCAGAGTGTGACAAGGCTATGTTGTGATAACAAGTCATCTACACCGTGTTAATAATAATAATTTTTCTGCTACTTAGGAAGAAAAATGACCAGTAATGGATGAAGCAAAGAGGATATAAAAAGTAAGTTGGCTCGGGTAAGGAAGCATTTCTACAGAAAAGAAATCCGTTGACATCGAATATAGATTTAGGTATTAGGAAAACCTTTGTCTGGAGCGTGGCGCTGAATGGAAGTTAAACTAGGACTGTTGGTGTAGCAGTAAAGAGGAGAATTGAAGCATTAACATGTGGTGTTACAGGAGAATGATGATCAGATGGGTAGATAGGGTTACAAATGAAGAGGTATTAAGACGAGTGGGTGAGTACAGATGTTTCTGGTGACCGCTAATGAAGAGAAGTGATAGGTTGGTAGGACACATGCTAAGACACCCAGGAATAGTTATGGAAGGAAGAGTAAAAGAAGGAAGGAAGATTGTAGTTTTACGTGACCGTTAATCTCGTGATCATGAGCCACGGGACCTCCTTTTTACGTGGAATCCGAACCACAGGACATGGCATTTCACTTTGAAAATCTCACATGCATTGACCGGGAGTCGGACCCGGTCTGCCGTGGTGAGAGGCCAACAGTTTGACCGCTGCGCCACCACGCCACCAGAAGAGTCAAGGACAAGGACTATAGGGGCATTATTATGTTAAACAGATTGCCTCGGATGTTTGGTGTGGTAGCTATGAAGAGAAGAAACGATTAACTCAAGACAGGAAGGCAAGGAGGGCTGCATTAAAACCAGTCAAAAGACTGAAGACTCAAAACAAACAAACAAACAAACAAACAAACAAGAATGGACCAAATGGCCATTTATTTTCTTTTCAGGACAGGTCAGGGAAGGGATTTTGGAAGGAAATCAGCCGTGGACCTATTGAAAGGAACCGTCCCGGCATTTGCCTGGTGGTGAAAATGGGGTAACCACGGAAAACCATTTCTAGGACGGCCTGCGTTAGGGCTCGAACCCACGTCTACCGAGCCCGCAGATAGCTAGGCCCCATCGCCTAGCGCTGCGCTTCAGCGAGCGTAGCTACCACTGTCGGTGGAAGTTAAACTCATAATTTGGTTAATAGACGCCTTCTTTATTTCATTCTTCTACATTCATTTCTTCTCCTATTAACTCATCCAATGAGGTTGGTGCCGGGAAGGGCATCTAACCCTAAAATCCATCTACCATGCAGGCATCTCATCTCCCCCGAAGAGCTTGGTGGTGCAGTGGTTCAACTGCTTGCTTCTCACCAAGCACTCCCGGTCAATGAAAGTGAGTTTTTTTGAAATATCACGTCATGTGATTCGGATTCCACGTTATTAATTCCACGTGATTAATGGTCACGTAAATCTACAAGTTTCCTTACTTCACCTCATCCCCAACCCTGTATAACAACTCGTTTGGGTACATTCGTGTTGACCGACTGAAAAGCACCAAACTTTTGTTTACTAAGGCAACACTGAAAAATGGCTTCAAACTCCTTAACATTATTATTATCATTTATTATTATACAACCTGTGACAATAAAGTTCGGTGAATAGTCCTAACATAGATGAACAATGCACGACAGTGACCCTATTGCCCTTCGAAATAGTCCCCTATCGTAGCTATGCAATGCTGAGATCGGCGATACATGTCCTGGAAACTTGGCAAGAAGGCGTCCTTTGGGATGGTCTATACATGAAATCTGCAAAATGTACGAATATTTCTCTGTCAAGATAGCATTACATTACATTTGGCTAATATGCCAAATGCTCTGATTGAAATAATTATATTTCATATTCTGTAACAAATATGAAGCCTCCGTGGCTTAGGCGGCAGCACGCCGGCCTCTCACCGCTGGGTCCGTGGTTCAAATCCCGGTCACTCCATGTGAGATTTGTGCTGGACAAAACGGAGGCAGACAGGTTTTTCTCCGGGTACTCCGGTTTTCCCTGTCAAGATTTCATTCCAGCAACACTCTCCACTATCATTTCATTTCATCATTGCCCCAGGGGAGTGTGACAGGCTTCGGCAGCCGGCACAGTTCATATCCTCGCCGCTAGATGGGGGCTTCATTCATTCCATTCCTGACCCGGTCAGTCGACTGGACGCAGGCTGTGGATTTTCATTTCATTCTGTAACAAATATCGCTGTCCTTATATCCCTGAACCTACCGAGGGCAGGAAGCTCCACGACCAGTCAGACTAATAAACTCGCAATTTTGCGGTCTTATTTCACAAGAACTGACCAGTAGGTCCTGCCAGTAGGATTCTGAGAAAAGGTGTAGAGTAACATTTCCCACACAGCACTCATTAACCCTCCACCCGGCGATATCTCATTACCACACACTTAACAACCACTAACGGCAATAAGCCGCTTGGCAATGTGACCGCCATTTCCTTACAAGAATAGGTTCTTCTATTTCTGCCATTGTCGACTCGAATTCAGCCAGACCTTTGCAGTCAGTTCAAAGACAGTGAGTGAACAGGAGAATTCTAGTGCCTGTTCAGTTGAAGTGGTTAGTCCGATTTACAATAAGCTGATACAAGTAACGCCATTACATATATTTTTTGTTTAAGTTGTTGAACTTTTATGTGCTCTAAGAATAGTAAATTGTGCTGTTTATTATTAGATGAGGTAAAGCACATAATAAACGAGCTTAAAAACAACAAAGCACCAGGCGAAGATGGCATCGCTGCAGAAATGTGGAAGTTCGGAGGAGAAATGGCAGCAGAAAAAATACACGGCATCATAGAAGAAATCTGGAAAACTGAAATGATCCCGAAAGACTGGAAATGTGCCCTTATACACCCACTTCACAAGAAAGGTCATCGGGCGAACATCGACAACTACAGAGGAATCTCTCTACTTCCAGTCGCATACAAGATACTCTCCAAAGTACTGCTGAACAGAGTTGAAAAACAAGCAGACCACCTCATAGGTGAATACCAAGCTGGCTTTAGAAAGGGGAGATCGTGCGCAGAACAAATATTCAACCTCAACAGCATCCTCAGATCAAGAGCTTTCAGAAACCAGAACACTGTAGTAATATTCGTTGACTTCAAGAAGGCGTACGACTCAATTGACAGGCAGACTTTATTTAACACCCTAGAGGAGTTCGGAATTGACAGGAAGACGAGAGAAATAATCAAACAAACTCTAACGGATACCATGTCAAACGTGAAGTTCTTCGGAGAAATCTCTGATCCTTTTGAAATAAAAAGAGGGGTCAGACAAGGAGATGGCTTATCACCTATCCTCTTCAACATTGTTCTGGAGAAAATCATGAGAACCTGGGAGGAAGCTTTGGACGTGAAAGGAGTAAGGGGGATACATCTGGGAAGGAAAGGACAGAATCTGGAAATTATATGTTTGGCTTTTGCTGATGATCTTGCCCTCTTAGCCCAAAGCCGAGATGATGCCCAAAAAATGCTGGATACTCTGCACGAAATCGCTGTGAAAACGGGTCTTAAAGTCTCCTATGAAAAGACAGAATTCATGGAATACAGACACCTTGGAGAGAGACACATAAAAGTGAAACATGGGACTGTCAAAAGAACTGAGAAGTTTAAATATCTAGGTGAATGGATAGAACCCAATGGGCTGGATAAAGAAGCAAATAGGGCAAGAGCTAGAAAATTGGATTTGGCTTATAGGTTAACCCAGAACAGATGCAACAAACGAGCAATATCCTACAAGGCAAAACTCAGACACTATAGCACAGTAGTAAAGCCAGAGGGTCTGTACGCCTCGGAGTGCTTGACACTGAATAAAAAAGGGGATCTTCAGGAACTGGAAAAAAAGGAGAGGAAAATTTTGCGGAAAATTTTAGGACCACAGAAAACTGCTTACGGGACATGGAAGAACAGAAAGAATGATGACCTCTATAAACACACTGAAAAAAATACTGTCACAATGCGGAAGCGAAGGTTGAAATTCTACGGACATTTAATGAGAATGGACAAGAACCGACTGACTAAGAGGATATTCAAGTATATTACAGAGCTGAAGGCTACAACTAAGTGGGTAGAAGAAGTTAAAAGAGACGCCAAGGAAAGTGGACTCACAGTGGATGTGATCCACAACAGAAAACAGTTTAGAAACCGAATTGACAACATCAAGATGTTCGAGGAGAAAACACCTAAAATTAGAGCCAAACTGGTAATATCCGAGGAGGAGCGAAAGATCAGAAGTGAACGAATGAAGAGGTTTTGGGAAGAGAAGAGGAGATTAACCAGAAAGCCTTAGGTTCCATGCGGTCCACAGGCGGCCAAATTCGGAAGAAAAAAAAATATTATTAATATTTTAACTGGTAGTTGCAGTAATTAGATAGAAGCAAATACTGTTGATCTTGTGATACGTCTTTTTTTTTTGGGGGGGGGGGTAGTCTACGAGAAGGAGAAGTGCTAAGAAAGGAGAGAAGAATATGGAGGGAGGGGGGGGGGGGGCTAGATATTTCATGTTTCAGAAGGGGGGCGCGACAGAAAAAGTTTGAGAACCCTTGCTATAGAATACTCGTATTACAGTCCCATACAATCCTTGATTTACTATCGGCTTAACAGTTCTACCAAGTGCAACAATATACCACAACTTCTGTAGCAATAAATACAAATATCACAAATACCAGCCATCTGAACAAAACACCTCAATTATGTTCATACAGTAACACTCATCTTCTTTACACTACAGGGTTCGATTTGACTTGATAATTATGCCAACTATTAACGTACAGCCCTATAAAAGTTCCAGTCTGTGGGGTTAACCAAACGTGCAGGGTTGACGAGACCACAATAGATAAATTATGGAATTTTTAGAAACCAGGAACCGTCTTGGAAAAATGGAATCAGACTCGTTCCCATGGGAGGGGTACCTTGTTAATAATAGTGTAAATATATTAAGTACGTTTAAACAAATGACAAAGACAATAACCCCTGCCAGAGCTGTGTCGCGTCCAGCCCGCATAACAGTAAAGCCGGATGGGAGCTTTAATATATTCGATATTTCTCGCACAGGTAAAATTAACTACAAGTTTGGAGCACAGGAATACAGCGATTAGAGCAAGTAGCAGAGTGAATCCTCAGCACGTACCATAAGATTGTTTTATTAGATTCTATTGTGGTCTGACCCAATTCAATGGTACGAAACCTAATTCAATAAGCGGCAGCAAATCCACGCAGAAAAACTTGAAACCACACCAGACTACTTTCAGAGATCTCTCATTCCGTTAATTTACAAGAAAGTTGAAACTGAAATCGTCTTCACACTCCTAGGTTCACAGTCTAGGGCAAACCAATTGACCAAAATGCTGCTTCTCTTCTTTGACGACCACCTCGTGGTGTAGAGGCTGTCACTCCTTAGGTTCGGGTTCGACTCCCGACTGTATCAAGATAGTTAATTCTGGTCTGAGGGCTAAAACAGGGTTCACACAGCCCCCTGAGGCAAAACTGAGAAGAGATGGGTTTGGTTCCAACCTCAGCCATCTTATAAGTGGTTTCCCAATTCTGCTCCAGGCAAAAGACGGAATTGTTCCTTCCCAATCCTACGCTGCAGGCGCCACAATAACACAGGTTATCATATACTGTATTTAATCATCATACAAATAAGTATACAGGGCTAAAATTATCACGATGTCCAAGCCCCTAAACGAAAATAACTTCTTTTTTGACGTGTTGTAGTGATAGAAGCCATTTTTCAGTGTTGCCTAATTCTATTAAAGAAAGCTTTCCAGTCGGTCAACACATATTTTGCCCTATTACATTAGGCGGGAAACAAGTATTTACATACCCTACAAACTAACAAGTTTTTATGTACAAATATATTTCTTTAATAAAATACATCATTCGCGTGTTGTTATGATCCTAACCAACATACAGAGGATTACAGTAGCTTAAAATATTCGTAGTCTTGTTCAGTGTGGCAATTTGAGAACATAGTGAACCTCAGAGCTGCAACATTTACAAGTGACAATTCCACGATTCTCCCACCCCTCGACCCACAAATAAATAAATAAATAAATAAATAAATAAATAAATAAATAAATAAATAAATAAATAAATAAATGAATGAATGAATTAATGAATTAATTACACCCCGAAGTTATGCTACCTTTGTCACCTATATTCAATTCAATAAATACCACAAAGTGGAAAAACATTCTACAGCTAATACAAAGTAATCTGATGAATATAAAAACACGCACTATGCAATGAATATGCTGCAAGCTGGAACAAGAATCGGAGTGGAGGCCATTCACAGCATGATAACACTACGCACATGATTCACTGTATCGTGACTCTTTACGGTTAATGATAGATTTCGTGATAATACAAAAGTAATGTTAAGGTAAGGAAATATTTAGCACTGAGCACTCAAACAAGCCACTGTGGCTATATTATTGCCGTGCTTTTACATTGTCGAGTTGTAGGCTATTGGACGACGGGTGGTAATATTTGAACACTATGACGGGAAACAATATAAACAACATGAAAGGAATAATAATAGAAACAACGAAATTAAAATGGAAACAAAAATATATAACAAAGCAATGCTAAAAGTAAACGAAACAATGATAATGAAAGGAACTCCGACACAGCCTGTAACAAGCGACGATATGAAAGGACACGCGCTGGCAACGTGTTCTGCTAGCTGTCAAACTCCAGCCAAAAGGAGCCCGCGGCGGCCATTTTATATCGTTCCCGCCAAATGCTTCATATTCTTTCTTTTGAAATAAAGGGCATAGGTACGAACTTTGGAAGAAATTAGTAAAATTAATGATTTCCAGTCGATGATTTGCTGTGAAGTATTCCTTCTATTTAAGATATTCATATTACATGCACTAACAAAAGAAGATACGACAGATTTTATTTAGTTTTGACACCACACCGTTTTGGATGGACTTTAATGTATATTGTTTAATAGAAACTAAAATAATATGAAAGCGCTCTAACATTAAATGCGTAAATTCATGTGATGCTACTTCATAAAAGATATCTTGTAGCACATTTGGGGAATATGATTGCCAAAGAGGAAATAGACATTGCACATCGGATTCCGTCAGCTAATAGGTCAATTCCCAGACCCATTGTGGTAAGATTTGTTAACAGATGGAAGAAGCTTGACCTAATTAAAACAAGGCGTAATGTACAGCGACTGTCCTCATCGGATGTTCGTGGATGCACAGGAGGAGAGACTATTTATATAAATGAACACTTGACTCCTAAAGCTAAAGGCCTTCTCAAAAGAGCAAAGGACCTAAGGCAGAAAGGTTTCAAATTTGTTTGGTCAAGGGAAGGGAAAGTCTTTATAAGGAAGGATCCCCAATTACTCACGTAAAAAGTATTGAGGATATTCTCACTTTGGAAACCTCGTAATTCACATCATTTCTATGGAAGTTGTAGAAAAACAGGTAGATAGCTTAAGAGAACTAAAAGGGATTACTTACGGATTTAGAATGTTATATTCAAATTGCCAGAGTATCTGGAATAAATGGAGTCAGTTCAATAGCCTTATTATAACCGAAGCAAATTTCCCGGATATTATAGTATTGACTGAAACATGGTTATGTCTCGAAGAGGAGGAATATTTCAATGTAAATGGATATGACGGTTACTTTTGTTCAAGAGTTAATACCAGAGGGGGAGGGATAGCTATTTTCATCAAAAGGCCTCTTAAGGCAAATATAGTGATGTCTATTAATGATACTAAAACACCCTACAATCTATTGCTTGTTGAGGTAATCGGTTTTAGTAAGGATTTCCAAATTTTAGCTTGCTACAACCCGAATGTGAATCATGGCACTGAATTTCTTAAAATCCTTGAGGATACTTGGATGAAGTATAGTAATAAAGCATGCTTTACAGTTGGAGATATAAATATAGATAAGTTAGGACAAAGTCGTCTAGCTGAAGAACTTGATAAATTATGTGTTTGTTTCAACCAGAATGCATGTAATACAATATATCCGACCAGAGTTACAACTGATAGTGCTACCTTGATAGATCATATATATATTAACAAACAGTATTTTTGCAACAAGGATGCATTCTTTCACCGCTTCTTTATAATATCTATGCAGAACAGATTTTCTCTGAGGCACTTGACGGCATTCAACAAGGTATTAAGGTCAATGGTAATTATATTAATAATATACGGTACGCAGATGACACTGAATTGATTGCAAATAGTTTCGAAGGACTTAAAGAGATTGATACTATGGTGTATCGAAAGAGTAAACAATACGGCCTTGACCTCAACATTAAGAAAACAAAATATATGATATCGCGAAAACCAGCATTGTCACAATTCCTTTTAGTCGATGGACATCAGATTGAGCGAGTCAAGAGTTTGGTTTATTTAGGACAGAATATTAATGAGAATTGGGATCCTTCGGTTGAAATAAGATGCCGTATAGAGAAGGCTAGATCCATCTTTATGACAATGAAACAACTACTATGCTGTCGAGATCTCAGTATGACGCTTAAGAAAAGAATTGTGAAGTGTTATGTTGTCTCCACCCTTCTTTATGGTGTTGAAGCTTGGACCTTGTCCGTAGCTACAGAAAAGAAGATTCGAGCTTTTGAAATGTGGATATACCGGCGGATTCTTAAAATTTCGTGGACAGAACATGTGAGTAATTCCGAGGTTCTTCAGCGTGTGAGCAGCCAATCTGAGCTGTTAAACACAATTAAGAAGAGGAAATTGGAATACTTGGGACACATGATGAGGAATCCAAAATACCGTCTGCTCCAAGTTATACTTCAGGATAAAATTGAAGGTCAGCGTGGACCGGGAAGGAGACGAATAACTTAGATGGATAATTTAAGAACGTGGTTTGGGCTGTCTTCCACGGAACTCTTCAGGATTGCACAGGATAAGAAGGTGTTAGCCATGGTGGTAGCCAACGTCCGTATCGGATAAGGTAGAAGAAGAAGAAGAAGAAGAAGATTTTTGCAACCTGTATAATGTATTCAGTGATTTTAGTGACCACAACCTTTTAGTATGCGACTTTGAAATTCCTATTACTGGTACTGCTCAAGTTCATAAAAGGCATAAGCAAATGCAAAGATGGAATTTGAAAGCCATGGATTATTTAATGTCTGTTAATCCATTAGAGATCAAGGATGATGATAGCTGTGAAACAATAGTGGACAAATTGATCTATTATTTGGAAAACGTCAACAGTGAGACTAGGGACCTAAGATCGATTCATAATACAAGTGGAAGATTAAGGCCATCTTGTCCATGGGTAACTCCAGATTTCTTAAAGCTAATTGATCAAAAGAACAGGTTATATAGTAAACTAAAAAGGCAGCAAATCAGAGTAATATCTGGATGTGAGTATCTGTCAAAGGAGCTAATTGAAGACTATAATGCACACTGTAAGAAAGTAACAAAAATGAGAAGAGAACTAGAAAATGCATATTTTTTGAATAGATTAAACAACACAAATAATCACTGGAAAATGATCAATGAAATATTATCTACAGATACCAAAGCCAATAATAATAGTAATATTAACCTGGAAGTAAATGGTAATTTGGTTACAATTCCAACTGAAGTCTGTACAATTTTTAATGAACATTTCACAAGTATTGGTAAGTCACTTGCCGATAAAATTCCTATCAACGATTGCACCAAATCAGTAACAGGACCTGTCAACTCTATTTTTCTTGAGCCCACAGATGAAATTGAAGTCTCACGAATAATTAATGATCTTAAAAGAAGTAGTAGTTTGGATGTTTCTGGCTTAAATAACAATATAATTAAGACCCTGTTTCATCAGTTAGTACCGTATATCACAAAATTAATAAATAAATCCTTGAGCGAAGGGAAAATTCCTAAGAAGTTAAAAATGGCCCGAGTAGTACCAATCTATAAGGGATCAGATAAACATGATGTTAATAATTATAGACCTATCTCAATACTTCCTGTTATTTCTAAAATATTAGAAAAGGTAGTGAAGGACCGGCAACTAAAATTTCTTCTTCGTAACAATTATTTCTATAAGCATTCATTCCCAACTCTAGCACAAACAATGCAGTGGAAGATATTATTGTTAGACTTCAAGAGGCTCTAGATTCAAGATTGCTTGCTTCAGGTATATTTATAGATTTAAAAAAGGCTTTTGACACTGTGGATCACTCTCTACTGATTCATAAATTAGAATCAGCTGGTGTGAGAGGAACTGCACTTCACTGGTTTGTAGATTACCTTAAGGACAGGGAACAATCTGTTAGTTGCATGAATGCTGAGAGTAGTTGCCAAGCAATTACTATTGGGGTGCCACAGGGATCTGTTTTAGGCCCAATATTATTTTTAATATTTATCAACGACATTGGTAGACTAAATTTAAACGGTAAGATATCCCTATTTGCTGATGATACCAATGTATTCTATGTTGGAAAGTCTGTCCATGAACTCGAACAGAAAATGCAGGAAGATTCACATCTGATTCGATCATGGATGCATGAAAACCGTCTAACAGTTAACTTAACTAAAACTAACTATATCGTCTTTCGCAAGCCTTCCTACAATCTACCTTTAGACATGCGATTATACTTCCACGACCAATGTCTACCCCGAGTTAAATCTACCAAATTTTTGGGATTAGTCATTGATGAGCTACTCTCTTGGGATGATCATGTCAAAGCTATTGGTGGAAAAATAATTCCAGCTATAGGAGTTCTAAGCCGAGTAAAATACAAACTTTCTCGAGCACTACTGAAGTCTATACTAGAGCCATTCTTACTTCCGACTTGAAGTTTCAGTGCTACGTCACAGCTACACTCTAACCAGCCAATTACAGGCAGCCATTCAAATTGATATATCGAGATAAATCGAGTTTCGCTGACGATATTGCGAGCTAACATCTTGCGGTCACACTTGCTGTTGTCAGCTGTTTGCATTGTGCTCGGTTAGTTTCATTCTCCGTCTTTGTGTATTCTCGTATTTCTCGTATATTTTTCTTTTTGATGTATTCTAGTCTGTTGTTATTTAATAGCTTAGTATTTGTTTGTCGTCTGACATAGTGTAGTAAAATTACGTGTAGTTGTAGCTTTAGATCAGTGAGTGTTTGTGTTATTTCTGCCGTGCGTGTGTGTGATAGTGTCATACCGGGGTGTAGCACGAAGTGGCAAGCGCCAAGAGAGGAAATGGTTTGAAGAAATATTGCTGAACAACTTGCCTGAGAAGAGCATTGCCTGAGAAGAGCACAATATTGTTATGGACAATGCCTCATATCATATTGTCGTTCACGACAAAGCTCCAACAATGGCAGCAAGAAAGAATGTGCACATTGAGTGGCTGACGAGCCACAACATTTCTTTACGTGACGACATGACTCCGAAATGAGTGGTGTGTTCCCCTTATAGGTTTTATAATACATTTTATGTTCGACACTCACTATTATGTGTCAGAAAACGGTGTCATAATGATGGTCATTATAACACTTATTTTCATTATGATACAGTTTCTCCAGCCAATCAGAGCTCGTTCATTGACCAATTAGGTAACGATACCTTCGCGCATGCGCTCAAAATCCAACATGTCGGACATAAACACAACATCGAACTATAGTAAATTACCGACATGGAATACGCACCGTCCATATGTTCGCGTAAATAAACTGGCGAATATGAAACAAGAAATAGCACTGTACCTTAAAATCACCAACACTAATTTCTACACAGCGCATTCAAACGACTCCGGTGACAATATTACTGAGGGACGGCAGATGTAAACATACGGCTTGCATATGGCATTGCAAGCACACAGAGCGCATGCGTCGGTCGTTCAAAGATCTTGAAAGACAGAGAGATGTCTCGCGCTCGCTCTCCGATAACAAAATTCTTGTGGCTGACTCTCAACAGATATTTATGAATATTTATGTTAAAACATATAATAAAATTATAATTATCGTCGAACATAAACAGTCGTATGCAACTCGCCTATAATGGTAATTAAGACACTCGTATGGAAATTATAAAACTCGCATACGCTCGTTTTATAAAAAATACTCGTGTCTTAATTATAGCCATTATAGGCTCGTTGCATAATGTACTATTCTCGAACTCGGATTATCTTCGACCCCGGACGAGGGGCGATAATGGTGAGTAATTTATTTGTTACAATGATTTTCTGCTTCATTAAAAGAAATATATCTGTTAACCGCAGTATATGTGTAATTTCTGCTACTACTGTATATATTTATTCACGAGTATGATGTTGTGTGTAAACATGTCTGTTCACATTACGCGAGTTTTGTTAACTTTACGGCTATAATCATGTACGTCAGCTGATTCGCGTTGGTGGACTGGCAACACCGTATCGCCAGCCGGTGAACTGTCAAGTCGGAAGTAACGATGGCGGCACCATATATATCACGCACTTATTGAAAGTCACATTGCATATGCTTCACATTTGGGCTTGTTGCAGCAAAGGATTATTCAATAAAATTAATATATTACATAAAAGGGCTTTGAAAATACTTTTCAATCTTCCCATGTTAACACCTACAATTCAATTATACCAACAATGCAATGTCCAATCATTAAATTGCCTCCGTCAAAGAGCCTCAGTAATAATGATATATAAAATTAAACATAAAATAACCAATTCAAATATCATACTAACAACCAATTCAGATACTCACACATCACCAGAAATGCAAGCAATATCCACTATCTATTATACAATACAAAGTGTCCTGACTGACTGACTGACTGACAGACTCATCATCGCCCAGCCAAAACTATTAAAGTAAGAAACATGACATTTTGGGGATATTTTCGTTGTAAGTCAAAACCGCCCACTAAGAAAGGATTTTTGGATATTCAGGTTCTAAAGGGGTCTTAAGGGGGTACACCTCCATTTCATTGAACAGCAATATCTCCGGCTTGGTTTCATTGAGGGATGTGATACTCGGCATATGAACTTATCATTAAAAATAAGAAGACACATGTCTGAGGGTTTTTTGATGTGGTGTATATTATGAGGTGAAAGGGGTGAAAAGTGGGGGTTGAAGGGTTCCTAACGGAGCGTGTATCTCTTAAACGACATAGGCGAGGAGTTTGAAACTCAGAGGGGAAAAAAGCTTAAAAAATAAGTAAATAGATGTTTGACCGTTTTTTCATAAATCCAATTTAAGGGGCCCATGGGGAGGGGTGCAATTCTGGGGGGGGGGGGGGGAAACAGGAAAGAAAGTGTCCTAACTGACTGACTGACATACTCACTCTTCAAACTCAGGGAGAAAAACTGCTTATAAAATAAGTAAATAGGTGTTCGACAGTTTTTTTCATAACCCCAATTTAAGGGGTTCATGGGGAGGGGTGAAATTCTGAAAAAAAGAAAATTGAAAGATAAAATCCTGACTCACTCACCATCGCCCAGCCTAAATTATTGAAGTTACAAACAAGACATTTTGGGGATATAATCATTGTATGTCAAAACCGTCCACTAAGGGAGGATTTTCGGATATTCAGGTTCTAAAGGGGTTTTAAGGGGGTTAAACCTGCATTTCATTGAATAACAATAACTCCGGATTGGTTTCATTGGGGGATGTGATACTCGGCATATAACCTGATCATTAAAAATAAGAAGACACGAGTCTGAGGGTTTTTCGATGTGGTGTATATTATGAGGTGAAAGGGGTGAAAAGTGGGGGTTGAAGGATTCCTAACGGAGCGTGTATCTCATAAACGACAAAGGCGAGGAGTTTGATCTCAGCGGAAAAACATCAGCTTAAAAGATAAGTAAATAGGTGTTGACCGTTATTTTTTTCATAAATCCAATTTAAGGGGCCCATGGGGAGGGGTGAAATTCTGGGGGGGGGGGGGCAGGAAAGAACGTGTCCTAACGGATTGACTGACTCACTCACTCTTCAGTCTCAGGGAGTGAAAACTGCTTAAAAATTAGTAAATAAGTGTTCGACAGTTTTTTTTATAAATCAAAATTAAGGGGTTCATGGGGAGGGATGAAATTCTGAAAAAAAAAAATGAAAGAAAATGTCCTCACTCACTCACTCACTCACTCACTCACTCACTCATCTTCGCCCAGCCAAAGTAATTGAAGTTTGAAACATGACATTTTGGGGATACGTTCGTTTTATGTCAAAACCGTACACTAAGGGAGGATTTTCGGATATTCAGGTTCTAGAGGGGTCTTAAGCGGGTTAAACCTGCATTTTATTGACTAACAATACCTCACGAGTGGTTTCATTTGTGGGTGTGATACTCGGCATATAAACTATTCATTAAAAATAAGCAGACATGTGTCTAAGGGTTTTTCGATGTGGTGTATATTATCAGGTGAAAGGGGTGAAAAGTGGGAGTTGAAGGATTCCTAACGGAGCGTGTATCTCTTAAACGACTTAGGCGAGAAGTATGAAACTCAGCGGAAAAAATCAGCTTAAAACAAGTAGTTCCGTGAAGAACTATACAGCCCATTTTCATATATCCTACTCATGTTAATTGCCACTATCAACATACTAAATTTCAGTTTAATTGCTGTAACAGATTCGTAGATATTGAGAACCGTCTAAATATTTCAGTTTGTCGCCAGGTTGGATTTTAATTTTTGTACTATTACATTAATATTATTGTGTACGTGTGGTATTCAAACTCAATCGCATGATTAGAACACAAGAAGTAAAAACGAGATTTTAAAATTACGCACAGCAGCCATCTATTGATTATGCAAACAATTGAAATAAATTAGATGCCAGTGGATCAACATTTGTATAAGCATTTAACGTGCAACGTTTCACGGCACTTGGATAGTTAATTCGCGAGAAACGTCCATTTAAATATTTATACTTCGCGTCGCCGCCATGTTGGATTTGTGCTCACCAAGTTATTGAAGTCCTATAGGTGAACATATGTTCATAGTCTCTATGAACATTAAAAAAATCAGTTTGGTTGCTGTAAAAGTTTCATAGATATTGAGAACCGTAAAAATATTTCGGAAGCTCGCCATTTAGGATTGTTATATGTATAGGCCATAGAGTTAAGTACCATTCAAGGACAATTATTGCCTAGGTTCGTTATTCAAACGTTCACTTCAATCGCATGATTACGACACAAGAAATAAAAACTTAATTTTAAAATTTCGCACAGCCGCCATATTGAGGTTATGTAAACAATTGAATGAAATTAGATGGCAGTGCATTACAATCTGCAAAATCATTTACTGTGCCACATTTCACTGCGCTCAGAGAGTTAAATCACGAGAAAAGTCTATTAAAATATTTCAAATTCGCTTGCTCGCCATGTTCGTTTTGTACGTTACAGGTTTATGAATTATACATAGGTAAACTTGTATCAGTACCCTTTATCACCGTATAAAATTGCAGGGTTATATCTGTAATTGTTTCGGAGATATAGAATGTCAGTGAAATATTTCGCACAGCCGCCATTTTGAGGTTATGTAAACAATTGAACTAAATTAGACTCCAGTGCATTACAATGTGTATAAACATTTGCTGTACTAAGTTTCATTACGTTTGGATAGTTAAATCGCGAGAAAAGTCTATTTAAAAGTCTCAACTTCGCTTGACCGCCATGTTGGTTTTGTAGTCACCAGGTTTTTGAAAGTCTCGTAGGTGAACTTCTAGTAGTGCCCTTTATCACCGTACACAATTTCAGGGCGATATTGGTAATAGTTTCGGAGATATTGAATGCTAGTGAAATATTTCGAACATCCGCCATGATGGATTGGTGATACGTAACAAAATTTGAAGGGCATGGTCGAGGTCGCCGGGAATAGTGCTATGAACTTACCGAGTTTCATTGAAATCGCTCCAGCCGTTTAGATTTTATTAGGGGACACACACACACACACCTCACACACACACACACACACACACACACACGCACACACACACGGACAAAAGGTGATCTCATAAGCCTATTTTTTCAAAATTGAAAATAGGCTAAAAATAAGTAAATCGGTGTTCGAACGTTTTTTCATAAATTCAACTTAAGGGGCCAATGGGGTGGGGTGAATTTCTGGGGGGAAAAAGGAGAGAAAGTGTCCTAACTGACTGACTAACTCATTCACTCATCAAACTCAGGGTAAAAAGACAGCTTAAAAATAAGTTAATAGGTGTTCGAGCGTTTCTTCATAAATTCAATTTAAGGGGCCCATGGGGAGGGGTAAAATTCTGGTCAAAATAATTGATAGAAAATGACCTGATTGACTCACTCACTCATCATCGCCCAGCGAAAACTATTGAAGTTGGAAACATTAAAATTTGGGAATATGTTCACTGTGTGTCGAAAACGTCAACTAAGGAAGGATTTTTGTTTATTCGGGTTCTAGAGAGGTGTTAAGGGGGTAAACGTGCATTACATTGAATAACGATATCTCATGAGGGGGATGTGATATTCGGCATATAAACAAATCATTAAAAACAAGTAGTTCCGTGAAGAACTATACAGCCTATTTTCATATATCCTACTCCTGTCAATTGCCTATATCAACATACAAAATTTCAGTTTGATTGTTGTGATAGATTCGTAGATATTGAGAACCGTCTAAATATTTCAGATGATCGACAGGTTGGATTCTTATTTATGTACTATTACATGAAGATTATTGTGTACGTGTGGTATTCAAACTTCAATCGCATGATTAGGACACAAGAAGTAAAAACGAGATTTCAAAATTTCGCACAGCTGTCATCTTGTGGTTATCAAAACAATAGAAATAAATTAGATGCCAATGGGTTAATGTTTGTATAATCATTTAATGTGCAAAGTTTCACTGCATTCGGATGATTAACTCACGAGAAACGTCCTATTGAGTATTTATACTTCGCATCGCCGCCATGTTGGATTTGCCCTCACCAGGTTACTGAAAGACCTATAGGTGAACTTATGTTCATAGCCTCTATGAACATAAAAAAATCAGTTTGATTGCTGTAAAGGATTCGTAGATATTGAGAACCGCCGAAATATTTCGGATGCTCGCCATTTTGGATTGTTATATGCATAGTCCATAGAGGTGTGTACCATTAAAGGAAAAATAATGCGTAGCTTCATTATTCAAACTTTCACTTTGATCGCATGATTACGACACAAGAAATAAAAACTTAATATTAAAATTTCGCACAGCCGCCATCTTGAGGTTATGTAAACAATTTAACTAAATTAGATGCCATTGTATTACAATATGTATAATCATTTATTGTACCACATTTCACTGCGCTCAGATGGTTAAATCAAGAGAAAAGTCTATTAAAATGTTTCAACTTCGCTTGGCCGCCATGTTCGTTTTGTACTTTACAGGTTTTTGAAAAGTACATAGATAAACGTGTAGTAGCGCCCTTTATCATCGTACAAAATTTCAGGGTGATATCTGTAATGGTTTCGGAGATATAGAATGCCATTGAAATATTTTGCACAGGCACCATTTTGAGGTTATGTAAACAATTGAACGAAATTGGATGCCAGTGCATTACAATGTGTATAAACATTTTTAGTGCCAAGTTTCATTACGTTTGGATTGTTAAATCGCGAGAAAAGCCTATTTAAATGTCTCAACTTCGCTTGGCCGCCATGTTGTTTTTGTATTTACCAGGTTTTTGAACGTCTCATAGGTGAACTTCTAGTAGTGCCCTTTATCACCATAGAACATTTCAGGGTGATATCGGTAATAGTTTCGGAGATACTGAATGCTGGTGAAATATTTCGCACAGCCACCATGTTGGATTGGTGCGACAGAATAAAATTTGAAGGGCACGGTCAAGGTCGCCCAGAATGGTGCTATGATCTTACCGAGTTTCAATGAAATCGCTCCAGTCGTTTAGATTTTATTAGGGACACACACACACACACACGCGCGCGCGCGTGCGCGGACAAAAGGTCATCTCATAAGCCTATTTTTTCAAAATTGAAAATAGGCCAATAAACAGACATATGTCTAAGGGTTTATCGATGTGGTGTATATTATGAGGCGAAAGGGGTGAAAACTGGGGGTTGAAGGATTCTTAACGGAGCGTGTATCTCTTAAACGACATAGGCGAGAAGTTTGAAATTCATCGGAGATAAACAGCTTAAAATATCAGTAAATAAATGTTCGACGGTTTTTTCATAAATCCAATTTAAGGGGCACTTGGGGAGGGATGAAATTCTGGGGGGAAAAACAGGAAAGAAAATGCTCTAACTGATTAACTCACTCACTCATCAAACTCAGGGGGGGGGGGAGAGAGAACGGCTTAAAAATAAGTAAATAGGTGTTCGACCGGTTTATTTTCTTAAATCCAATTTGAGGGGTTCATGAGAGGGGTGAAATTCTGAAAAATAAATGAAAGAAAATGTCCTGACTTACTCACTCATCATCGCCCAGCCAAAATTACTTAAGTTAGAAACATGAAAGTTTGAGTTTATGTTCGTTGTGTGTCGAAAACGTCCACTAAGGAAGGATTTTTGTATATTCAGGTTCTAAATGGGTGTTAAGGGGGTAGACCTGCATTTAATTGAATAACAATATCTCCCGATTGGTTTCCTTGGGGGATGCGTTACTCGGCATGTAAACTCATCATTAAGGATAAGAAGACACATGTCAGAGTTTTTCAATGTAGTGTATATTATGAGGTGTATGTGTGAAAAGTGGGGTTGAAGGATTCCTAACGAAGCAAGCATCTCTTAAAAGACAGAGGCATAAAGTATGGAACTCGGGGGGAAAAATCAGCTTGAAAAATAAGTTAATAGGTGGTCGACAGTTTTTTTATAAATCCAATTTAACGGACCCATGGGGAGGGGTGAAATTCTGGGGAAAGAAGTCCACTAAGGAAGGATTTTTGGATATCCACTCATCATCCCCCAGCCAAACCTATTGCAGTTAGAAACTTGAAATTTTGGGGATATGTTCGTTGTATGTCGAAAACGTCTTCTAAGGATGGATTTTTGGATATTCATGTTCTGATGGGGGTGTTAAGGGGGTTAAACTTGCATTTCATTGATTAACAATATCTCACGAGTTGTTTCATTTGGGGATGCGATATTCGGCATTAAATTAATCAATAAAAATAAGCAGACATATGTCTAAGGGTTTATCGATATGGTGTATATTATGAGGTGAAAGAGGTGAAAATTGGGGGTTGAAGGATTCTTAACGGAGCGTGTATCTCTTAAACGACATTAGCGGGAAGATTGTAATTCAGCGGATAAAAAATCAGCTTAAAAATAAGTAAATAGGTGTTCTACCGTTTTTTTCATAAATCCCATTTAAGAGGTTCATGGAGAGGGGTGAAATTCTCAAACATAAATGAAAGAAAATGTCCTGACTGACTCAAAATTATTGAAGTTAGAAACATGAAATTTTGGGGATATGTTCGTTGTATGTCGGAAACGTCCAATAAGGAAATATTTTTGGATATTCAGGTTCTAAAGGGTGTTAAGGGGGTAAACTTGCAGTTCATTGAATAGCAATATCTCCCGATTGGTTTCCTTTGGGGATGTGATACTTGGCATATAAACTAATAATTAAAATAAGCTGACCATGTCTAATGTTTTTTCGAAGTGGTGTATATTATTAGTGAAAGGGGTGAAAAGTAGGGGTTGAAGGATTCCTAACGGAGCGTGCATCTCTGGAACGACACACGCGAGGAGTTTGAAACTCAGAGGAAAACAATCAGCTTAATAATAAATAAATAAATAAATAAATAGGTGTTCGACCGTTTTTTCCATAAATCCAATTTAAGGGGCCCATGGGGAGGGGTGACATTCTGGAAGAAAAACGTCCACTAAGGAAGGATTTTTGGATATTCACTCTCATCGACCAACCAAACTATTTAAGTTAGAAGAATGATATTTTGTCGAAAACGTCTTCTAAGGAGGGATTTTTGGATATTCAGGATCTAAAGCGGTGTTAACGGGGTTAAACCTGCATTTCATTGAATAACATTATGACACGACTATGACGCGAGCGAAGCCGTGGGTACCTGCTAGTAATGTAATAAATACCAGCAGTTTGGAAATAATTCACTATGGCATTACTCATCATTTATATATAATAGACTGCCTGATGGCCTGAAAAATATCTCCTCACTGAGAACTTTCAGGAAATAACTGTTTAAATTCTTAATGGATTCAACAATGTAACTTACATGCAATTACTAAAATACCATTGTTACCTTGATGTACTGCACTATCACGAGCCTCGGCTCAGGTGCCCCTTATAAGATAATAAATAAATAAAATAAAAGTGTCCTACAACGGAGAATCGGACTCAAATGAAACCTTCCATTTTAATTAATTGTAGGCTATCTTAATTTGCAAAGAATTTGGTTCTATTGAGCTTTGCCATAATAATTTGGTCATCTCTGTATGTCATACATACTTAAGCGGCTTCGGTGGCGTAGTCGGTAGCATGCTGAACTGCTGTGCCCAAGATAGCGGGTTCAAACCCGGCCGAAGTCGTTAAAAATCCTTCGGAGGGGAAGTAAAGCCGGCGGTCCCATGTCATAGATTTATGGCATGTAAAAGATCCTTCCACAGACTAAACTTGTGTGAAGCTAAATTGATAGGTTATATTTCGTCAGAACACTCTATCCAAGTTCACCAGTAGGTATCATTGATATCAGGTAGCGAAAGTTGGAACTACTTGAAATTGAACGGAAGCAGCTACAGACTAAAAGCCATACGATAAATAAATAAAAGATCTCTTGTAGCACATTCGGGGAATATGATAAAAACAACCAACAAGAGACCTACAACAGAGAATCGGACTCATTTTGTATATTAATTTGCAATAAAATATTTGGTTATATTGAGCTTTGCCATAATAATTTGGTCATCTCTGTATGTCATACATACATACAACATACAATTGATAGCTTTTCAGTCGGTCAACACGTAGACCTTGAGTATTTGTGCCCAATTCGATTGGGCTAAACTAGCGATGTTCGGTAGCGTGTTGGTAATAGCAGGATCACGCTCTTGGTACGACCACAACAGGAGGTTTATTTACTGCACAGCTTGATCATCTGCCAACATTAATCCACAACAAACATGTTATCTTCAGTGTGCAATTCTTCTTTCTGTCATAATCACTTTCCAGGTATAGCCTATAGGTCTATTCTCCAGAATTCCTTCGCAACGTAACGCGCTGGCAACATATTTCTAACTACATCGTTAACATCTGACATGTTTGAATTCGTAACACATTTTGTTTGTATTGATTAATGCCTTGCGTAATATATATTCACTTAATAATATTCGTCATATACACAGCTGATTGCACAAATTGTTTGTCTTCAAGAAACATATCCACCGTGACAAGTTATCAAACTTTGGTAATACATGGCCTCGATAACATCAGAACAGAATGGTGCAAGGATTAAGGCGTTAACAAGGATCGATATTTGATCGATAGCCTAAGGGACGTTCAGTTTCCAGAATACTTCCATCGAATCAACTCGCCATCTGAGTGGAATAGTTGTTTATTCATTTAGGAGCTAGGGACATCGTGGGCATCAGCCCCATGTACTTGGGTGTATGTGTTTGCTTGGCTATGATTGGGAAGCATGCAGGCGTGACCTAGCTAGAGACCATTCAGCCGCATCAAAATCCGTCCAGCAACTCTCGGCATTAGCCCGGGCAGACAGACACACAGACAAAATTGAGGACGTTATTTTATACTATGTAGGCTAAGTATAAATGCAGATTATGGAACTTTGTAACGTTCTTTGCCGCATAAAAATAGAGGTAGTTCAATAATAATTGATGCGTTATTAATATGAAAGCAAATTCAAATATTATATTTTAGTTCATACGTTGTCTTCCTGATAGCGGTCATTCCAGATTGCGTTCACCTCATTAGTAGTCCAGATTGCGGTCACTTTCATTTTAGGGAAGCGCTATAAACATTCCAGCGTCCAGATTGCCATCACTTTTCTTGGGAGACCGGTCCGGACCCTACGCACTTGCAGGAGTACCCTACCTTGACCACATCATTGAGGGCAAGGTAGGGGGAAAGATTCCTTAAAAAATACCATCTTATAATTTGAGTAGTTTTGACAGTGAACTTATTTATTTTGACTTATCAAAAGTCACAGATTTCAAATCTGGAATGTTAATAAACCTAAAACTTCGAATGTTTGATTTTTTGTGTAGGAGGGGCGGGGACAAAAATTGATTACAAAGGGGATTTAGAATCAAACGCAGAACGTTTCTATTCTCACGACTGAAAATGTTATAATCATTGCTTTACGAGGTGCCGTCAGATTGGGAGGGGACTTGATTTTTTAAGCGAAGTTTTATGGGGTGTGCTCAGCTGAACACCAGTTTCCCCTTGTTATCCACAGAACTTACGGAAGGTATGAATCAGTCGGGAAGAACCGAGAACCAAAGACCGGTCTCCCAAGAAAAGTGATCGCAATCTGGACGCTGGAATGTTTATAGTTCTATCCTAAAATGAAAGTGACCGCAATCTGGACTGCTAATGAGGTGAACGCAATCTGGAATGACCGCAATCAGGACACAACCGTTCATACTACTACTTTCTTCGGCTTTTCCCAATTAATTGGGGTCGCCGGAGCCAACCAGGCTCATTTTGGTTATGGCCGGGGATTTAAGGCCGGATGCCCTTACTGACGCCACGTGATTTTTCAGGTGAAAATTCCACCCCGTTGTCACCGTGATTCGAACCCCGGCCGTCCGGGTGAAAGACGAGCAGCTAAGCCACTGCGCCATCACGCTCCCTTTATATTTTAGTTCATAATTTATTTTAGGGGCAGATGATCGCACTGTTCCGCCGCTTAAAACAACAGTAACTAATATAACTTGCAAATGGTTTTCTCAGCTAATTGCCTAATGAAATAAATTTTAATCAGAAAGGTAATAACACCACACTTAACTTACAGATAAGCTACATTTATATAAAGCATGCAAAGCAAGATTTCAAAGTTATTGCTTCATCACTGATGCACAAAGAGCAGCTTAGGTCTCAAGGGTGAGAAACAGAGAAAAATACTTCTTTTTAAAGACATTTATGTGCGGGGATGCTTTGCACTACCATCTTCATCTAGCGTAACACTTAGAAAAGTGCGATGACCGCATGGTGACTGAAGCAGCTGACAAGAGAGTGTGCATAGAGTTAACAAGGGGAATTACATCATCCGCGTTCGGCCGCGCGCGGGTGTGGAAAATTCCCGCACGCGACGGTGCTGATATATAAATATAACCCTGTGGTAGTGTTCATTTTGAAGAATAAATTGAACAGATACAACCTAGATAAGCCATCCCCATGGTGTTGGGGTAGTGCGCCAGCCTCTCACCTGGAGGCCCTGGGTTCGATTACCGGATCCGTCACGGATTTTAGAAACAGGCGTGATGGCTAGTACGGGGTGCACTGAGCCTCGTGAGGACAATTGAGTAGCTGACTAACAGTGAGGCAGCGCCCACGGTCGCGAAAACCAAGTTTAACGGCCGAGGGGCCCGATGCTCTGACTACGTGTCACCCCAATATCTGCAAGTCAAAAATGCTGGGCAGCGGTGGCTTGGTAGGCCCAGGCCCTTCATAGGCTGAAGTGCCAGGGATTATTTTTATTTTATTTTTATGCCTATATAAAGATAATTAACCTGTAAGGTTAGACATTGAAAGCGATCATTAAATAAAAGCGAAGCGGCTTTGGTGGCGTAGTTGGTAGCATGCTGAGCTTCTATGCCCAAGATCGCGGGTTCAAACCCGGCTGAAGTCGTCGGATTCTTTAAGAACGTTAAAAATCCCTCAGTATGCCTTCCTTCGGAGGAGAAGTAAAGCCGGCGGTCCCATATCATAGATTTATGGCATGTTAAAGAACCTTCCACTAATTACACCTGTGTGAAGCTAAATTATATATAGGTTAAACATTTGACTAACGTTATTAGGTTCCTACGTTCGTCGTCAAGAGCCAACTGCGGTGGCATCTGGTAACTAAGTTCTGAACTAGTTGGTCGTTGACGGTGGCGTTTGGGGGCAAAAGTAGGAACTACTTGGATAAATTAAATGTCTGCAGTCCTTACTTGAATTAAAACAGATACACACACTAATACAGTCATCGCAATTAACACCGGTTATCAAACAGATTCTACACAAACCCAAAGTACACGGGGCTACATGACCGCGTTGTCGCAGACCCTAAACTAAGGAACCAACCAACCAAATAAAAGCGAGATATGGAAAGTAACTTCACTACAAAAGAAGTGTGCTGTATGAGTCAAGAGGTAGGCTACATTTCTAATTAAACATTTCAACAGTCTATGTGTAGCCTCCGTGACTTAGGCGGCAGCACGCCGGCCTCTCACCGCTGGGTCCGTGGTTCAAATCCCGGTCACTCCATGTGAGATCTGTGCTGGACAAACGGAGGCAGACAGGTTTTTCTCCGGGTTCTCCGGTTTTCCCTGTCACAATTTCATTCCAGCAACACTCTCCACCATCATTTCATTTCATCTGTCATTCATTTAATCATTGCCCCAGAGGAGTGCGTCAGGCCTCGGCAGCCGGCACAGTTCATATCCTCGCCGCTAGATGGGGGCTTCATTCATTCCATTCCTGACCCGGTCGGAGACTGGAAGCAGGCTGTGGATTTTCATTTTCAACAGTCTATGTACAGTATTTGCTATTTTGAATGAAAACTCGTTCCCATTAGGAGACAAATTGCTCAGGCAGTTCCATCAAGCTCCCCCTCTCGCCTCAAAGGAATTCTAGTCCTAATTCTTGTTGTTAATCATTCAGACCCGTGTCCTTGGGTATGAGTGTAAATTTGTCTGATAGCCTGTGATATTGTGATGGCTGTATTAGTGTGTGTATTTGTAATTCAGGTGTGGATTGGAAAGAAAGTGACCGTGACCTTCAGTTAGCATTTGCCTGGAGGAAAACCAAGAAAAACCACTTCAAAGATGGCTGACGTTTTAAATCACGAGGCTGAGTGTACCCCAATCCATACTTCAGGCCAGAATTAAATTTCTTGGCAGAGCCGGGAATCGAACTCGGACCTGTAGGGCTACAGCCTAGAATGCTTGTCGCTACGCCACGAGGTGGTCGGATCAATATCTACCCGGGCGGACAGTTCCATCTCGTTTCCCTTTTGCCTCAAAGGAATTTTCGTCCTAATTACTATTCCACGTATGTTTTATTTTATTTTATTTTTATCGAGTTTACACTCCAGGTTGGTGGAACTCACCACTAACGCTCCTACGGGCAGTGTCCTAGAGCTGGGAACATCTGGTCGGAGTGGATACAACTAAGGAGGTGTGATCAGCACCTAGCCAAGGCGGCCTCACCTGCAAAACGAACTGGGGCCTTATGAGGGATGGGAAGGAGGGGAAGATTGGGATGGATAGGCAAGGAAGCGGGAAGGAGGCGGCCGTGGCCTGACAGTAGGTACTGTACCATTATTCTCATGCTCAGAATGTGAAGTATTTCAGCGCGACTTTTATTTTTGAAGAGAGCACGGCGCACATTCATTTGGGGATGTTTATCGCAGCTGGCTAGGTACCGCTACGGTACTTCCGAATCACGCCGAGCACACCCGAGGGCTAACTTCGGAGCTATGACGACACAAGCGACCGAGGTGTATTGACATTCTATATCGACCGGCCGTGAGAAGCATATTTATGCTAATTAAGAAGAAATGAGATCTTTATAAATGCTCTACAGTATTGAAGGAGGTTATTTAACATAGCATGTTGTGAATGAAGATATATTTTCATGTATATGAGCTCCATGGAACATTTAATTTGTATTTATCATACGTCAAGGCTATGGATTATCGATTCATGCAGCGCTGGGGTCGGGGTAAGTGACCCATCACGGAAGCTTCCACTGCCATTACAGATCAGATCATATTGTATCTCTGAGGAAGAGATATCGCCAGATTATTCGTTGAATGTAATGACATATCAGGTATCGGAAGTGTCCAGTTCAGTTCGAAAGTGTGTGAACACTTAGAATTTACATACAGAGTCCAGTGACGGAAGAACTCTGAAAAATATCACACATTTGTGGATATTTCAATCAGTATGCACTGTGTTGAACTTGTGATATTCTTACAAGCTAGTTATACGTTATTTCACGTGTGAACTTAGACTTTGCAGTAACAATCATGAATAGTGAGATGAACAGTAATCACATTAAGGCATACTGCAACTCACGGAGTTTAACATTGTACTCTGGAATAGTGCATTTTATAAGGGCGTATGCACATAGTAACGTAACTTCATCTTATAAACACTGAATTGTATTCCTCAAACAATCACGACACGTTTAATATCAGGATATCGGGATGAAAGGTTGAAATGAACTGTATTATCATAACCATGGCAGGTTAAGCACAGTAAACGTGAATACCACCATGTGAGCGAAGCAACGAACATTATAATGTACAACCGACATTGCCAACCACGTATTCGAGTACTGTTAACACAGCTGATCATTGTCAAGCATGACTTTTCACTGTGGCATTATCGCGATGCAATTGAACTTACGTTTCCGTTCGACACGGATGTCGTATTACTACAACGTGACGGGCGTTTTCTCTGGACCAAGATGGACAATACGTAGTGAGGTAGCAGTTACTGGAGATATTCAGATGACGATATGGAACCAGTGGAGTGGAGACTGGGGTTCCAGGGTTCGATTCTCACAGACCAGGAGAATCCATACTATTCCCATGTATGAAGGAAGATATGATATGGAGGGCATATCATTGCTCTTTATCCCATCTACAAGAGTCGACAAGGTACAGAAAAATCAGCTCTATCATTTGTAGTAAAGCATAGACATTTCTAACGTTGCATTTGCTGCCATTTCTTTTGCTTTTTCAGTAGCTTAGTCGAAGGATAGAGTTTAGACATGATGTTCTACTCGTGACTGATTCTATTCCCGACTGGATTTTGATTCTCGTTAAGAATGCATCCATTTTCAGTGTATTGTAGTACGATTTATTTTGGTAATATTAAATTCAGGTAATTTAAATAGGAATTTCTTTGGTGTAGAGAAGAGGAAGACATAGGAAAAGATATAATATATTCTGCGTAATTTTGATAGTGTTGTGAACACTTGCTAATGTCTATTTATGACATTAATTTAGCACTCTCATAGTTTTGCTTTAGCTACATCTATAGTTGGACTTCGTAATAGTTCTACGCTCGAGAGTTGCATTCTGAAGATTTATAATGATTTTTATAGAAAGTTAAGAGCTCATTGGAAGCTTATTTTGTGCAGATGAATAATCTTTTGCTTCTGCAAGGGACCATTTCCTATTCTAGTGGAAAATAGAAACTTGTAGCGTCTTCTAATCGGCCAATAGTGCGCTATCTGTTATGGTTACCTAGGTCGATGGTGTAGGGGCATTACTCGATTTTCTAAAATCCACTTGAGTAGAATTGTTCCAATCTTTAGCTTGATTAATTTTACTTCTTCGTTGAACTTCAAGTTTTTGATACATGATAGTCACGTATATGCTTATTGAAATCCACTCTCGATGGAATTTTCACATATAAGTGAATGCATAGGCTTTCGACTAATTATTATTTTGATGAAACATTCACCCTTTTTCTCAACGTAAATCGCAGGTTTAATTAATATGGAGGCACGTCTTTCATAAGACTTGTGAGTGTGATAAAACTGACGTACAGCAGAGTTGATAATTCTAATTGATATTTAAATAGATAAAATATAATATATTTAACAATTTAACATGAAATGCAATGATATTGTATAATTCTAACAACGCAACTCCATATGCGAAATGAAGCTGTAAATCCATATAAGTAATGAAATTCGTCGATCACCAGTGAGGGTGATAGCTAATAGCAATTATCAATGGTAATGAAGTTTAATATTGAAGTAAGTGCTCAGTGGAGTACACATATATAACGGTTAGGCCGTATAGAGGCACCTTTATTGTGAGGAATATTCACAGGAGTATCCATGTGTAGATGGAAATGTGAAGTCAGGTGTGACTTATGTTGCTTAAAGCATTATTGTCACGAAATTCCATTGGAATATTGTGTTGGTTAGAGATATGCATTTCGACGATTGTATGATTGATTGTTTAATCGAAGGATTTTCATCATCCTAATCCAGGAATTATATCACGGTGCTAACTAGGTTGTATAGTCTTCCCAACCTAGATTATTGTTGAATCTAGGTGAATTTCTATTCTAGTAAGCTTAATTGTTGGGTCAGAGTGACACCGATTTAACTCAGAATCACATATGAAACCAACAACGAATGAAACACTCCTGGACGGTGTCAAATATTTTGCGAACAACACTCATAGAAGTGTTATACAACCATTGTAAATTGGTATATAATTGTATATTAGGGTTATTATTAATTTGAAGGTATGAACAACCTATAAATATGGAATATTCAGATGTTTGATCCAGTATTAATTTTGAATTGCTGTTAAATGGATCAATATGATATATTTAGATGATTTTTGAATTTAGTGAAATGCAGTCTTCCCAGTGTGGACTGTGGTCTGCATTCACTATGCTACGATCCTAACTTCAGTTAGGAGTGATACGATTTTCAGATTTTTGTTCTTCAGACATGGTAACTTTTACTATGTCGATTTGTGAATACATTTTTGTTCAGTTTTATCTTAATTCTTCGAGTGTGATGATTTATAAAAGTGATATGAGGTCACGTTAAGAAGGCCATTGCTGGGTATTTCGGGGTGTCCCACACTCCTGAGATTACGTTCCCTCGTAATTCTCGTGTTCATTGAGCTGTTTTTTCTTGGTTTGCCATGGTTTTTCTTAACGTTTCCTCGGTTAGGTTGACCTGTGCCCTATTATCCCCGTCACTTGTTGGTAGGATCTGTGGGTTTTCTAGCCGGGATTTTCAGGTTCTACGATCCAGTTGTCATCGTGGGATTTCAACAGGCTGATGGTAGGTAATTACGGGTACAGTACCATCTTGGCTTTTGCCCGAAGACGAAGTGCGAAACCACGGAAAACCACTTCGAGGATGGCTGAGGTGGGAATCGAACCCCCCTCTACTCATTTGGGCCACCCGAGGCTGAGTAGACTCCGTTCCAGTCCTCATACCACTTTCAAATTTCGTGGCAGAGCCGGGAATCGAACCCAGGACTTCCGGGGCGGCAGCTAGCCATGCTGACCGCTATCCACGTATGTATACCTTACAATAATGATTGTTGTTGTTGATAATTCATTTAAGGGGGAACATACAGCTTAAGGAGCTAAAACAATACCGATTTTAATATTATAACTGTGCCTGTCATAAATCTTGTACAATTATATACATTTCCAAGGATCGTCTACAATCGTTATTGTTTTGGATCCTTAAGCTGTATGTTCCCCCTTAAGGGGCTTGGGGCATCTTGGTCATCAGTCCCATGCAGTTGGATGTGTGTTGAGCATGTCTGATAACCTTACCACCAAATGCTACCGTCAACGACACCTAGCTGGCTACTTGATGCCACCACAACCAGAACTGGCGGTGAACGTTGGTACTGTGCCCTTTTAACAAGAAATATGCAAATCACAGTATGCCAGCAATGCTCAAATCGGGATTTTCGGGGTTTGGTATGTTCTCCCACTCTGTGACTTACACATTTTGGATTAAATAGAGGATACACTTCCAAAATAAAAACAAAATCAACTCCTATTATAAAACATTCAATTTACCAAATATATGGCGCTACAAACAAATTAAACAAATAAACTACTGACCAATCCTTCCAAACTTGTTCAAAATGAACAAGGAATACATAAAATCAAACAAATGTTATATTCAAATACATGGTTTCCTTCAAACCAACAAACTTATAATTCTTTTCACTTCCATAAAGTATCCCTTTTAAAATTCAGTATAATCACGAGCTCCAATGGCTCGATACATTCCAATATGAACGGTGTCATTCTTTTACACACCTCAATATTTATTTTATGAGTTTCTTATAATCAAAACAATATATAATCGTATTTAAAGTAATTGTTACTCCTTTACTTAAGTTTTTGGGCATTCCACAATGTTCTCATGTTACCACCTCTCTCAAGTTTAACAAATTCACTACAGTGATCGGGAAAAACACTTGTGCACTCCCGAGTTATAGAAGACTACTTGAACAAAGTCAAAAATTATGATCACTCCCGAAATCTAATTGTCTTCACTTAACTCGTGAAATCCTACATCAATACAACATTACATTAGGGATTTTTATTTATGTGTCTTAAAAGACCATTATCACATAAGAAAGCAAACGATCTGAACTGGCAAGCGGTACTTTCATCTACAAGAACCTCGGTTTGAATCCCGGGTCATTAACAAATTCTAAACACTCATGGTTTATTTACTTCCAGCAGACGGTTCACAGACCTACCGCACTTTCAATAGTGAGGGGTCGGACCGTAACACTCGAGTTGATTTATTGTCCGGGAGGGGAGACTCAAGCCTTGCCCACACGGGACAGCTACATTCATGCTTTTAAAACAGCTATTTCTTCTTCTCAGTTCTCTGAACAGACCTGGCGTGTCTTTCATTTATTTTAACAACATTATTTAGGTTCATAGACCACTTCCGTAACCTTGGCATTTATTAATTGTGAAGTGTCATCATTGATGGGTAAGAATAATTCAATACAACAACAATATTTAGGGGCTTTACACAACTATACGAGTCTAGGTTCGACTCTCTCAACTGCCTCGGGAACCAATCCCATACTGGAGGACATTACAACAAATTTGCGGCTTAGGGCGACCTCAGTCTAACCTGCGCTCATCAACACAATAAATTCGCACCCTTATACAACGCCTCGTGATCTACATCACTATATGGAGGACTTATTATAGCTCAATTACCACAATCAACTGTCCCTCACAATTAATTTACCAAGTATATTTAGATTCAACGCCTTCCTAGCGTGACAATTTACTTTAAGGCGCGACAATGCGCTATACTTTAAGAACATGTATTTACACCATGTCTTTATTCCTTTACAAAAGCTCAAAAGCTATTACTTCCATATAATTCAACTTAATCTTCATTTATATAATTTTTATTATTATTATATTTTTCCGCTTGCTTTCATAACATTTATCAAATACACTGATATTTTATCTCATACATTTCCTCTAAAGGATTTATTCATTTCACATAATTATTTTATAATTTCTCAATTTTTATTTGTTCAGACCGCGCTCTTATTCCGTTATTTGTTATTCAAAAACATCCCTATTTCTCAAACTCAGGTGGATTGTACACAAATATTCCCCAACACAAAACATAATGAAAATGGTTACTCACATGTTCAGATCGGTCCAATACCGTGCTTTCCAACGATGTTTCATTTTTGCCCACTACTTGTAATTACACCATCGTGCTCAAATTCATTTCATACACTGACATATCTTGACACACATATACTTTATATATTTTAAACACTGGTAACATTTTAAAATACACTTCGGTATTCTTCTATTACACACAATAAATCACTGAAAAATTACTATCTAACACAATTTTTATCTAACACAGATTCTAATCACTAAGGCTTTTATTAGGCCTTTCACACGTGATTTCTTGACTCCCCGTCTCCAAGGGTGAAACTAGTAAATGTCAGCTTCCTATCTGACCAGAATGTGAAAGTCTCGAACGATCTACCTCCTCCCTGGAATAATACTCCTTCAATTCCGGTTTCCTGACGATCAGCTATTATTATTATTAGCTCGAACTGCTTCATTCTAGACCCTATTTTTTGGTCTAGCGAAAGTCTGTCTTGTCCACGGTCCCCCAGATAATCTATCGGTGACCTATTATTTCTAGCATCTAATGCTCCTCGTAACTTAGTGCTTTTTATAGTTCGTTTGTTTCCTTGAAACAATGTTTAGAGTTTAATTCTCCTTTCTGATTATTATGTTCTCGAATTCCTATCTTTTCAGAATACTATGCGAACCATATTCTGTCCGACCCTGATCGGGTTCTTTAAAGTTGATAGAATGTATATCTCGCTGTTATGGTACTTCAAAACGTTACGATACTTTCGGTCGTCTAATTGAACTGTATTTTGAAGACCTATCGCCTGTGCTCTAAGTTCGCAGCCTGCTTTGACTATAATTACTGAACTTTTCACTGTAAGATTGATACTGGCGGAACTAGATCCTGTATTTAGGATTTTCCTAATTCTCCACACGGCGATACTATAATAATACTTATCGGCCACTCCTTACGGGTGCACGTTGGTTGTCGATACAGCGATGCCCTCGGGCTGTCGGATACTGTCTATACGATGTGATACAGCGTCTCCCCTCAAGGAATACTTGTAGACTGCATTTACGGTGATATAGCTTCACGTCCCCTGGACGGAATAATACTTTGCGGTGATGATGCTCCACCGTCACGCCCCCTGGGCTGACTGATACTGCATGATGGGCTTGGTTCTGCCAGGATTTTTATACTCTTTGGCTACAAAAAGATAAAATCCACGCCTTTTCCAGAACCAACTTCTGAAATAATGGTCGCACATTATTTAAAATTATATCTCTGGAAAGCTCGTTTTCTAAACGTAAACTGACTTCTTTGCACATGAAAATCGATCGTGCAGTTCTGAGATATTAAATAAAATTTAGTCTTCAGCTGTGTGGGTGTTACAGTTGATTTTTAATTCCCCACTCCTCGGGTCTCGGGAAACTCCCAATGACGTATGGCCACGTTTGCACTTCTCTCCTGGGCAATTATTAAAACCTTTTTCTCCACACAAAAATCTCTATTCCAAAATGATTCACAATGCTGTATTTCTTTAGTTAATTTTATTCTTGCAAATGGGTTAAATTTAATTATTCTTCTTCTGGCACGGCTGCGCGGTTGCCGTTTTACTGCAAGGTAAGGGCGATTTCCGAAACACGCTCTTTGTCATTCGCTTGGAAAATTCCACTCGTTCTATTTATATTCGTGACTGGCCCCTTATCGATGCGTCAGGCATGATCTCATTTCCTGGCCACCTGGCTCCAGTTTATTTCACAACGTTATGCTAGCCTTCTTGTATAAAATCTTTCTATGTTCCTCTGAAGACTGTATATTTCCTTCCTTCCTTTTACAAAAATACATGGATTCGACCCCTTGAATCTATGGTACATGGGTTCAGTACTAATAGAACGTTAATCAAATCTAACCTATAAATTTAGCTTCATACAATTGTAGTTAGTGGAAGGTTCTTTTACATGCCATAAATCCAGGAAATGGGCCCGCCGCCTTTACTTCCCCTCCGGAGGAAGACATACTCAGGGATTTTTAACGCTCTTAAAAATCAGATGACTTCAGCCGGGTTTGAACCCGCGATTTTGGGCATAGAAGCTCAGCATGCTACCAACTACGCCATAGAAGACGCCGACTGTAGCAGTGTGTGTAGCTGTATTAGGGACAGGGATGAGGTAGGTGCCCCGGGACATGAAGTACGGTACTATCCCAGTATTTGCCAGGAGGGAGTGTGGGAAATAACCGAGGAAAACACACTCAGGATAGCCGCTGCCATCGAACCTGCGATATCTGGACTTTCTGCAGCTACCCTCGCGGTTGTGGTGCATTATTTAACGAGCACGCCTACTCCGCAGGGTGTACAGGGTGTAATGATGATCAAATGGGCCCCCATAATCTGATAGATTGTGGGACGACTATACCAAACGTCAGGTCAAGTCCTGAGGAAAATATCCCTCCGCGCATCTCTTCTCTCTCTGTCTATTCTTGTATTTCCGGCATGCATTGTCATCTCTCGACCTGCTATATACATTTAAAATCATTTGTTTGCACCTTTTACTCAACATCTCTCCACATTTATTACCTTAGGAGTATTTGATTGGTGATTCAAGCTTAAAAACTGCATTTTGAACACGTTGCGTAGTTGAGGAAACTATGTTGAACTTTGTGAAATCGTAGCAGTGTTGTCAACCTTTGAACCTGATTCGTCATAATATCGAATTACTCGGGTGCTCTTTTGCCTCCCAAACAAGGTTTATACACACACACAACAAAATGTAATATAATATAAATTCGTCCTGAATTACTCTGCCTATCGTTCCAAATACCACTAAAAACTATATTCACACACACACAATTCTTCGCATGGAAAGCAAAGTTGGTAAAGCTCCCTATTAACCTGAAAATGAAAACTTTATTCCTACATTTTTACAAGGGAAATTCTGTAATGTAGCCAGGTTATGGAAATATAGCAACTTATGCTGGAAAAACTTGTGCGCCAAAAACAAGCAGAAAAAGTGGGAACTATTTCCTGGCACTTTAGCCTCTTCACAGACCAGAACATCAAAGGGACCGCTTAGCTCTTGAGGTGACTAGAGGTATAGTAGACTGAAGTGAATTCATGACGTTGTCCTCCTTGGCGTATCTTCCCTGTGAGTAATACCGAACGGTGCGTGGTGTAGACCACATTTCGTTGTCACTTGCGAAAAACAAACATTGTCATCGTATAACACAACCATATCTTGCGAACTCTTCAGGTGGACTAACAAGATACACCACGCACTGCATAATACTGGCCAGCATTATTATTAGTATTGTAATGTATATCCATTACAAGGGGAACCCTATTCCATCAAAGTATATTACTAGGGTTGTAGTTAAAGAAATTGCAGGTTACATATTGTACATAAGGCAATTTATATAGTACATTATGCAACGAGCCTATAATGGCAATAATTAAGACACGAGTATGTTTATAAAACGAGTGAAGCGAGTTTTATAATTTCCATATGAGTGTCTTAATTACCATTATAGGCGAGTTGCATACGACTGTTTATGTTCGACGATAATTATAACTATTTTATGTTCGAACATATATATTCATATATATCTGTCGATATTTCGCCAGTTTTATGTACTGAACAGAGCGCATGGGACGCAGAGAATACCTTGTATTTGACCATGGCCTCCTCGAATACCCCACTATGACACTGGCCACGTAGTGAAATTTAAAATAGAAGGCCGTGGAAGTCAGCACAGATGCGATGCTATCCTTACGTAATTGGTCACACAACTGTTTCTTGAGCTCTGATTGGTGGGAGATAATGAAAAATAGTGTTATAATGACCCTCATTATGATAGACTACAGTTTTCTGACATATAATATTTATATTTCGACATCGTCGAACATAAAATATAATTTAGAGTAAATGTGATGTGTGAATGTTAGAAACTAATTATAACAACAGTTTTTTTAATGAGATATAATGGTTTTGTTAGTTCATTATTGCAGTAATTCACATGGTGATTCAGATTATATATCTCTCTTTCGAAGGCAGGGCCGTCAAATAGGAGGTGACTTATGCTCTGAGATGATCCACAGATGCAAGAGTAATCGCCTTTAAATTTGAAACGTTCGAAATAAAATTGAAATGTCCCATGACCGGAAAGGAATTGTGTAAGCTCAAAGCTTGGTGTCAGCATTTTGCATTGGAACCGGTCGAAAACTTTGGTGAAGAATATATTCCTGGTAACTACGCACTTAGAGGAGGAATTCCATAGGTGGTTCCACCGATCGAAGGTGTATTGTTTTGTCATCTAACATTGTTACCCATTCAACATTTTATTGCCGCTGAGCGTGGCTGCGCCAGGGTTTGTTGTTTATTGTAGCATGAGCCCCGTGGGGCGAAGCGGAGGACACAGTGATGACATAGTGCAGTCTGCACATAAGTATAACAGAATTGCGTGAGATAAGCGTCACAGGAGCTCATGTTACCACGGAGGCTACTGGAGCTGAGTCATATCCTACTCGCGCAACTGTACCTGTCAACAAAGCAGGCTGACGTGTGACACAAGTAAACAAAGAATAGTTCCCATATGGAGCGCCCGCAATCAATTCGTGAAAGGGTAATACTGGAGATTTATCATACGACACCAGCAATTTAGCTATGGCAGCAGTTTTTGAAAGTGGGTCTGCTGTTTTATTTCCAACGGTCCCAATATGTCTTCGAGCCCAATATAAGCAAATGTGCATAGTTGACTGAGCCAAAGATCATATGACAACAATTATTGAGTTCACATAATATTTATCATTTATAGATTTTAACGCTGCCTGTGATTCGCTGAGTATTCTGAGCTCTGCACTCGCCAACATGAATGCGACCACCTCGTAGTGTAGCAGGTAGCGTTATTGGCTGTCCCCAAGGAGGTCCGGGCTGGAACGAGGTACACTCAGCCTCGTGAAGCAAAAATGACAAGAGGAGGGTACGATTCCCACCAAGTGGATTCCCGTGGTTACCCCCCACTACCACCACCACTTCTACTCCAGGTAAATGCTGGGATGGTTCCTAACTTAAGGCCAATCCTATCTTCCAATTTACAAATGCACACAATAGTACAGCCATCAAAATAAGTTAACACAGGTTGTCACACAAATTCCACACACAAATACCCAAGTACACGGGGCTATATGACCATGATGTCACAGCCCCTAAAATAAGTATTAAACAACAACAACATTAGACCAATGTACACTGCCATTACATCACCTTGTACCGACTCGAGATCAGGCGCGAGGGCATGGTGATAGGGTATATCTGTGGTTTCCCATTTTCAACCGCTGGCAAATAGGCCTGCATGGGGAACATTTGACAGGCCATGGCCTTGCCAAGTATCAGTCATCATCATCCATTTCATCTCTTACAACCTCCTCTGATGAGGCTGGCGTTAGAAAGGGCATCTGACCGTAAAAATTACCACTACATAAGAAAACTCATGTCATGTTATCCTCGGTCGCGTAGAGGTAGAAATTCAAACATATCATCGTCATAATGTTATCTCTGTCTTGGGATAATCTCTACAACTCGGCATAATACTCTCAGTTAACTCAGTCCTAGTTTAATTTACTAATAGGGGGCGTGGTAGCACAGCGGTCAAGCCTCTCACCACGGCGGACCGATTTCGATTCCCGGTCAATGAATGTGAGATTTTCAAAGTGAAATGCCATGTCCTGTGGTTCGGATTCCACGAAAAAAGGGGTCCCGCGGCAAATGACGCAAAATTAACTGTCACGTAAAACTACAAGCTTCCTTCACTCCTTTCTTTTACTAATACACACACAAATACAGCCATCACAATAACACAAGTTATCAGACAAATTCACACTCACCCACCAAAGTACACGAGGCTGCATGACCACGATGTTGCAAAGCCCCTTAACGAAACAACCACATTTCTATTTCATATTTGGTATGTTTACTAATGTCTCGCTTAATAATAATAATACTAATAATAGTAATAATAATAATAATAATGGTATTGGTTTTACGTCCCTTTTAACTACTCTGGCTTTTAGAGACGCCGGAGTGCCAGAATTTTACCCCGAAGGGGTTCTTTAACGTGCCAGTAAATCTACTGACACGGCTCCCTCGCATTTGCACACCCTCAAATGCCAGCTGACTGCGCCAGGATACGAATCTGCAACCTGGGCCCAGCAAGCGAGAACGTTACCACTGAGACACGCAGACAGTCAGTGTCTCGCTTCAAGACCAATTGAATCGTTATTTTAGAAACACCATTTGTCCACAATTTGACGGTAGATATATACGTTATTGATACAATCGGAATTATTGAACCAAGAGCTCAGTTTGAGGCTGAAAAGACACTTTAGCCTTGTGTCTCTGGCTCTCGTACATGATTCAATGTTTCTGTTACAAATGAGTTTATGTATTTTATCACCGCATTTTCTATTGTGTCTCTTGAATTAGAGACAATTTGGAAATTCTCTGTGCAACAGAACTAAACTCACCTCATCTATATCCTTAGGCTAAATGTAATATGTACCGCACAGCGTGAGGATATGATTAATAGGCACAGAAACGAGTTAAAACATGTTCTTTAACAGACTAATGACTTACACATTAAGTTGTTTATTAACGTGTTGGAAGCCATTTATCAGTGTTGCTTTAGTGTTCAAAATTTGCTCTTTAGTCGGTCAACACGATTGTAATCTCGTGTATATGTTCTTCAGGTTTAGGAAAACACCCATCGCAATTGGTTACACTCGTGTTGACTGACTGAAGATCATTAATTTTGATAAATATTGTTGTTGTTGTTTGAGTCTTCAGTCTTTTGACTGGTCTGATGTAGCGCTCCATGCCTCCCTGTCCTGAGCTAATCGTTTTATCTCTACATAACTACCACACCTTACATCCGAGGCAATCTGTTTAACATATTCTTGGTCTACCCCTACAGTTCTTGTCCTCAACCCTACCTTCTACAACTAAGTTTGCTATTCCTGGGTGTCTTAGTATGTGTCCTACCAACCTATCTCTTCTCTTCATTAGTAGTCGCCTGAAACATCTCTCCTCTCCCACTAGTCTCAATACCTCTTCCGTTTGTAACCCTATCTACCCATCTGATCTTCATCATTCTCCTGTAACACCATATTTCAAATGCTTCCATTCTCCCCTTTTCTGCTGCAGGAACCATCCAAGTTTCACTTCCATATAGTGCCTCGCTCAAGACAAAGTCTTCAGAATGACTTTCTATTACCTAAATCTATATTTGATGTCAACATATCCTATGTCTTTTCTGTAGAAATGCTTTCCTTGCCTGACCAACCTAATTTTTATATCCTCTTTGCTTCATCCATCGCTGGTTATTTTGCTTCCTAAGAAGTCTCCTACTCTCAATGCATTGTTAATAGGGGTTTCTTAATTATTTCGGCTGCATTCTATCATTTTTAATCTACATTTATTGATTCTTATCGTGATTTTTTTCCTCAAGACGGAGTCCAAACCATTTTAAAAACGCATTCAAATCCTTTGGTGGATCGGCTAAGAACATCAAAATTGCTTTAATATCATTTCTGGTGTTTGTTTAAGAAACGGACATATCCATCACAATTAAACATTTTTCAATAAGTGGATATTGAACTTATTTACGTCAATGTGATGGCTCGCCTACTGAATTAAGAAAAATCCAAAATTGTGTAATATTAATTACGACTTCAAGAAAAAATATCCGTTTTCTGGGAAATGTGTTCATAAAATGCTGTTTCAGAATGACCACCTTGTAGTTTAGCGGCTAGTGTTCTTGGTTGTCACCCTAGGGGTCTGGGCTCTAATCTCAGATCTGTCAAAGAAAACCTGATCTGAGAGCTGGAACGGGGTACATTGAGTCTCGTGAGATAAAACTGAGCAGAGGTGGGTACAATTCCCTTCTCAGCCATCTTGGAAGTGGTTTTCGGTGGTTTCCCCACTTCTACTTCATGCAAATGCTGGGATGCGTACTACCATAAGGCCATGGCCGCCTCCTTCCCAATCATCACCTAGATTACAAATAAAAACACTAATACAGCCATCACAATAACACACACGCCCAAATATACGGGACTGAATGACCTCGACGTCCAAGCCCCTCAAATGAAACAACAACAACAACAACAACAACAACAAAGCAGTTCAGAAACAAGCTATTCATATTCTAGACACGCGCACGTAATGCACCCAGACAATCATGGACGTCAATATTATATAATAACATGGTACAGGATCGCTCTTCCTAAGAATTAATTTCGTTTTTCTACTCCACTGCTTCCCAACGATGCTGATGCAATACTCCTGTCAACAAGGACTATGCAGTGGTCAGATGTCCTGGAGACATGTCCAAGACGAACGACAGGAGAAAGGAAGGTCTCCTAAGCTCATACGGTCGCTGGAGCGGGAAATCGCTGGACTATCTGGCGCTTACTGGAGCGGAACAGGCCAAGGGAAAGCATTCCTCTAATTACTGCATGGCCACATCAAACTGTTTACATCCGCTTGTTCAAACACAACACCTTCCAACCAGTTGGCCCCTGGCGGCTATTCCTACACACTAGAGTTGGTCTCCTCAACACTACTGTTTCATAAGGGGCCTTAAGACATCGTGATTTTATGATGCCTGGGGCTTCGGTGGCGTAGTTGCTAGCATGCTTCTATGCCCAAGGTCGCGGTTTCAAACCCAGCCGAAGTCGGCAGATTTTTAAGAGCGTCCAAAATCCTCCAGTATGCCTTCCTCCGGAGGGGAAGTAAAGCCGGCGGTCCATGTCATAGATTTATGGCATGAAAAAGAACCTTCCTCTAACTACACTTGTGTGAAGCCAAAATTTGTAGGTTGGGTTTGATTAATGCTCTTAAGTTCCAACGTTCGTCACCGGGCGCTGGTTGCGATGGCATCTAGTAGTAGCGAAGTTCACAACTAGGTGTCGTGGACGGTAGCATTTGGTAGCGAAAGTAGGAACTACTTGAAATTATCGTCTGCAGTCCCTACTTGAATTAAAAACAGATAACACACATTCAGTCATCACAATTAACACCGGTTACAAGACAGATTCTACACACACCCAAAGTACACGGGGCTACATGACCGCGTTGTCGCAGCCCCTAAACTAAGAGACCAACCAACCAACCAACCATGATGTCTGGACTCGATTCACGGCTCTGCCAAAAAAGAAAATCTGATCTGAGGGCTAGAACAGGATTCGATAGCCTCGTGAGGCAAAATTGAAAAGAGGTGTGTTCGATTCCTACTCAGCCATCTTGAAAGTGGTTTTCCGTAGATTCAAACTTCTATTCTCCACAATGGTAGCTAACGTAAGGCCACGGCCGCTTCCTACCCATATCCTTGACCATTCTACAAATGCACATGAGTCCGCCTCGTTGCATAGCAACTAGCACTCTTAACTGTCACCGCGGAGGCCCCGGCTCTGCCAAGAAATTTAATTCTGGTCTCAGGGCTAGAACGGGGTACACTCAGTCTCGTGAGGCAAAACTTAGAAGAGGAGGGTTAGATTTCTACTTCAGCTATCCTGGATGTTGTTTTGCGTGGTTCCCAGTCATATTCTAGGCAAATGTCGGGATGGTACCTAACTTAAGGCCACGGCCGCTTCCTACCCAAATCCTACCTCAATTACTAATACACACACTAGGCTAGTACAGTCACCACAGTGACACAGGTTATAAGACAAATTCTACATACACCCAAGTACACGGGCTACATGACAACGATATCGCAAATTCCCTGAAGAATCAACAACAACAAATACGCTAGTACTGCCATCACAATGATACAGGTCATCAGACAGATTCCAAGCAAGCATGTAAACAAAGAAACTTGTAGTTTTACGTAATTGCTAATCTGGCGCTCATCTAATTTTACGTACAATCCGATCCATAGGACGTGGTATTTAACTTTGAAAATATCACATGCATTGACCGAGAATCAAATCCAGTCGACCTTCGTGAGAGACAAACAGCTTGACCACTGCACCATCACGCCCCCTAGACAGATTCCACACACACACTCCTAAGTATACGGGGCTGCATGACCACAATGTCGCAACGCCCCTCAATGAAACAACAGTTATTTATTTATTTATTTATTTATTTATTTATTTATTTATTTATTTATTTATTTAGCGTATGGCTTTGAGTGCCGGGAGTATCCGAGGACATGTTCGGCTCACCAAAGTTTGTAGCTGCTTCAGTGTGGAAGCCTATAGGGTGAGCTACAAGTTCCGTTCAATTTCAAGTAGCTCCAACTTTCAATACCAGATGTCACTGACACTTAGTGGTGAACGTTGGAACTTTGATAGAGTGTTTCAACGAAATCTAACCTGCAAATTTAGCTTCACACAAGTTTAATTAGTGGAAGGTTCTTTAACCCTTTATAGGGCAAAACTATTTTTTACTTTCATGTGTTTCTACATTTTAATTTATTTTAATTATTATAATTATAAATGTCGCCTCCGTAGCGTAGCGGTCAGCATGGTTAGCTGCCGCCCCGGAGGTTCTGGGTTCGATTCCCGGCTCTGCCACGAAATTTGAAAAGTGGTACGAGGACTGGAATGGGGTCTACTCAGCCTCGGGTGGCCCAAATGAGTAGAGGGGGTTCGATTCCCCCTCAGCCATCCTCGAAGTGGTTTTCCGTGGTTTCCCACTTCGTCTTCGGGCAAATGCCGGGATGGTACCTTCTTCAAGGCCACGGCCGCCTCATTCCCTCTTCCTTGTCTATCCATCCTCACCATCCCTTACCTTCCCTCATGAGGCCCCTGTTCGCTTTGCAAGTGAGGCCGCCTGGGCGAGGTGCCAATCCCCCCTCACCAGTTATATCCCTTCCGATTAGATGTTCCCAGCTCTAGGACACTGCCCGTAGAGGCGGTAGTGGTGAGTTCCCTCGCTGAGTCCGTGGGTTCCACCAACCTGGAGGGTAAACGACTAAAAAAAAAATAGATATAATTTTGATATTTTATTGAATTAATTAATTAATTAACTAATTTCGAATTGATTTTTACATTTATTTTCATAATTCTTTCACAGTTATGTTTATTATTTTAATTTTTATATTTCTTTTATTATTGTAATTTTATTTTTATGATTTTTATTTCTATATTTATATTTTATTTTTACACTTTAATTGTTATTGTTTTTGTTTTACATTTAAAAAAAATTATCCAACACATTACGTCAGTTAGATACTTACAGCATATAATATTTGAATTTTAGAAATACTAGCACTTCGGCATGAAAATTCTCCGAAATTTGGCTGAATAATTCAAGTATGAGCATCTTAGAAAGCATAAACTGTCCTTATGACAGTTGGTTAATATAGATACCACTATCCCTTAAAGGGTTAAATGCCATAAATCTATGACATGTGCCCGCCGGCTTTACTTCCCCTCCAAAGGAAGGCATACTGAAGGATTTTATCGCTCTTAAAAATTCCGATGACTTCGGCCGGGTTGAACCCACGATCTTGGGCACAGCAGTTCAGCATGCTACCAACTACGCCACCGAAGCCGCTGATGAAACAGCAATAACAAACTAGCACATTATGTTTGGGGATATGACTGAGAAGGCGATGACTGTGGACTCGAGTTAGGGACTATCTCGGCATCTACCAGAAGTGGGTAACTACGGTAAACAACTTCTAGGACTGTTGCGTCTCAAGGCTTAGTTGCGTAGTGGCTAGAATTCTTGGCTGTTACCACGGAGGCCCGGGTTTGATTTCCGACTCTGCCAAGAAATGTAATTGTGGTCTGAGGGCTGGAACGGGGTCCACTCAGCCTCGTGAGGCAAAAGAATGAGAAGACGCGGGTTCGATTCCTACCTCAGCCATCCGAGAAGTGTTTTTCCGTGGTTTCCCACCCCTGGCACTACAGCCGAAGAAGGGCCTAGGCCTACCAAGCGACCGCCTACAGATATCGGGGTGACACGTGATCAGCGCATCGGGTCCCCTTGGCCGTAAATCTTGGTTTACGTGATCGGGGCGCTGCCTCACTGTCAGCTACTCAATTGTCCTCACGAGGCTGAGTGCATCCCGTTCCAGCCCCGACGTCAGTTTCTAAAATCCCTGACGGAGCCGGGAATCGAACCCGGGGCCTCCGGGTGAGAGGCAGGCGCGCTACCCCAACACCACGAGGCCGGCACAATCACTTGGTTATCCCTACCAGTAAATAAAGCAACACCAATATACTGTAGTTCTCTTAATATCGCCAGCCGAAGTTTTCGTGAGTTGATTCCATTTACTTTTCGAGCCATGGATGAAGACCGTGTTGATTGCCTCATTATCGTCGTGAACACTGGCCATTCTTTGCCACAATGAGCTTAGTCCCGGTTGAACTCTTCACATTACGTAATACCAGAAGTAAAACTAAACTGAGGATTATCCATGTTAATAGCTCACTGAACTTTATCCACGTAGCAGACAAGACTTACCTTTTTATTTTGTGTGTGTGTGCAGTCGCGAAGTAGTGACATAAACTCTTCGAATATGTGACCAATATCGATGTCTCTTGAAGTGTGCCAATTGTTGGAGACACCTAGCTTCTTAAATGGAAGGGAGGATACAGCTCCTTCTCACAACCGTTGTACTATACTGTGGTAGAGTGCTAATAAGTAATCTGTTAATTATTGATGTGTAACATCATTCCACTCGGTTGCTATATATTTTTGTGTGGGGGTGATTTTGTAAAAAGGGACGGATGTGGGACGGAAATGCAACGGAAACAATGAGCGCGCGCGGTGGCGGAGATTGGTACAACGACATACTGTCGGTCATGTGGCTATGAGGAATGTAAATCGCATACGGTTTACTTCAAGGTTTGGAGGCCCCATCACAGATATTCCTACAATAAATCATCTTCAAACTGTCGTTCTTTGGTGTGAAAATATTCATTAAATCATATTTGCTGAAAACAATTATGATTTATTAAATCTTACTACTACTACTACTCGAGGTACTGCCGGCCAAAATACAGTACTATTATATCATATTTGCTGAAAGGATTTGTCACTGGAGTTTTACAAGTAGTTATTGCAGAAATAATAGTAATGAGAACTTACCGATGGTAATAACACGAAGGAATTTTTCACGTTTGCTGGCACGAGGTAGCACTATGAGATCATTCAAAAAAAAAAATGCGAGTAAGTAATATGGAATTATTCGAATAACATGTCAGATGTTACACATCATATGTGACTACTGTAAGGCTCGTAATGTTTTTTATTGTTTTAATGTTCATGTTAATGAGACGTGCATTTGGGGGACTTCGGAAGTAGACACCAGTGTACCTAACATAGTGACTTTCGTTAACATTTTCTGCATGTCAAATCTTTCTGAGTACTGTATGTCTGTACACTAAGACCGCCATCAAAATAAGACAGGTTATCAGACAGATGACCATTAAGTCGCGAAACCCCTAAATGAATCAACAGTAACTATTATCTCTTCACCAGACCCAACGAGAGAGAGGGGCGAACGGGGCTGTAGCCCCGGGGTCCGGATTTACTGAGGAACCCAGAGCGGTGAATGGACTAAGAGTAGACACTTTATTTAATTTTATGTCTAAACTACTGTATTATTACATTTTCTGATATGACTCGGTTCGATTTAAACACAGCCAGTGAACAATATCCAAACCTTTGCAAAGAGAAAAAAATCCACAGCCTGCTTCCAGTCTCCGACCGGGTCAGGAATGGAATGAATGAAGCCCCCATCTAGCGGCGAGGATATGAACTGTGCCGGCTGCCGAGGCCTGACGCACTCCTCTGGGGCAATGATTAAATGAATGACAGATGAAATGAAATGATAGTGGAGAGTGTTGCTGGAATGAAATTGTGACAGGGAAAACCGGAGTACCCGGAGAAAAACCTGTCTGCCTCCGCTTTGTCCAGCACAAATCTCACATGGAGTGACCGGGATTTGAACCACGGACCCAGCGGTGAGAGGCTGGCGTGCTGCCGCCTAAGCCACGGAGGCTCTTTGCAAAGAGAACATAATTATAATTGAAAATCCACAGCCTGTTTCCAGACGACCGACCGGGTCAGGAATGGAATGAATGAAGCCCCCATCTAGCGGCGAGGATATGAACTGTGCCGGCTGCCGAAGTCTGTCGCACTCCTCTGGGGCAATGATTAAATCAATGACAGATGAAATGAAATGAAAGTGGAGAGTGTTGCTGGAATTAAATATTGACAGGGGAAACCGGAGTACCCGGAGAAAAGCCTGTCTTCCTCCGCTTTGTCCAGCACAAATCTCACATGGAGTCACCGGGATTTTGGTTGGTTGGTTCCTTAGTTTAGGGGCTGCGACAACGCGGTCATGTAGCCTCGTGTACTTTGGGTGAGTGTAGAATCTGTCTGATAACCGGTGTTAATTGTGATGACTGTATTAGTGTGTGTATCTGTTTTTTTTAATTCAAGTAGGGACTGCAACTTTGAATTTTCAAATAGTTCCTACTTTTGCCGCCAAACGCCACCGTCAACGACTACTAGGCCTAGTTCAGAACTAGCTACTAGACGCCACCGCAGTCGGCTCTTGGCAACGAACGTAGCAACCAAAGAGCGTTGTTTACATTCTTAACCTATCCAATTTAGTTTCACACAGGTGTAATTAGTGGAAAGATCTTTAACATGCCATAAATCTATGACATGGGACCGCCGGCTTTACTTCCCCTCCGAAGGAAGGCATACTGAGGGATTTTTAACGAACACCGGGATTTTAACCACGGTCCCAGCGGTGAGAGGCCGGCGTGCTGCTGCCTAAGCCACGAAGGCTAGAACGTGTTATAATTAATTTTATTAATAGCCATCTTTGTTTTTGTTTTTCATACAGGGAAACGGCAAATTTGCCAGAGTTGTCCTTTTAATTTATAACGTGCGAGAGATCTTTGTGGGGCATAAAGTTTCTAATTCGATCACAGAAAAAAATTGACTCTTTACTTCATACATTTCTGAAACAGTATGGCATATTCCTGTGGTACCTGAACATATTCAGATACAACGAAGTAAATAAATATTTAAGTCGGAAAATCTAAATTCCTCAGAGCTTTTGAGGGGGGGGGGGGTTAAAAATGTGCAACGTTAATACCGAAATTCCAAAATTATGTCACAGGATCAATAAAAATGGAGGGACCCTTTTCCTAGGGCCCGTGATTGCTCTCTACAGCCCTGCTCTTCACCCTTGAAATCACTACAGTATTTTCCTGAACTAATTCCTGAAATTAGTCAAAGAAGATTTTCATAGAAGTGTTTATAATAATGTTATTAATGCAGCCAATGGCCATGTATTTTCTTTTCAGGACAGGACAGGGGATGGATTTTAGAAGGAATCCGGCGTGGACCTATTGAAAGGAATTGTCCAGGAATTTGCCTGGTGGTCAAAATGGGAAACCAAGAAAACCATTTTCAGGACGGCCAAGGTGGGATTCGAACCCACGCTCTCCCGATGCCAGCGGCACACGAGGTACTCGTTGGCGCTCTCGGCCACCGCGACGGGTGGAAGTGTTTGTAAGTTAACCGATTTCTAGTGTGGTGGTGGTGGTGGTGATTGTTGCTTTAAGGTTCGATACATCGAGATCATTTGCCCCAATTTTCTAGCGTAGGCTGGGGTAAGTTTCATAAATTGTGCGAATGTTAATTTCTAAACATGAGCATAACTTGGTCTATTGGACCGGCCACAGAGAGAGTTGATAAGTCGAAACTGTGTGATGAACTAAATAGTCTGGCGACACTGCCGTAAATGGGATGCTCAAACTTATTGAAATATTATGGTCTATATGTGCCAATTTTGAAAGAACTTCATTTATTAGTATGGAAGTTACATGTGATTCAACATTAAACCTATCAGCACGCGTAGAATTATGTTGGCAGCACTGTCGTATATCGGTTACTGAAAATTAATCCACATTTGCAGGTACTCTTTGTATGCAAAGTTTAGAACTGTTGGCCTGCATACTTTATGATATATTAAGATTAGGATAAAAATGTATACAGTGCATTTTCAAAAGTTGGCAGCCCTGTTGACACAAAAGAATGCATATTCATATCTGCTCCGGTGCGCAAATCGCATACCAAATTTGGTTGAAATCCAATAGATAGTATGGAAGTTACAAGCATTTAAAGATTTGATCTATTAGCAGACATAAAATCATGTTGGCAACACTCTCATGTATGGAATCCTGTAAGTTAGTCTGATTTAATATTATCTATTGCACCCGTCTGATATGCAGAAATACAGGTCATCTTCCGAACTAGCTCTAGTCAGGGCGTGTACCATTCATCCCACTGTCTGACCATGTATTCAGAATGTGAACATAAGGAAGTACAAGCTATAAAAATAACTACAACACGGTCTATTTTAATTACTAATTAAATTTACTCAAAATCAATAAAACACAAACCAAAAACACAACAAACAATGGTGTAAATATATCACCAATCATGTAAATAATGACCCTTCATTCACAATGATATCTTACTTCATTATTTATGGATACCTTACTAATCCATTCCATTATATTTTACATTATTCCATTCATTTAATGTATACATATTACACCCTTCCAGTATGGGTTTTCTCAAGTAATTCTCCTCTGAGTCTCCACCTTGTCAGGCTTCGACCCCAGGACATTTATATTAAGTAAACAATGCCTCCATTTGGCTGTATATTCAGGTCCTAAACCTTTCTAGTTTTATTACTTAAATCTCTTTCTTATCCGCATATCCCAAAACACAAACCATCTCTCACATTTTATCTATTATACACTACCATGAGCACCATCACATTACAACACATTCAATTGTAAACAGTTTCATTGTAGCCATTGTGCCCCTAAGAATTTGACTTCAGGGAAACCACATTCCGTGGAGTCCAATTCTAGTGATTTTTCTTCACCCGTTTTCATTTCTTTTAGAACCGACAGCCGTGGCTATGCTGGCTAAAGCGCAGCTTTAGTTCATGGGGCCGAGCTCTCTGCTGACTCAGTAGACGCGTGGGTTCGAGCCCCACCGTCGGCCGTCCTTGAAATGGTTTTCCGTGGTTTCCCATTTTCAACACCAGGCAAATGCTGGGACGGTACCTACTGACAGGCCACGGCCGCTTCCTTCCACATCCCTACCCAGTTTAATTCATCTTCATCCATTCCATCTCTCATCCCGACGCGCAGGTCGCCCACGGGCGTCGACTTGAAAGACCTGCACTCGGCCTCTCAGGAGGCTACACGAAAAAAATATTATTTTAGAGCAAGGAACCAAATTTCTGCATTTTCCCTGTAAAGCCTTTAGTATTATTATCATTATTATTATTAATATTATTATTATCCGGGAGGAACTCTCCCCGCATAATAATAATTATTAGCAGGAATATACTTCTGCTCCACTTTGTTCCATTCATATAAAACCACTAGATCTAACATTTACGTTACTCTTTTTCATTCAGTGACATATTTATTGCTCCAGACGGCACTCAGCGCGATCTTCATTTAGCTCCCATTCCCGTCTCAAGGCGAAGCGAGCGACCCTTCCTATAATAACAAACATGGCCTTGCCGTCTGCATTCTGACCAAGCGTAACACTCCCCAACCATATATTTTTAAAACTCTCTACAACGACCACATTACATATTGAAAATTCAAGCAGTTCATTCCTATTCTTTCGTTACTGACTGCATACAGTCCAGTTAGCGTAATCATGTTTATGTGTGCATTATTTTTGGAGGATCGTCCTTTTGCTGTCGGGACTTTTACCTTGTACGTATTCTTAGCCCGTATTTGGCTCCAAATAATTGCTGAGGTGGGAACCCAATAATATACAATCTGATCCAAGCGCACAATGCCTTGTCCAGTTGTTATGCCAGACTAACTCGATATTAGGACTATTTCACCTTAACTCGGTCATCCGCAACCAGAATCCTCCACTCAGACTTACCAATATCAACACAATTCAGCAGTGAGAAAGTACTGTCACTCTGATACAATATAATGGCGTATAAGAACCGGCCCCGGTCGCTTCGACGATTCCCTAACAGTCTCCACGGTCGTCCTATTTGCACATAAACTTCATTCTTTAAAGAGCCCTACTTTGAGCTTACATTTGGTCCAGCCTATTTGGCGACAATAATATTTAACTTGGATATTCAACTATATACTCATTTCAGTTCGATAACCTTGCCAGGATAGCGAACCTACTTGTATTATTCATATTACATTATTCTCATTACTTTATTCACATAACTTCATTTACCGTGGTCCGTTCTTATTTCATTTTACTTTAATTAGGCCTTTATGCCTTTACTTATTCATTCGCTAAGGTCATCCGCATTTAATTACTTTAGTATATTTAAACCGTCCTTGGTTAATTATAACTATAATCATTTACTTTGATTATTACTTTCAGTTATTTCAACTTTTATTTAGTTATATTTCAATTGTTATTTTATGATTTGCCTATCATCTCATCAGTATTCACTAAGTTGCGCTCAACTTGTATTACATTTACTGGTATATTAACCGTCACTATTTTTACTATAAAATCAGCTGTTACTTTAACAACAATTTGGTTCCTTCCCTTTATTCAACATTTTAATTGCGTGCGTGCATTCGGGGTTTTCTTTCTTTCTTTCTTTCTTTCTTTCTTATAAAACATTTAATTCATTACAAGACCTCACAATTCCGGCCGTTCTTCACAAGAAGCATTTTTACTAAAGACACATTCACTGTCATCACTTTGCACTTAAAAATTCGCAATGGTACATTTCAAATTTTGGGTACACAATGGTTCAATGTAATATCAAATCATGGGTACTCACCAGCCATCTGGCTGCCATGGACCTCCGATACGGAAGATTTCACCCGTATTGCCGTAACTTTTAGCACATCTTACGAACAATATGGTACAACATGATCAATCTTCTCATAACACACGTAAATTTCACTTGACTACTCATATTTACACAATGACACATTATATTCCCAATATTTGGGTACACTTTAACAGAAATATATATATAACCCTTTGAATAATTGCTTTGTTATACTTCACACGTATTTTCTCTTTACTTATTCACTGTATAACTCTTCACACGTGTTAACCCTTTGGGTTTTGTCCTATTTTCACTTATATTATTTACTGTAATCGTCTTTGCCGTTCCTCAGGACGCGAGCGGTGACTCGCGATTCGTTCCTAGATGACGACTTCACCCTAGTTCTAGCCGTACGATCTGCCCTGCGACGAATTCTGGATCTGACTCCTAGGTCTCGAATCATTCTGTCGTTTTCCACGGTTTAAACACACCGGTTTATTAACTTAACCTGGCTTCTCTTTCAACAACGTCTTGTTGTGAATATTTATAATTGCCGAACTGTTTCTGACTTCAACGATGTTCGAATTGTTTGTTTTACAATGTTCGGTACTTTTCACTTTTGACTGCGCGTATAGTTATACTTGAACGCGTATTTTATTTCACCTTCGCTACACGGCCCTATAATCTCAATGACTTTCCTTCTAATATACCTCAGTGCTGTCAACATGATTCTAAGCCTAATGGTAGTTCCAATTTTAAAATGCATGTAACTTCTATACTAACTAATGGATTTCATCCAAAATTGGCTCAACAATGGATCATAATATTGGAGATTATTTCTGACCAACACAGGCATTACATTGTTGCCAACATGATTTTACTCGCGCTGATAGATCCAATGTCTAACTGCATGTAACGCCCATGCTATCCCTTGGACTTCAACCAAATTTTGTATTCTGTACCTTAGGAGATTGGACTAAGAATTCAGTCACCAGGGCTGCCAACTGTAGTGATCTATTTGGCTACATTATACCAGGTATATTTCGATATTACCAACTTAATTTCGTCATTATTCTAGATAGGTCCATATAGATTAATCATTGGCATGAATCCTAATTTTAAGAAAAGTAGGCTCTTCAGTTCGTCACGGAACTACTTGTTTTTGAGTTGAGATGCGTGTTTCTCATCTATCTTTCCACACCCTTGCCGCCATTGAAGATGACCATTCCTGAACAACTTGCCTTCTCCGCTCGACAGAGGCTGGAGTAAGTAATCGCGGATAATACCCCTCATTCATTTGTGTTAGGATATGACGAGCAACAGTCTCATCATATGTAATAGTGGGCAGCGTAATAACAACATGGCCTCTAGGTAAGATCACGAGCCAGCCAAGGCTGGCAGAAAATAATAAACATGAAACAATTGAAGAACGCTCTAGCGTTCACTAAGGTCGCGCCTCAACTACTTCCGCTAACTTTCAGAATATTAGTATTGCTTATTAAGTGAGCTGGACTAAGTACGGTACCTGTTACAGTGGCTGATGACCTCCATGCTTCTCTCGTTATCAGGAACCCCCATAGGATAGATGTGCGCGTTAAATCACTCAACACGACCACGATGGGGACTTGTAACAAATCCGAAGATCGGAGGTTCGAATACCGGTGCTGACAGAGGCTATCCTGAATGTGGTTTTCCCCTGGGTTTCTCCATACTTCCTCCAGGCAAATTATGGGACAGTATCTTACTTCAAGTCCCGGGACACCTACCCTATCCATGGCAATAATAATTACAGCTACACATGCTATTACAGTCATCACAGAAACATGGGTTATCACTTATCAGACAAAGAGTTTCTAGACATAGCCTGGGTCTTCACGTGACTCGACTTTAAGAGGATGTCTCTGACATCAACAAAAGTGCACTGCTCCAGGTATGTGAAGTTTTGAAGCTATTTTTTTCAGTGTTACCTGTAAAAACTATCAATTTATACTTTTCAGTCTGTCAATACTTTTTTATTAGATTGACTGGGGTAACTATATACAAAACATATTGTTCCTGAAAAAAAATACATATTTTAATATTATTCACTGATACAGGGGGGAAATTCAGGATTACGCGTTTTGACCGTCACGCTGTCATCATCACATCCTGTTCATTAGAGTTGTAGCTTAAAATTAAACAGATATTTAGAAATATGTGTTTGCTATCTGGCAAGATTGGAGAGTCTTTGACAGCGAATACCCCATAATTTCCAAACCACATCTCACGGATTTTGAGTCCCTGGGGATGGGAATCCTACTTTTGAACTGCGAATCATTAATACTAACATTAACCAGACAAGCTATACAAAGTATAGCAAAAATACATTTCTAAATAATCGTTCAAAAACAATCCTGGCAATAAGGTTCTCAAACGCACTTTCATAAAATAAAGATGCATTGTGTTCCTTGCATGGAATATTTTCACCTTCCATACCGCAATTCATGAGGCTGGTGATTGTGCGCATGAACCTGAAAGGAAAGGTGACATCATAAGACTAGAGAAATTGTGTGTGATGTCAGGTTCACGTCATCATGTTCGTTAGTCTGGGCACGGGTCCCTCATTAACATATGATCTGGCGTGAGATTAGGAGACAACCTTGGACTGCATTAGCATCACCTTCACTTTTAAACAGACGAAAGTGAACTTAGCGCAGACAACCTGAACGGGAAGTAGAAGTATAATTAGTATAACTTAAATCAAACCAAGAACGACAATGTTAATAAAAACTAGTGGGGGTGTGAATTCATTTCAAAATATACAGAAAGTAAACAGAATAATGAATTGTACAATGCAGACCCTAGAGGCCATTACAGTTAATATACAAGTACAGAGTGGCAGATCAAGAATCAGGCTTACTAGGCCATGCCACAAGTTCATCGATGGCGACCGTGCAAACATTCAAAACATTACTATCGGCAACTCACGCTAAAAACAAACCCTGTAACTAACATTGATTCATATGGTACAGGAAAAGTAGATCTCTGTTCAGAGACGAAAAAACAGTAAAGTTATGTTTCTTGATCTACGATGATTCTTCCAGTTGAGCCAGTTTTATGAGAAATATGAGTTACTCCATTGTGCAATTTATATTTTAAGTCATGAGTCCATGTTTTTGAATCGTGAGACTCCTTATCTGTGAGTCTATGAATAGCTCTGTATTTTTTTTCTTGCCATATATGAACACATCTGTGTCTTGTTCCCTTGATTGGCCAGCGATTTATATATTGACTACCAGGTGTCACTGACACCTAGCAACAAACGTTGGAACTTGATATAGCGTTTCTAACTAAATATAACCTACACACTACCAATATTGTAGTGGTAAGTTCTCTTTCATGACATAAATCTATGGCATGGCCCCTCCGAAGGATTTTAACGCTCTCCAAAAATCCGACGATTCGGCCGGGTTTGAAACTACGATCTTTGGTATAGCAGTTCAGCATAATACCAACTACGCCACCGAAGCCGCTATAATTACGCAAATACCACGACTTAGCAAGAGTACTTAGAGATTTCACCAACATTAGTTTTTTTTTTTTTTTAATTTCATTCGAAGGACTTGGATATCGAGGTCATTTAGCCCCGTGTACTAGGGTGTATGTAGAATTTGTCTGATAACTTGTGCCATTGCTGTCTGTAGTAGTATATTTGTTGTTCAGGTGAGAATTAGTAAGGGAACAGCCGTGGCCTTAAGTTAGAAATCATCCTGACATTTGCCTCGCGTAGAAGTGTGAACCCACAGAAAATCACTTCCAGAATGCTTGAGGTGGGAATCGAAGGCATCTCTTCTCAGTTTTACCTCACAAGGCTGGGTATACCCCGTTCCAACCATCTGGCCAGAATTAAATTTCTTGGCAGAGCTGGGAATCGAACCCGGATCTCAGGGGTGACAGCCAAGAATGCTTGACACTGCGCTACGAGGCGGGCTACTCTTAAGGCTAAATGTTCCGACATTTTGGTAAGAATATATTTCAACAGATGGCAGCACAAGCGAAGCTGAATTTATTTATTTAATTTTGTATCGAAGGGGAGCTCCGATCTGCGATCTGAAAACTGCTATGTACTCCGTCTAGAAGCAGAATTGATATTAATCCATTGCTTACTTTTTAATTTCAGAAACGGAAAAGTTGCTGTTTGTTTTTCAAATATCTGATTAAAATTCGAAAGAAAACGGGTAATACGAAAGATGAGTTTTACTCACTGATTCCAAAGCCGCATCGAAAACCTAAATCGGTTGAATAGAACCGTCGGGATCACTTTGGGAAGTTTGTGAATAAAAGTGTTACTGTATTTCCAACAAGGTGCGGCAGTAGATCAAGGTCATGGAGAGCGGGTTGGTGGAGGGTTGGGGAGGGGAGGGGAGCGGAGCTCGAGTGATTTGAGAGAGCGACAATCTTGCCAGATGGTATGGAATTCCCGAGATCTAGTCCAATCTTGCGATTGACTGTGCTGGTTAGTTCTGAATTATTGTCAAGGTCTGGATATTTCTGAGTGATCCTTTTATATATTACCAGTTCCTAGTTACGACTTCTTGTTTTTAGTTCATTGATCTCATTAATTACATTTTGTTTAATTTATTTTACCTGCAACAGTATTATTTTTAATGCCCGTTAGGTGTCCTAATTTCGGCACTTTATTTTTTGGACAGTATTTCTTGTAGAATATTTTTGTTTAGTAAATTTTACCCTCCATTTTTTATTTTTATTTTTTATTTTTTTTCATTTTTTAGCGAATGACTTTTAGTGCCGGGAGTGTCTGAGGACATGTTCGGCTTGCCAGAGTTTTTAGCTGCTTCTAAGAGGACACCCATGGGGTGAGCTACAAGTACCATCGCGTGTGGAGTGTTGTCTGGGGAGGAAAGTTTGAATGTAAGGACGAGGAGTTGGAAGGTAGCGGCTGTGGCCTGTAGTTAGGGGCCAACCCGGGCATTTGCTCCAGGTTGGTGGTTCTCAGCGAGGGAACTCACCACTACCGCCTTTCCAGGCAGTGTCCTAGAGCTGGGAACACTTGGACGGATTGGATACCACTGGGGAAATGTGATCAGTACTTCGCCCAGGCGGCCTCACCTGCAAAGCGAATAGGGGCGTCATGAGGGATGGGAAGGGAAAGGAAGATTGGGATGGATAGGCAAGGAAGAGGGAAGGGGGCAGCCGTGGCATTGCCCGAAGATGAAGTGGGAAACCCCGGAAAACCACATCGAGGATGGCTGAGGTGGGAATCGAACCCCCTCTACTAATTTAGACTACCCGAGGCTGAGTAGACCCCGTTCCAGTCCTCATACCACTTTTTAAATTTCGTGGCAGAGCCGGGAATCGAGCCCAGGACCTCCGGGGGTGGCAGCGAACCATGCTGACCGCTACGCTACGGAGGTAGAATAGATACATGTACATATAGGTAGGCTACGACTGGTGGAGAGCATTACGGTCATCACGTGGAGTTATTTTTTCTTTTTTGTTGAAAAATGGAGACACCACGAAAACCCATTCAAGGGCGTTCCACTAAATCCCAGGGGAGATTGCGACTAAGTACCGAGAAAAGGATGCCAGGCCATAAAAAAAAACACCTCTTCACACCCGTAAGGTATTTTTCCTAGTTGATATTTGAAATTATATAATTCTTTACGCTTGCATTAGAGAATCTGTAATGCACTGAGCAGTTATGATTTCACTTATATTTTACATGTAGCCTATAAGTTGGATGACTAAACGTCACCCCGAAATCCTCAGGCTACATGGCTGAACAGCGCAGCGGTTGCTTGGTAGGCCTAGGCCCTTCATGGGCTGTCGCGCCACGGGTGAAGTTAGTTTTTTACTTCTACTATTCAGTGCCAACTTTTTTTTTTTTCAGAGAAGCAAGTTCGACTGCAAATGAAAACAATGCGTTGTGTGGAAAAATAATGGCGTAGCGAATGTGAAAATGGAAAATTGGTTTCCGGAAATACTGGATTGGGATCCATAAAGACTGCAAACAGTACATTTTTGACCTACCAGCGGGCAAGGTGAAGACAAACAGCTAACTGCAACCAAACTTATGCGTTATTGCTTGCAGCCCCTAATTGCAAAATGTTCCCAGCTAGTATCAAACACCACCAGCAATGCTGCCGAAAATTATATGTTCCTTGATGCAAAATTCACGGGAGGTAAGCAGATCAATCGAGGAAAACGAGGTTCCTTCACCCATAGAACCAAAGCTGCCGGACTGGTCTTTCAGTTTGGGCCATCCTGGCACTATAAAACAATGAAATCAGTTTAGAAAAAAAACTGCCGCAATAGTGAAGGACACTGCACTCAGCAGAAAGAGAAGAAGAGCAGCTTTCCGAAAAAAGTTTATTTGCGTCGTGAGAAGGGAAAAGAATGTCCCGACAACAGTCTAATGAAATGAAACGTACTGTCTCACGTGATTATGGAAACCGATCAATGCAGTTGGATGTCGATGAGGTACTGTTGAGAGAGTTTAGTGATGAGAAGATCAAGCAACTAACGCTTAGTGAAGGCCATATACAAAAACTGGAAAAGGAAACAAAGGACCAAAGGGAAAATGAAAAGTGGCACACAGCTAGAAAGGACAGATTTACGGCATCCAATTTTGGATAAGTATGCAAGAGGAAACCTACCTCGAAATGGGCTCCAGTAGCAATAAACATTCTGTACGGCGAATTTCACTCAAAAGCAATGTAGTATGACTGTGATAATGAGCGAATTGCAAAACGAAATTTAGAGGAGAAATCGGTAGAAAAGTCGAAGAATGTGGTATTTTCGTACATAAAACTGATGGGTTTTTAGGTGCCTCCCCAGAAGGATTAATAGGAGACGACGCTATAGTCGAAGTCAAGTGCCCTTATTCTGCACGGAATATGACCATACTAGAAGCCTGCAAAAAGCTAAAGGGATTTTGTTTGGCAGAAAGTAAGCGAAAAAGAAAGCCTAGAGAATGTCAAGAACAGTGCCTTTTAGAAGAGAACAGATTGATAACTCTCTAACACTCACATGATTTTTATTTTCAGAACCAGGGCCAGTTGGAAATAATATAGCGGGAAATATGTTATTTTGTGGTATGGATGCCTAAGGTCATTCACATAGAAACAATAAAGAGGGACGAAAAGTTCTGGAGACATAAAATGCTTATGTAACTGACATTCTGCTGCGAGAAAATCTTGTTGCCTGAGATCATTGATCCCAGTATGACAAGATCAATGGATATAAGAGAACCTGAGGTGAAGTAAAATACTGAGCGTGTGTAGGCCTACATCATGAATCGTTATCTTTGATATGGAAAAAATTGAAGCTTTGATTTCAAGAACAGGAAATAATTAGGTATAATATTTTTGTTTGTTTATAGTACGCAGTATTAGTGCCTGTGCTAACAATAGGCAGATGAGAATATCTTAGGAAGTTTAATTCTATTATGTACATAATAAGTTTGCTCTTGGTATGCATTTTCATAATTTGATTATTGTAATAAAATGTCCTATATAAATGAACTTTTATTATTATCTCCATGAAAATTGAAGTAAGTTGTAGTGATTGGCCTCACGGAGTCGTTTCAGATCTCATAAAAAAAGGGAATTAGAGTCAAAAGAACCAAAGAACCATACGAATCACCAAAATAAATGTATGTATGTATGTTTGTATGTATGTATGTATGTAGGTCTATGTGCGTGCGCATTTGGCTTCTTATAAATCGATAATCCATTGATTATAATTTTCACGGTTTGTGGTCTTGTTTGTAATGTCTAGAAGACAATACCTAGAGTTGGACGTCCGCATCGGATGGTTTTTAGAATAGATATTCCCAATAAACCAGAACACGAACATATCTTGTCCATCTTTTTTCTAAAATATCAAGAACGTGCTAACTACAAACCAGTCATATCTTTCTATACAGTATTCAATTTCGCATCGAGTGAAACCAGTCGCTGCTCTGTGCGGTAAGAATTATGCCCTACAAAGTATTACTAATGTCGGAACAATATGTTTTTGTTCGGGAGTTTATCCTCAAATAACTCTAAAACAGTTACCTAGAAGGGAATCCAGGGTTATCAGAATCTATCCTGAGTGTGTTTTCACGGGTTTCTCCACAATCCCTCCAGGTAAATGCCGAGATAGTACCGTACATGAAGTTTCAGGGCACCTGCCCCATCCCTGACTCTAATACAGTTACACACATAATCAACTACACGGGATTTATGGTGATGATAATAATAATAATAATAATAATAATAACGTTCTTGGTTTTACGTTCCTTTTAACTACTGTGGCTTTTAGAGACGCCGGGCTGCCGGAATTTCGCCCCGAAGGGGATCTTGAACGTGCCAGTTAATCCAAGGACACAGCTCCCTCGCATTCGCGCACTCTCAAATGCCAACTGGCTGCACCAGGATTCGATCCTGCAACCGTGGGCACGGCAAGCGAGAACGTTACCGCTGAGCCACGCAGCCAGCCAAAGGTACTGATGACCAATATGTCCCAAGCCCCTACAATGTATTATTATCAACAAGAATGTTAGAGGAAGTAAGAAAGGTATCTGTACGAACACATTGTGTCAACGTTACATATTGTGACACTACTACAGTATAATTTTATTGCTCAGATATTGTTCCACGCCTAGGCACTTGTACACGTAACTCGTCGTACTATAATATTTGTGACAAGAGGAAGACAACTCCTTCCTGTCGTCAAATTGTTCCCTTCTCCCTCCACCCTGTCAGCGTGTTCATCATTTTCCTTGCGCAAGAGATCTTGTGGAGCCGCGCCGCCTACCACGCTTTTCAAAACAATTCCCAAACTAATGCTGTCGATTCCATTCACCCAATTTTAATTATGAAAAATGCATTGGAAACAGGAAATAAATCTCCATTTTCGTATTACCAGGTATTTTTAATATTTTAAGCAGAGACATAAAAAACTGTTAGTAACTTTTTTTGTTTTTCACATTTTGGGAAATGCATCGAATTAATATCAATTCAATTGCAGTCTAGTATACACAGTGGTTTTCAGATCGCAAATACGAGCTTTCGTTCAAGAGAAAACTGAAAAAAGAAATTGTCTCACTTTGGTGCTGCTACGTGGTGTCAGAATTACAAACTAAAAAACGGGACATTTAGCTTTAGACAGGGAGTGTCTGATGCACTGGAAAATGGCCGCTTAAAGTCCGTAGATTAATATGGCATAAAACCAAATGTTGAAAATGTTGAAGATTTTTGGAATTCCTGAGCCCCTCAAACAAGCAAGGAGCTCATCCCCGGCGGCAGGATGTATGCGCATCTCCCAAGGCCTCCTATTGCTTATCGCGTGATATGTAGAAGTTAGTGGACCGCCAGCTGGTGGATTACAAACGGTTGCGTTCTAAACGAGAACTGAATGAAAGACAGTGAAAATTACAGTGATTTCTCCCAACAAAGAATTGCAATTACTTAGCACGCACAAGGCGAAAGTCCTTGAAAATATCAAGGTCAATGACTGAGCAGTGAGATGTGATGAGTCTGGTCGTTAATTATGGGAGTTACTTGGTGCTAATGGTATAGTGAAGCGTCGTGCACCACTGTGCCCTACGAGAATAAGTTACACCCTGCAATTGTAGGTCAAGAATAGAATACAATAGAGGGCAAATACTTCGCACTACTTCTCTATATAGGTCATATAGTTTCTGGTTAGGGGCTGCGACAACGCGGTCATGTAGCCCCGTGTACTTTGGGTGTGTGTAGAATTTGTCTGATAACCGGTGTTAATTGTGATGATTGTACTAGTGTGTGTTATCTGTTTTTTTTTCAAGTAAGGACTGCAGACATTGAATTTCAAGTAGTTCCTACTTTTGCCGCTAAACGCCACCGTCAACGACTACTAGTTCAGAACTTGGCTACTAGACGCCACTGCAGTCGGCTCCTGACGACGAACGTAAGAACCTAATTAGAGCGTTGTTTAACCTATAATTAATTTAGCTTCACACAGGTGTAATTAGTGCAAGGTTCTTCAATATGCCATAAATCTATGACATGGGACCGCCGGCTTTACTTCTCCTCAGAAGGAAGGCATACTGAGGGATTTTAACGCTCTTAAAAGCATCTAGTTTCTACTGAACAAACTTGAGCCCCAAATACCGTCAGAAAAGCAACCTGTCGATCAACCATTACAGCTCAACTTGTTCACGCGTAACTTGTGATGGACAAATTCGCGGGAACTTCGCCATTGTGAATATCCCCAGCAATGTTTCCCCCAGATTTCCCGGCAGTCAACGTTGTTAAAGTGCAGAGGGAATTTTTCAATTAGTAAAAATTGAAAATTTTAAATAATTCTACACATCTAAATCAGTGGCGAAGCTGGAAGGGAATCTTTGAGCCTTAGAATACCCATTTCATTCTCAAGGAATATGCACATTCACATTTTCCTATTTTCCTTTGGCATAGGCAAATTAAATCTCTAGTTTTCGGTATTATTCTCTGTAACCACGGTGGGATTGACGCCAGCTTCTTAGCGCGGGACTGAGCAGCCAGTGAGTCTCTTTGTAACAGGCTCAAGTCTCTGTGGGTAGAGAAGGCAATTGCGCCAAGCAGAAGATCGATAGCTGAATGGGTCAGCAGAGAACCTAGGCTCCAAGCAGTGCATGCGTGAAGCGGGTGGTATCTTAGAGCGTGCATGTTCGTTCGTGAGTTTTAAAACTTGGATCAGTGTAGTGTATTTAAAATCAAGACCATATTATTCGTTGTCCTATGAAGAGAATATTTTTTGAGCAACGGCCTAGAAAGAATATAATAAGAAACATTGAGCCTCATAAGACTGATACTTACATTTCCTGTTTCTACTGCTTCGAGTGAACGAAGTATGAGTGCATTGGAGAGAGCTAAGACATTTTTAAGGAACTCGTCAGATACTAGACTGAGCAATTTGAGTGCCGTACTCTGGCTATTGAGAAGAGTTTGGTGAACTATCTTTCCAGAGATGGCATCTTCAAAGATGTCATTCATATCTTTGCAGAGCGAAAAACACGACGACTGGATTTTATCTACAACAGAATACCCAGCTGCATGAATGTAGCTTCACCACTGATCTAAATACAAACAAGAAGTTCTGTGACGAACTAAAGAGCCTACTTTTCATGCCAATGATTCTTCTACAGTATATGAACCTATCTAGAATAATGACGAAATTAAGTTGGTAATATCGAAATGTCTAATTATTTCCAAATATTCCTGGTATAATGTAGCCTAATAGAGCACTACAGTTGGCAGCCCTGGTGACTGAATATATTCTTAGTTCCATCTCTTAAGGTACAGAATAAAAAATTTGGTTGAAGTTCAATGGACGTTACATGCAGTTAGACATTGGATCTATCAGCACGCGTAAAAGCATGTTGGTAACAATGTCATGCGTGTGCTGGTTAGAAATAATCGGAAATATTATGATATATTGTTGTGCCAATTTTGGATGAAATCCAATGATAGTATATAAGTTACATGTATTTTAAAATTGGACCTATCAGCAAGCATAGAATCATGTTGGCAGCACTGACTTATATTAACTCCAAATTAATCTAGAATGTCAGGTGCTATACGTGTGCAAAGTATAGAGCTGTTGGTCTGCATACTTTCTGATATATTGATATTAGGGTAAAAAAATATAAACAGCATTTATTAACAGTTGGCAGCCCTGATTGCTTTAAGAGTACTTATAGTCATATCTGTTATGTTACACATAGCACATACGAAATTTGGTTGAAATCCAACTGATAGTATAGAAGTTACATGTATTTAAAAATTGGTCCAATCACCAGGCTTAGAATCATGTTGGTAGAACTGAAGTATATAAGTTACTCCAAATTAATCTAAAATGTCAGGTTTATTTATTTATCGTATGGCTTTTAGTGCCGGGAGTGTCCGAGGACATGTTCGGCTCGCCTGAGTCTGTAGCTGCTTCCAGCGGACACCCTAAAGGGCGAGCTACAAGTTCCGTTCAATTTCAAGTAGTTCCAACTTTCGCCACCAGATATCAATGATACCTAGTGGTGAACGTTGGAACTTTGATAGAGCGTTCTAACGAAATCTAACCTAACAATTTTTGCTTTACACAAGTTTAGTCTGTGAAAGGATCTTTTACATGCCATAAATCTATGACATGGGACCGCCGGTTTTACTTCCCCTCCGAAGGAAGGCATACTGAAGGATTTTTAACGCTCTTAAAAAATCCGACGACTTCGGCCGGGTTTGAACCCGCTATCTTGGGCACAGCAGTTCAGCATGCTACCAACTACGCCACCGAAGCGTGTACTATACGTGTACACAGTTAAAAGCTGTCGGCTTGCATTGTTTCAGATATACAGTATTGGTATTTGGATGAAGAAAATAGAGAGAGCAATTATTAACAGTTGGCAGCCCTGGTGGCTCTTAAGAATACACTCAGTCATATCTGTTTATGTACACATATTACATACAAAATTTGGTTGAAATCCAATTAATAGTGTAGAAGTTATATGCATTTAAAAATTGGAACTATCAGAAGGCTTAAAATTATTTTGGCAACACTGTCATGTATGGCCTCCTGGAAATTAAACTGAAATAGTATTATCTACATGTGTGCCAATTTTGGAATAGCTCCAATGCATTTCTTCCATGATATCCAACATGGAGCTCAAATTTCTATTGCGTTTTTTCAGCAGTTGGTAGCACTGACATAAATTTCAAATATGGGCTCGAGATATTCCGGTATACATCTTTACTCATACTCAATTTGGTTTCGATTGCTGCAGCCGTTTAGGAGTTGATAGGGTTGGGGGACACACACAGCCAGACAGACAGAAGGACAGCCAGACATAGGGACAGTTAGACAGACAGACACACAATTTCCCGGATCGATCTCATAAGTCTACTTTTTCCTCATTTATAGCCTATTTTCATTTTTGAAAAAAAAAAAGTTTATGAGGTCACCTTTTGTCCGTGTGTCTGTGTGTGCGTGTGTGGTTGTGAGGTGTGTGTGTGTGCCCCCCCCCCCCCCCCTAATAAATTCTAAACGGCTGGAGCGATTTTAATGAAACTCGGTAAGATCATAGCACCATTCAGGACGACCCCGACCGTGCCCTTCAAATTTTATTGTGTCTCTCCAATCCAGCATGGCGGCTGTGCGAAATATTTCACCAGCATTCAGTATCCCCGAAACTATTACCGATATCACCCTTAAATTGTGTTCGTTGATAAAGGGAACTACTAGAACTTCACCATGAGCCTTTCAAAAACTTGGTAATTACAAAACCAACATGGCGTCCAAGCGAAGTTGAGACTTTTAAATAGTCTTTTCTCGCGATTTAACCATCCAAACATAATGAAACAAGGTACAGCAAATGTATATATACATTGTAATGCACTGGCGTCTAATTTAGTTCAATTGTTTACATAACCTCAAAATGGCGGCTGTGCGAAATATTTCACTGGCATTCTATATCTCCGAAACTATTACAGATATCACTGTGAAATTTTGTACGGTAATAAAGGGCACTGCTACAAGTTTATTTATGTAACATTCAAAAACCTGTCAAGTACAAAACGAACATGGCGGCCAAGCGAATTTGAAACATTTTAATAGACTTTTCTCCTGATGTAACCATCCGAGCGCAGTGAAATGTGGCACAGTAAATGATTATACATATTGTAATCCACTGGCATCTAATTTAGTTCAATTGTTTACATAACCTCAAGATGGCGGCTGTGCGAAATTTTAAAATTAAGTTTTTATTTCTTGTGTCGTAATCATGCGATCGAAGTGAAAGTTTGAATAATGAAACTACGCAACAATTTTCCTTCAATGGTACATAACTCTATCGCCTATACATATAACAATCCAAAATGGCGAGCATCCGAAATATTTTGACGGTTCTCAATATCTACGAATCTTTTACAGCAATCAAAATGAAATGTTTTATGTTCATAGAGGCTATGAACATATATGACGTTCAGTAACCTGGTGAGTACAAATCCAACATGGCGGCAACGCGAATTATAAATATTTAAATGGACGTTTCTCGCGATTTAACCATCTGAGTGCAGTGAAACTTTGCACGTTAAATGCTTATACAAATGTTAATCCACTGGCATCTAATTTATTTCAATTGTTTTCATATCCACAAGATGGCAGCTGTGCGGAATTTTAAAATCTCGTTTTTACTTCTTGTGTCCTAATCATGCGATTGAAGTCTGAATACCACACGTACACAATAATCTTCATGTAATAGTACATAAATAGAAATCCAACCTGGCGACGATCTGAAATATTTAGACGGTTCTCAATATCTACGAATCTATCACAACAATCAAACTGAAATTTTGTAAGTTGATAGAGGCAATTAACATGTGTAGGATATATGAAAATAGGCTGTATAGTTCTTCACGGAACTACTTGTTGCAAAATGTGAAAAGTAGGCTAAGAACCAACATTTCTTAGTACTGTAGTTTCTTTTCCTAAGTTAATATTGTGAACAGGTAACATTTTACATCATTAGAATCGATTGTTGTTTGTTGCTTATTTTAGGAGGTGTGACATTGTGGTCATATAGCCCCGTGTATTTGGGTGTGTGTGTGGAATTTGTGTGATAACCTGTGTTATTATGATGGATGTACTAGTGTGTATATTTGTAAATTGGGGGATATGATTGGGAAGGAGGTGGCCATAGTCTTAAGTTAGAAACCATCCCAGCATATGCCTGGAGTAGAAGTAGGGTGAGGGGGAGGGGGAGGGGGGGGAGGGGGCATGGAAACACGGAAAACGACTTCCAGGATGACTAAGGTGGGAATTAAACCCTCATCTTCGTAGTTTTGCCTCGTACACCGTTCCAATCCTCACACAATAATAAATATGTATTTCCAGAGCCGGGAATTGAACCCAGACCTCCTGGGTGACAGCTAGCCACTAACTTACACTACGAGGTGGTCAAAGAATCGTATAATGTGTAACATTTTCTAATGTTAATGAGAAATAAAATCCATTTTTAACACGATGAGAAAAAATAATTTATATAGGAAGCCAATATTCTAGATTCATACATCTCGTGTCTCGTCTTGCTAACAGGCCTCTACTGTAAGTTAGTACTGGGAGTTTGTAACATCATAATTCATAGCTTAAGTCAATAAACGACTGACAAAATTAAAAATTCCCCGTCTGGGAATATTCCCGAAAGGCTGACCGGGAACATTCTCGCAACCCAACACTACGCGTAACCGCACATAACAAGCACATCCGGCGGGCGTAGCTTAGAATTGTTCTTGTTATTGTTGTCTCATTGGAGGAGTTTGCACATCGTGGTCATTCAACCCCGTGTATTTGGGTGAGTGTAGATGTTTGATAACCTGTGTTATTGTGGACTATTGAATAAGTACATATATGTGACTTTCAAAATCCTGGGAAACACAAAAGCAACATGGAGGTCAAGTGATTTTCAAATACCGTACTTCAAATGATTTTTCTAGCGATTTAATCATCCGAGAGCAGTGATGCTAAGAACTGAGAATCTTTATTCAGAGCTTACAAAAAAACATCTCATGTTCAATATTGTTTTCAAAAATTCAAGATGGCATCAGTTCGATTTTTTTTATTTCTTTTATTTCACTTACCTATTCAATCAATTCGTGTGTGAGGTCATTATAATAATCATAATCTAATGGCGATAAATTCTGTAGCTTAATTTTCGTAAATCATAGAAGCCGTACATTTGCCTTTTATTAAATTAAACTCCCGTGATGCGTTACAGAGAAATGCCATCTCGTGTGAGGAGTCTTATTCACTGATACTGATACTGATACTTTCTCAATGCAATGGAGTTGATGTAGTCATAGTTCGTGCAGGGGCGTATTTAAGGGGAGAGCTGTGGGGGCTCCAGCCCCGCCCCCCAGAAAGAATCCAATAAAAATTTAGAATGTGTTGCTTTGGTAAAATCATAAAATAAATGTAAATTTGGTTGCACCCTAATCTAAACTTATTGGATAACAAATTAGCAATATTAAGATTGAAATTAGACTAAGCCTCCGTGGCTTAGGCGGCAGCACGCCGGCCTCTCACCGCTGGGTCCGTGGTTCAAATCCCGGTCACTCCATGTGAGATCTGTGCTGGACAAAACGGAGGCAGACAGGTTTTTCTCCGGGTACTCCGGTTTTCCCTGTCAAAATTTAATTCCAGTAACACTCTCCACTATCATTTCATTTCATCTGTCATTTATTTAATCATTGCCCCAGAGGAGTGCGTCAGGCCTCGGCAGCCGGCACAGTTCATATCCTCGCCGCTAGATAGGGGCTTCATTCATTCCATTCCTGACCCGGTCGGAGACTGGAAGCAGGCTGTGGATATTCATTTCAAGATTGAAATTAGACTACCTCGTGGTGTATCGGCAATCATTCTTGGCTGTCGCCCAGGAGGTCCGAATTCGATTCCTGGCTCTGCCATGAAATTTTAATTCTGGTCTGAGGGTTTGGAACGGAATACACTCAGCCTTGCGAGGCAAAACCGAGAATTCCACAGTACGGTACTTTTGAGAAATAAACTATCAGTCTGTAAAAAAAATAACTGTTTACCTTTCTGCTTAATGAATTGACAAATCTGTACAAAAAATAACTGTTTACCTTTCTGCTTAATGAATTGACAAATACAGTATTTATATATTTGCCCTCCATACTCCATAGGCCATAATTGAAAATTCATTAAGTATAAAATTTTATTTGTGTGTTGTGTTGTGCTGTATCTTTTCAACTTTTTATATTGCCACTAACTGTAGGCTATATAAACTTAGAAGTTTACAATTGACACTTATCTAAAATAATTTTACAAAGTTACATGCTCTAAGATATTGGTTGATATTTCGGGTATTTTGCGGTGACAATCCCCTGAGAATACTCAGAATTTTCCAGGATAGTCAGCCCCCCAGAAAAAATATTATATATTCGCCCCTGAGTTCGTGTATCAATAGCTATTTAGTATGCATCACATGGAAAATTCGTTTAATAGCCGGGGGAGTTTTTAACGGAAAAGACCAGTAGTATTATGAAAATATGCTATTTAGTTCTTCACGGAACTACTTGTTAAATTATGCAATTTTGGCTTTGGGTCTTCATGGAACATATTATTTAATTCCAGCCGGTCAACACAAATTGTACCCATTTACATTAGGCGGGAGACAAGTATTTATACATCCTAACCTAAAAGAAATATTTATCACAAAATACATGGGTTGATTTTTTAGTTTTGGCACCAATGCTTCATTGCCAAGTTGCAACAATGTTGGGCGCTGTCACTTTTACCGACGGTTGCTGCCCTGCATCCCCTCCCTCAGAGCACATGACCTCGCCCGTCCTCACCACCGCTCGTGCGCAGTCGCGCCTGTTAGATGAGTAGTGTGAAACCAGCGCTCGCGAAAGACAGTCGCAATGTTTTCTAAGCAGGAGCAGAGAACGTGGATAAAAATTCAGTGTGCTAGGGGTCGCAGTGCTAAACAGTGTCACCGAGGATTGCAGGAAGCGTGCGGTGCAGCTGCGTTACCGTTCAGAACGGTAGCAAGATGGGTTGCAGCCTTTCGAGATGGGCGCGAACGTGTGGAGCACATGACTCGATCTGGTCACCCACCAGTAAGCGATGACAATGTACAGATGGTGTCCGCGTTAGTAGAGGTGCATCGGAACGTAACGATTCGTCAATTAGAGCAACATATCGGACTGGCGCATTCAACTGTCCTCCACATCCTGAAGGACTTACTGAAAATGAGGAAGATTGCGTCCAAATGGGTTCCGCATGACTCTGGGTGTGTGTAGAAGTTGTCTGATAACCTGTGCCATTGCTGTCTGTAGTAGTATATTTGTTATTCAGGTGAGAATTAGTAAGGATTAGTAAGTAAAACATGTCCCTTAGATGCCCTTTGCTAGTGCTACCTATGCACCAAAGTTCGTTCATTTCGGTTTCACCGTGTTTGAATTGATAAGGGTAATCGATTTGCACACGTACATGGCCGCCATCTGAAAACTATTGGAGTGATGACCTTTTAATTTTGTCAAAAGACGCTCGCGCGCACACACACTCTCTCTCTCTCTCTCTCTCTCTCTAATTTAAACTAATTTTAATATCTCGTTGGCCTATTTATTTATAGTTTATATATACAAATTTAGAAACAGTAGATTCTATCATTATTTTAATTTATTTCATTGATTTTACTTCCCGATACATTAGAATGAATTAAAATTACCTTCACAAAGACCTTTCCGAGGTCTAAATTCTCCTTCCTTCACGATGGTATGAAGAGGGAGCGGCAAATACCCACGGGCCTAGGAGCTCATAAAATCTAACTCCGGCCCTGTGAACAACCCTCCTCATTTCAATGCTTACGCCAAAACCTCGCGGTACCTAGGCCTACTCCCAATATTCACTCGCACTCGCCAAAACATCGCGGTACCTAGGCCTACCCCCACTATTCACTCGCACTCGCCAAAACATCGCAGTACCTAGGCCTACTCTCGCTATTCACTCGCACTCGCCAAAACATCGCGGTACCTAGGCCTACTCGCAATATTCACTCGCACTCGCCAAAACATCGCGGCACCTAGGCCTACCCCCACTATTCACTTGCACTCGCCCAAACATCGCGGTACCTAGGCCTACTCCCACTATTCACTCGCACTCGCCAAAACATCGCGGTACCTAGGCCTACCCCCAATATTCACTCGCACTCGCCCAAACATCGCGGTACCTAGGCCTACCCCCAATATTCACTCGCACTCGCCAAAACATCGCGGTACCTAGGCCTACTCCCGCTATTCACTCGCACTCGCCAAAACCTCGCGGTACCTAGGCCTACTCCCAATATTCACTCGCACTCGCCAAAACATCGCAGTACCTAGGCCTTCCCCCACTATTCACTCGCACTCGCCAAAACATCGCGGTACCTAGGCCTACTCCCAATATTCACTCTCACTCGCTAAAACCTCGCGGTACCTAGGCCTACTCCCAATATTCACTCTCACTCGCCAAAACATCGCGGTACCTAGGCCTACTCCCGCTATTCACTCGCACTCGCCAATCGCAGTGACTGTCGATTGTTTGCGGATGATTGTGTAATATATCGAAAGATACATGACTCACAAGACAATGCAGTGCTTCAAGAGGACCTGAACCTGGTCTATAAGTGGGCGATTGTAAATAAAATGAATATAAACACAAGAAAATGTAGTCTCTTAAAAATAGGGAAAGTGCGAAAGCAGGATTTTCAATATAACATTGGCTCGGAAATACTTGTAGAAGAAGATTCTTGCAAATATTTGGGCGTTCACGTAAGGAATGATATGAAATGGAGTAGTCATGTAGGATGTGTAGTTTCAAAAGCTTACAAATCCCTGCACTTTGTAATGGTATTAAAAGGAAGTAATACCTCTGCTAAAGAATTAGGCTATTTGTCACTTGTAAGACCTATTCTGGAATATGCCTCGGCGGTTTGGGATCCATATCAAGTAGGGCTCATCAATGAGTTGGAAATGGTACAAAGAAAGGCCGCTAGATTTGTGCTCAGTGACTTTAATCCCAGGAGCAGTGTGAGCCGTATGTTAAAGAAACTTGGGTGGGAATCACTGGAGGCTAGGAGGATGAAATCTAGACTCTGCGCTATGTACAACACGTATACAAATCAACCAGCATGGGGTGAGCTTAGCAAACGATTGGAAAAGCCCACTTACATGGGTAGGAGCGATCATCCTTTCAAAGTTAAGGGCCGACCACAGCGAACAAATTATGGTAAATATTCTTTTGTAAATCGTGCCATTGATAACTGGAACTCTCTACCTGCGGCAGTCTTAGAGCCTTTTCCCAAACATATAGGTGTGTTTAAGAAAAGACTGACTATTTGTGTAAATACTCCAGTTTAATTGTTGTATAATTTTTATTGAATTGTTATGTATAATTATTTATTTGTTATGTATATACAATTTGCCACCGGGGGACACACCCCCCATTGCAAATAAATGAATGAATATGAATTTAAAAAAACTCGCGGTACCTAGGCCTACTCCCAATATTCACTCGCACTCGACAAAACATCGCGGTACCTAGGCCTACTCCCGCTATTCACTCGCACTCGCCAAAACCTCGCGGTACCTAGGCCTACTCCCAATATTCACTCGCACTCGACAAAACATCGCGGTACCTAGGCCTACCCCCAATATTCACTCTCACTCGCTAAAACATCGCGGTACCTAGGCCTACTCCCAATATTCACTCTCACTCGCTAAAACCTCGCGGTACCTAGGCCTACTCCCAATATTCACTCTCACTCGCCAAAACATCGCTGTACATAGGCCTACTCCCGCTATTCACTCGCACTCGCCATAACTGCATTATCCACGCTCACTATTTACTCGCACGAATATAAGTACAAAACACCAATTTGCGATTTTTAAAAAAGCAACTAATCAAGGAGATGGTCTGTTAACTTTCCACACGAAGTAACTGTTCCTCGGTTTCGTTCTTTGGTAAGTAGTTAACTCAGTTACTTAAGAACTACCGTATGCAAATACAGAGTAAACCACAGGCTTGTTGTTGTTGTTGTTGTTTAAGTCTTCAGACTTTTGACTTGTTTGATGCAGCTCTCCTTGCTCTCCTGTCCTGAGCTAATCGTTTCATCTCTACATAGCCACCACACAATACATCCGAGGCAATCTGTTTAACATATTCTAACCTTGGTCTACCCCTACAGTTCTTGTCCTCGACCCTTCCTTCCATAACTAAGCTTGCTATTCCTGGGTGTCTTAGTATGTGTTCTACCAACCTATCTCTTCTCTTCATTAGCAGTCGTCAGAAACATCTCTCCTCTCCCACTAGTCTTAATACCTCTTCGTTTGTAACCCTATCTACCCATCTGTCCTTCATCAATCTCCTGTAACACCACATTTCAAACGCTTCAATTCTCCTCTTTTCTGCTGCACCAATAGTCCAAGTTTAACTTCCATAGAGTGCCACGCTTAGTTTATATCTAAATGTTCCAGCCCTGTCCGTTCTCGACCATTCTACACCATGTTCTCGACCTGAATCTGAATGCGTCATACCAGGAGGTGATGATACTGTCTGTATTAATCACCTTCAACACATGTTCTATCTGGTCACACAGAACACTATCTCCATACAACAGTGGGCAGATGCTCCTCAGCCACTGTCGTGTGTAGTAAGACTTTTCTGATCGGTCTGAAACAGGGTGGGGCAGGGTCCTTTCACTCCATACCGCCCGGGGCAGCGCATTTACTTACGTAAGTAAACCAATACAATCATTGTTAACCTGACCTCCCACTTGTATATACATATTTATGACAGTATCATAATTAGCTGGTTTACAATAATAGTTACCATGATTTACGCATTTCTGGCCACACTCGGAACTATTCAGAGTTGCCTGGAATCGCAATTTTATTGTTTACGAAGTTACGCGACTACATACATCACTTCGCGTTGCACAGAATCCCTCCCACGGAACCACAGCCGAGTCTTCCACTGCTTCCATTTACTTGGACCTGGCTCCTCTCTTTCCTATCGATCTCCCTCGGTCAAATCTTGTTCTATTCCGAACCCGACGGAATTGAGGAATCCCATGTCTACGGCGTTTTTCATTTTCCTGTCTAAATTAGCCTTTTTTAAAAACCTGATACCCTAATTTTAGGTAGATTTCATTAGAAAGCTAACTATTGCAATGGGTCCCATGTTTCGACTTCCGGAAAATTTCGACATATCTTCGCGTTTCACATCCGCCAGACCCCAAAACCACCGTCAGTTCAAAAGTTTATGTAATTTATATATGTATATATATGTATATATATATATATATCAAGTAGGTTAGTAGTACCGATTCCAACCAGTGTCAAGGCCGCCGCGCGAAATTGAAACATTTAAATAGACTTTTCTCTCGAACCCATGGTCGGAGTTTCGTGAATGGGGTGTCGGAGGACTTGAGGTGACGCCCCTTTGCTATGGACCACTCGTTATACTTTTCAAAAAAAAAAAAAATTTGTTTTCGAAAGTAGGCGATAGTTTGAAAACCAAACATGATAGAACGTTGTGCCATGGCTCAAACGAACAGTCTTTATGACCTTTATTTTTTGTAATAAAACTTTTTTATTTTTTATATTTTTTTGAAAACACTCGAATTTTGAAAATCCTATATTTTGGAAACTAGGAACTCTACGAAAAAAAATGTTTAACGTAAATCAATGGTCCCTACCCCCTCTACCCCCAAAATAAATTTCAAGTCTCTAGGATGAAAACCTGCAGTAGTGGGGTAGTGAGAGAGCTGTCTACTAACTTATTGAACCCTCCTCGTATTTGCCCCGAAGCTGATATCTCGCTAACCAAACATGGGATTAGAACATAGAGGGTGTCCTAGCACTCGTAGTGATGTCCCCTACTTTCCTATAGCCTCTTTATTTGATTAAAAGACCAAAACTAAAAGGTCATGTGCTTTTAATATCTCGCGAACCAAGCATGCTAGAGGCATGTTCGACAGGTCCAAGGACTCGGGGTGACGTCCTCTCTGCTATGGACCACTCGTTATAATTTTTAATAAAATTGGAAACTCGATTTTGGGGTAAACACGTGTTTTTTGTGATTTTGCCGATATCTCGTGAACCAATCATGCTAGAGGTGTGTTCGACAGGTCCAAGTACTCAGGGTGATGTCCTCTTTGCTATGGACTACTCATTGTAATTTTAAAAAAATTTGGGAAACGCGATTTTGGGGTAAACACGTGTTTTTTGTGATTTTGCCGATATCTCGCGAACCAATCATGCTAGAGGTGTGTTCGACAGGTCCAAGTACTCAGGGTGATGTCCTCTTTGCTATGGACGACTCATTGTAATTTTAAAAAAATTTGGGAAACGCGATTTTGGGGTAAACACGTGTTTTTGTGATTTTGCCGATATTTCACGAAGCAATAACGCTAGAGGCATGTACGATGGGTCCAAGGACACGGGGTGACGTTCTCTTTGCTATGAACCACTCGTTGTAATTTTAAAAAATTTTGGAAACGCGATTTTGGGGTAAACACGTGTTTTTTGTGATTTTTGCCGATATTTCACGAACCAATAACGCTAGAGATGTGTACGAGGTGTCCTAGGACTCGGGCTAACGCCCCCCTTTCAAATGTGGTAGATATTTTTTTCCAAAAAATAATTCACAAAGGGCCTAACGCCGTACATGTTGAAAAAACGTTTTCTTTTTCTTTACTTGTTTATAATGTTTATAAAGCGTGGTGGTTGAGAGAGACGATACGGCTGAGTGTGTGTGTTTGACCAAACCTGTCGCTTAGCACAAGGACCATGCTTAATAGAACAATCGCTATTTCGGCTGGTCGGTGTATGACAGAACGAGCGTGCGTTTTTCTGATATTTTACCTTTGACGTGTAAACGGTAATGAGAACTTGGTTCTATGTTGGTCGAAGCGAGTACAGAAAACAAACTTACAGGAGGTGAAGGTCATTTGAGCTTATTGGAAGGCATTGATCTGACTTGACAACAGGTGACGCTTGAAGGTGAAATAATCTGACCATTGTGCTGGCAGGGGTGTGTGAAAGGCATGCACACACATGTGTGAAACCACAGGCACGCTAAACCAGTGACATGCTATTTTGCTTCGTACGTGACAAAATGCAAGTTCATGTGAAATTTGATCTACAGCAGGTGTTCGCTTGGGACGTTATCTGTCCACGTGCGCGATAACTGTTAACAAGTGACATTCTGTCTTGCTTCGTACGTGACAAAATGCAAGTTCAGGTGAAATTTGATCCGGCACAGGTGTTCGCTTGGGTGTTATCTGTCCACGTGCACGATAAGAGAATGTTCAAAGCGTGGGAATCGCTGAATCAGTAAAAAGTATGATGCAACTTGTCGGAATGATGTCACAACCAATAGATAGGCAAGAGCTGCAAACAGCAGTGGTGGGAGGTGAAGGGAGGGAGAGGGGAGGGGGTGATGTATGAGAGAACACAGGAGGAAAGGGAAAGACAAACATGTATGAACATGCATGAAGCGCGGAGCGCTGTATACATAGAGCTATAGGTGGTGTACAACATGTGTGAATAAATAAATAAAAAGTACACAGGTTCACACAACATGTAATTTATTGATCCAGGAATTAAACGTAGAGTTAAACCCTAACCATTTGACGTAGAGTTTATTTCCTTTTTGTTTCAACACTTTTTCCACAAGATAATGCTGAGGAAATGCTGTTTTCTGAAGTTCATGGAGATAAAATCTACCTTTTATGGGTTGATGGTTGAGGTCCTCGAGTAAATAGGTGACTGGACTGTTCAGGTTGACTTGACGAATTCGAAATAGTTCAGTCCCCCACTGAGGCGTGTAGCCCTTATTGAAGGCAGACTTGAATTTGCTCACACGAACAAAATCCCCAATGTTCAGTCGGTGACGTTTAGGATCGGCTGTTTTTATGGGGTTAAACAGTTTATCCAATCGCTGAATATTTTTAGTCACGAGGCGTGGCTTGGTCCCAATCGTTCTATGGTTGGTGTCATTGTAACGTGACACTAGCTCAGGTAACATGTCCAACCAGCGATAACTGCCCTGAGCGGTAAACGCTTTCCACATATGGGTTTTCAATGTTCGGTTGAACCGCTCGACCACACTGGCTTTGAGATTGCTGTACGTGGTGTAATGGTGAATATCCTTAGATTTGAGAAAACTGGAGAAATCCTTGTTGAAAAATTCTTTCCCCTGGTCGGTTTGTAGCAGCTGAGGTTGACGTTTGGAGTGTTGAATAATATGTTGAAAGGCCTTGGTAACTAGTGGGCCAGACTTGCGACGCACAGCTTCAACAAAGGCCATTTTGGAATAGACATCAATGACGGTCAACATATAGCGTACACCGTCGTTAACGCCAGCATAGGGTATCATTTCAACCAAGTCAGCCTGCCAAAGTTCATCCACACCTCGTGAAATCACCTTGAGTCGCGGATAGTGACGCCTAGCTGGGCGATGCAACTCGTGAGCAATACCCATTTTAATGGGTGAGGGCTTAAACAATAATTTTGGCATTTCGAAGTTCTTGTTCAATTTCTTGAATTTCCCAATCGTGACCGGTATGGCCAGCTTGACGTGAGGCATGCAACAACTGTAGCCGCTGGACGAGCTTATTGGGATTGTGCCAGTAGGTAACATCCACAAGGGGTTTTAACGGTTTAAATGTCACTCCCGAAGCGGACACTTTACGACGAGTACTTTGACTGGTGGGAAACATTTTTGCAATGATGGTTTTATATTTTTGAGATATATTGGCATTCACTTGTTGCGTGGGATCATACTGTCTTTTGTGAGCATGGGTATCCAATAAAATGGATTTATATTTGTCAAGATCCTCTGACGTATAATCATGGGAAGAGGGGGTCCGAGAAAAGAGCAGCTTTAATAGTCCTGGCGTTAATTTATAGTTGATGTTTTTAATGACAGCTTTAGCACGAGCAAATTTAATGGATGAATCGCCAATTTTAAAACTATCATTCTCATAGCGAACACCATACGTGGTAACTGTGTTTCCAATAAATAGATCGGTGAAATAGGGTTCCAATGTTGATCCATAATATTTTATTAAAATGGTTTTCAGTTGTGCTTTATGTTGAGGGGTGGCCAAGAGTTGTGAAAACGGAGACGCTCTAGAAGGGCAAGGTGTTTCGACCATGGCCAAGGATTTCTTTTTTCTCAAAAACTCTGCAAGGGGTGCGGCCTTTTTTTGAGGCGTAAACACATGTTCCTCCTCATCCTCAACTTCGCTAACACTAGTCAAATCTTCCTGTTCCTCTTCCTCTTCCTCAGGGTCCTCGTGCAGCGTCTGCGTGGCTTGTGAAACGGTGGGTAGCGTTTCAGATGGCTTGAAAGAGGGTTTCAACATGGCTTTTAGTGGAGGTGCTAAATGTTGCTGAATAAACAAAGCATGATTGGCACGTGATTGTTTCAATTGACGAAACTTTTGGCGAATAGTATTTTTTGCTCTAATAATATGCTTTTTCAATTGACTCTCTGCTAACGCCATGGTGTCTTGACAAATGACTTGCCGGGGAATGAGACAGGGCCTTAAATAGCAATAAAATGATCAAACCCTAAGCGATACCGTCCTTGGTTGAGTTCACTTTGTTTGTCAATCACTAAACAGGCATGACGTTGAGTGTTCCAGCACTTGGCACACAATTCTGTAAACATTTGAAAGGTCATATCCGGATTCACATGTTCATTATAAATGTGACGACTGTTCCTCTCGTCCTGACGAAATAAAACAATGACATTGGCATTGTCACGAATCAACTGTTTGGACATTTTTGAATACGTTTGCCCAAGATAGAAGCAATCGATATGTTTGTGTCGACCCATGCTGAAATAGCTTTGAATAATGCCTTGACGTTCAGTGGATACATCATCGAAAATCATGAGTGAATCAGGCTTTACCTCATCCGGTGAAATCACATTTTCTTGCATGGAAAATGTAAAATAACCCATATTCTCTTTTTGTAATCCAGACATGACTTGATCCAGAAACACGTAGAGGGGTTGGTAGAGAGATTTTGCAAAAATATAAATATTTTGAAAACGCAGACCATTGGGCGCTGTAATGAGGGTTAGCAAAAGATTAGTCTTTCCACAGCCGGAAGGCCCCACAATGATGCAGCGAATGGAAGATGGAAACAGTGAACCATGGCGTTGTTCACGTGATGTGGGACAGAGATGGGAAACCATGTCCCCCACGGGGAATGACTCTTGCTGCTTAATAATCTTCATGTCAACTAAGGCTTAGACAGGCTAGCCGGCTGTCTATATACAGGACACCGAACCTTGTCATAGAAACAGTAGACTGGTACTACAGGTTGACGATGGATGTCTTTGGACGTGCGTTGATGGCCAAAGCTAGGCCTGTCCTCATACATGATCCTAAACAGGAAACAGATCCTGCTAATAAACACTATGTGGATAGGTCAGTAGTGCCACGCACAAAACAGGGAGATTATGACTTTAAGGGAAAGCGGTTAACCCATGTAAAACATCCTCAAGTGTCTACAGACGTTACTACGAAAAAGTATGTGGATAACAAAGTGTATGAGTTTTATGACAAAGTGCCCCAGCTTATGGTGAATGGCTATAGCGCTAATCACCATCGGATTATTCACGTGGAAGACCCACAAGACGAAGACGATGTTTGTACCAAGCGTTACGTGACCCATGAAATGAAAAGGCTTTATAAATTTATCCCATCTGTGTTTTTAGTGTATCTGACAAATGAAAAACCTGTGAATGACAGAAACCATTTACCGCTAGTCCATGATCAGCACTTGACCTATGTGCTTGCTTCGGGTTTAAGCCACTATCGATTACACTATGATGGAACCATTCACATCAAATATGCCATACCTGATGAGAACCATTTACAAATAAAGATAAATGGTCATAGGATGTTGGTCCATGACCATGAAATGGTCAATGCAGGTGACGAATTATCCTTTCACCTCATGTTGACATGGGATGAAAAGCAAGCGGGGAAAACCATAAACGATTTCCCACTTTATGTGGAATTGGAATATACAGCCATGAAATAACCATCTGACGTTAGTTGTGATTTAAACTTTCGTGTGAAAGGTTGTTGGTCATTATCATTATGGTGAAACAAAGGTATGCAGTGAGAAAGACTAAAAAAAGGACTTTGTCCTTGGCAAAGCCAGGGCTTACAACATTCGAGGACAAGCCCTTGCGAAAGAAAAAAAGAAAAAATAATGTATTGACCATAAGGAAAGCCCTTCGAGCAGCACAGAGACAGGTTATTCCAAAACATCGGCGACAGGTTTCAAACCAAGGGCGAGTGATTCCCGTTCCCAAACGAGCGGGATTTTTACCTGCATTATTTGCCGGTTTGGCTGCTCTGGGTTCACTCTTGGGCGGTGCCAGTGCAGTGGCGAAAACCATTAAAGCCGCGCAGCAGGGCAAGCAACAACTCAAAGAAAGTCAGCGACACAATGAAACGATGGAAGCGATTGCCATGGGGGCTAGAAATGCCAATTTAAAGCCAGCCTTTTATCAACAAGGATTTGGGATTTCACCATTTCGAAATATTAAAAAAAAAAAATTTAACCTCAGCCATAGCGAGACATGCCCTGACGCATCAACAAGTGGAAAGCTATGCTAAACAACTAAAGCTTTCTCATTTTCGAGGTGTGTTTATGCGAAACCAATTACCCCCACGACCCTGGAAACAGGAATGTGCTGTTGTCAATTTGGATGATCACCGAGGACCAGGAACGCATTATGTAGCTTATGTCAAAGAGGGATCCACGGTATGGTACTTTGACAGTTTTGGGAATTTGCCCCCGCCCATGGAACTAGTGACCTATTTTGGAAACAGGATCAAGATATATTATAATGTGAAACGTGAGCAAACGTTTAACAGCCAACAGTGTGGACGTTTGTGTTTAATTTTTTTATATAAGACGCAGCATAAGCAAAAACGCCACCAGTATGTCGACAGAAAGTAAAACGTTTACAGTGCATGGACGTGGACCTGAAGTCAGCCTAGACTTTTACCCGCCTATCGAATTGAGTGAAAAACCCTATGGTTTAGGACTTGTTTCTCTTGAAACGTACAATCGAATATACAACATACGTGAAAATGTGAACAACAAGTTTTACTATGATGATTCTGTGCTCACCCTGAACTCTGGTGGATACACGATCGATGATATTTATGAACACATTTATGTGGTGTTGATCAATCAGTATGGTTTAAAGTCATTTCTCGACGGAACGCACAAGTTTGAACTTGTAGGCAATACTAACACTCATCGCTGCAGTATTTTCTCTACCTTCAACATTGACTTTAAAACACACCCCGATTCCATTGGCCCATTACTCGGATTTAAACCACGTGTGTTGGAGCCCAACAAAAAACATGAATCGGACCATGAAGTGAAATTCATTGAGGACCATCATGTGTCGGTGACGTGTAATATTATTAGCCAAGTGTACACCAATCAAGAACCATCGCATTCGCTTTATGACTTTATTGTGACATCGCCCAATGGGTATATTATTCGTGAAAACCCTCCAGTGGTGCTTTTTCATGCTGTGGCTGTCGATAGTATTAGTAATATAACATTAAGACTGATCAATAGAGATCAACAACTCATTGATCTAGATTCTACCACACCAGTGACTTACAAGTTGGTGCTAAAGCCACTATGAAGTTTGTGTATAAAGCAACAACACCGTCTAGGAATAGTGTTAGTTGTTTGCCACGTGAATACACGTTAACATCTCAAGGCAAGCAGATTTTACAGCATTTGGGTTATCACGTCAACCCTCATGATGAATTCTATCCTAGAGATAGCGAACCACATCGAGGAGCAACCAGGAGTGGTAAGAATTGATCTCCATTCCTATCAAGCTCAAACACCTGGACTCAATAACAATGATGAAATTCAATTTGTTATCAACAACCAAGATATTTACACCCTACCGCATGAAAGTGTCATTCAGATTGAAGGTCGGCTCACCAAAGCCGATGGCTCTACACCCACCACATCCAAGTTGGCCAACCATGGTTTGGCCTTTCTGTTTTCTGAAGTGCGGTATGTCATTAACGATATCGTGGTGGATAGCACTCGAAATGTGGGCATTTCCAGTGTCATGAAACTATACCCCTCTTATAGTGAGGAAGAAGGTAAAACACTTTGCATGGCAGGTTGGTCTCCTGACTCGACCAATGACTGGATGGTACACACCGATGGAACCTTTACTGGATATTTACCTCTTAAACTAATTCTAGGCTTTGCTGAAGATCACCAACGCATTGTGGTCAACGCAAGGCAAGTGCTTTATCTGGTGAGAGACAGGAGTGATAACAATGCACTCAAGGGAGCTGACAATGCCCCCATTGATTCAAAAGTTCAACTACAACGCTTGCTATGGAAAGTGCCTCATGTGACCCTTAACGATAGCAAAAAACTGGACATACTCAAAATGGTAAAGAGAGATATGCCTCTACCCATGGAATTTAGAAGCTGGGCACTCCATGAGTATCCGCTATTGCCCACCACCAACACACACAGTTGGTCTGTAAAAACAGCTCGCTATACAGAGAGACCTCTCTACCTGATCGTGGGATTTCAAACGAATCGCAAGTATCAACAAACCAAAGATGCCACGCAATTTGATCACCTGCAATTGAGAAATGCACGTCTTTTCCTCAACGGAGCTGTGTTTCCCTATGAAGGACTGGATTTGGATTTTTCAAAAAATAAGTTTGGGCCCCTGTACGACTTGTTTTCTAAATTTCGATGGTCGTATTATCAAAAAGAGAACAGCCCCATGCTACTACCCCAAGCGTTTAAGGCAAGAGCACCACTGATTGTTTTTGACTGTTCATACCTGGAAGAGTCTGTCAAGCCATCCAATATCGACATTCGACTAGATTTTGAAACGCATGACAATGTACCAGCCAATACGACGGCCTACTGTCTGATTATTCACCACAAACAAGTCAACTATTATCCACTGTCCAACCAAGTGACGAATGTATAAATAACAGGTCATCCCACGTCAAGCCGCTCAGTCATGTCTTGCTTTAAAGCCTCAAGAGACGTTACATCCATGAATTTAAACTCTGAGGAACAACGTTTCAAGACTTTTGCCACATGGCCAGTGCCTTTCATAAACCCTCAAGCCTTGGCGGCCGCTGGATTCTACTATTTAAAAACAAGAGATGAAGTGAAATGTGCCTTTTGTCCCATCATTATAGACCAATGGCAGGAGGGCGATGAACCCATGCAGGAACATCAGCGCTGGTCACCCACCTGCCCCTACCTGTGCAGAATGAAAGTGGGAAATATACCCTGTCATTCAAGCTATCCCTCGCTTGTGTCTTTGGGTGATGAAAAAAAAACAAGTTACGATACGTGTGGACCGTATGGTATCCATGGTGCTTCGGTGAGCAGCTCACCATCAAAAACGCCTAGTTTAGAGACATTGGGACATCATCGGTGTTATGGACGTTACAAACACAAGAGACTATATTGTTGTATCAGTTGCTATCGTCCTTATCCTAAAATGAGAAAAGCCTGTAAGACGTGTAATGATAATAAAATGATGTAATTCTTAAATTCTAATTTTTGCATGTCCCCCTGTCCTACCCTAACCTCAATTTTGAAACTAGCATGGCAGGTAAGTCCATGCCATGATCACACTTGATCGTCAGTCAGTCGTCAGTTGAACTTGGTCCAGACAAGCGTCAACATGTTGCGCACACTCATTGTGGATTGCCAAGGGTTTAAAATTGGTGACAACAAATTTATATTTAAACAAGTGGCCATGATCGATTGTACCACGTTTTGGATATCGCAAGCTACGCATTTGCTATTTAAACCACCCCATGCTTTTGATTTGTTGTGTGAAAAAGACCGTAAACAAACCCAGTGGATTGAAAATCATAGGCAACTAGACTGGAATCAGGGAACCATTTCCTATAAATATTTGGACGTGGTCATGAAAGCACACTTGTCCTCGGCCAATGTGGTATTTGTGAAAGGTAATGAAAAACGTCAATGGTTGCAACCATTTTTGGCGTCTTACTGCCAATGTATCGACCTCATGGAGTTGGGCTGCCCCTCCCTGCAAACGCTCATGGATACCTGTTCCTGTGGCAACATTACCCATACAGCCCTATCGCATGCGTGGCATCTCTTTCATTGGTTAACCACTCATGCCTGCTGGGAGTTGTTGAACAAAATTATAACTCAAGATTTACCTGTGAATAACGTCAGTGAGATTTCTACAAGCGACGTGTAAACATCTACAGCACGTGATACCATGGAGAAAGGCAATGCTACGGACAAAGCCATCGGCAAGTTCTTTGTGTGCAAAAAGAAACTAGACAGTTTTACCAAAGAGGAACTCTTGGCGCTGCCCAAGTCGTTCATTTATTATGTGGCCGCCAACGCAGTGAAAGAAATCTGGCAACATGTACCAAAATCATGGACTCAAGACCCTGTGTTGAGTGAATTGCAACCCTGTACGGATTACGATCACCATAAGCAAGTGGCCATGGCAAAAATACCGTCTATGCGTCAGTGTGCGACTTGCCAGCTAGTGAAACTGTATCAAGGTCATAAGAGTCCATGTAAAGACTTTGTTGAATCATTCCATGGGTGTCATGGCGAGAAAAATCAACAACAACAAACACAAACATCGTCCACAGAGGAGGAGGAAGACCAAACCTTTTTACCATCGATGGAAAAGGATATGCCAGACCTGTACTGGCAATGGCGTCATTGACAAAGTGATTCAATACCTACCTTTCGAAATCCATCTTCCAGGTTATCGTTTTTGCGGCCCTGGAACTCGTCTCGAAAAACGTTTACAACGTGGTGATGTACCCATTAATCTTTTGGATCAAGCATGCAAGGAACATGACCTTTCTTATCGCCATAGTCATCCTGGTTTAAGACATGTGGCAGATAAATTGTTATTAAAGAAAGCTAAACAACGTTTCACATCCAGTGATGCCTCAGTGGGTGAAAGGATGGCAGCCCTAATTGTCATGAGTGCTATGAAAGGAAAGTTGATGATGCATGGACATAAACATTGAGGAGTGAGGAATTGGGATTTGTTTGTATTCTATTTTTCTTTTGTCAATTCACTATGACTATGAAATAAAAACAAAGGTTTGCCAGAGCACGATGTTTTGTTATTTTTAATTTTAAGAAATCGTGATGTTGATGGCTGATTTTTTCATTTTACACATTTCACACATTGCCATTTGTTATTTTGCAATTTACATATGTGAAAAATGTTCGTTTCAAGTTTTATGATTATGATGAAATGGATTTTTCCAGTTTGTTGATGACACTTTTTAAACAATGTCTGTTTGAAGTTTTTTGAATTTTCAAATTTCACACATGGCCATTTCCAGTTTTTAAAAATGTCCGTTTTAAGTTTTGCGTTTTTGGTGATATGGAAACATGGATTTTCCATTTTGCTGTTTTCACATTTTTCCATTTGGTGTATGTCGAAAGTTGAGATTTGACAATGATGTTGATGCGAGTGCTTGACCTTGATAATACTGCAATGTGCTGATGCGTGTTTGGAGAAACGTCGAGGTCTACGACTACTGCAGGTAAGACTGTTTTTGCAAAATAATGTCTATTGTCTGCCTCATTTCAATGAAAAACGAAACTATTTAAAACAAAATGAGTATATAAGTGACCATTTACCCCCTCCCCACCCACCCACTCTACCTCATCGTGTTTGCTCTGGTCAATCATACACACCAGTTTTCTCTCTCCATTCATACATTCACACCTGTCTTTGGGAACAAACACAACCACTTTATTTATTCCCAAAAGCACATTCTCTACATGCTCACTCATCCCAAAAGAACTTTTTAGTTTATCATTTACATTACGAAAAATAATTAAATACTAGTTATTAAAGTTACTAAAAATCTTACTTATTTCATATTTACAAAAAAACTCAACTTTGTACAGCGTTAAAATAATCACACTATTAACCAATCAAAAAAAAAATTTTTAAAAATAAGGTTGCATAGAACTTTTTAAAGAGCAAAAGGTCCAAGTGGGTTGTCACTATTTACAAAATCTACTATTTACAATGACAGAAACCAATATTTACAAAATACTAAATCTACAAGTTACATAAAGCTATGTCCCATAAACGATTATACAGTGAAATCACACCTCCTCCTCCTTGCGATCATAACCCCAGGGCAGGCTGGTGAGCAGGTCATCAGCCCACACACGTTTGTTATCCATGGAGGCGAGGGTGCGTTTTCTCTGTTCCACAAGATACAGATGATGGTTGCTGGATTGTATCCTGCACTGTGTATGAGACATAGCTTTGCCCGTGCGTAAAACCGCTAGATAGTCATCAACACGTAGCGATTTTACCACTGCCCTACCTACACCTTTTGCTCTTTTGGCTTCCTTACAGTCGAGTGTGCGATAAGCATACATTTTTGAAGCCAAACCTACGAATTCCGTCATAATGGAATCACCGCATTCATCTTTTAAAACGCCCATTTCCTTTTTGTTCTTTATGGGCAGCTGAAACACGTTGTCAGCGCTATAGCAAGAGGTGTCGAACCAGTCACTATGTTGCCTCATGACGTCATAGGGGTTGCAGTGGCGAATGTGGTAAATGAATGAGTCCGTGTCCATATACAAAAGAGAGACGTCCTCAAAATGGCGTTTCGCAAACTCATAGTGGAATCGATACATGACCGATTTAGAAAAGTCTAAAATGACTTGACCCAAGTAAATGGGCTTATCCATGGTCACGCTGGTCTTACTCATTTCAATAGTAGCCAAATCCTCATCGATAATTTTGATCGATTTGAAATTTGGCTTGGCAATGTACCGCCGGGCACCCCACCGCCCCTCCCAGACATTCACCAATTTAATGTCACGGTATTTGCGGACATTCTCCATAGACTTGCCATAGATGCAGTTGTTCATTAATTTAAAAAAGTTAATTTCAAACTGCTGTGTTGCCATTTGTCGGTGCTCTGTGTTGAGTCGCATGTATGGCTCAAGCCATGCTTTTTGAGCAAAAGAAATACCCCTGTGGATTTTCTTCAACACCAAGCCTTGGGCGAGGCATTGCACCAACATTTGGATATGTAGCACATACCGATTTTTGTTGTAAAGTGTGCCCATGAGTTTTTCAATTTTCACTTTACTGTCAGGGGGAACCATTTGCTCAAGGCAGAATGGGAAATCGGCATGTTCATCATACAAGGATGAGGGATATTCAATATCCACTTCTAGCACATATCCACGGCCTGTTTCTTGGCTAGCCATGTTCACATCAAATTCTGACACTTGTTTCTCTGTCAGCCAAGCAAACTTCCCATAGGGCAAAGGCTGACTCATGGCGTAACCGTACAAATTATTCACGTCATAGTACATTAAGTACGATTCTTGTTTTTCCGGTGAATAATCAGGCATGTAGACATTGTTCGCTTCGACATGGCGTTGGTTAAGTGACACAAAGCCGCCACGAATGCCCTTTTCAAAAAATAGAACCATGTCTACGTCAGTGAGTAAATCCAATTCCACTTGAGTGTATTTCAAAGCGGCATCAAACGAGAGCCCAGGACTCGTGTAATAGTGAGCCGGGTCAAGACCGTAAATGTGTTGACACAAGTTACGGAATTTTTCAAACACATCAGTGAGCAGCAATACATCCAGTTTTAGGTAATGCAAGGCATATTCACTTAGCGTCTTGATGCCAAACACTCGCCAAACTTGACATGCATGTGCATAGTCTTCATCGGAAACGGTACTGCGTGTTAGTTTCGAGTAAAATTTCTCTTGTGGTGGGAGTTTTCTTTGCTTTAACACGTCCCAGCTATTGCAGAAATCATACGGGAATATACCTTTCCGAATGCACAATTGAAATTGCTCAGGATCATTAAAATGCATTCTAGTATTTTTAATTCCTCCTCATTCAAGCCATTCACAAGGCTGTCTAGCGAGGATGCCATAAACTTAAAGGAATCCAAAAATCGAATGCTAAAGTCGCCCAACCACCATGTCAGGGCTGTAAAACGCTCATGGTTTTGGGGAATAATGGTAAACGAGCCCTTGTTGACATGACCCAATTCACGAATCAAAAACTGAATGTCATAATTTGCCAGATTGTGGAAAAAGACACTGATGAAACGAGGAGCCAGAAAGTTCAAATTGCATTTACTATGCGCAGCTCCACGAAACTCCCCTGTAAAGTGTGAGTGGTCTCTGACTTTTTTCTCTCCACTTAAAATAGGCTTTTCGCAAATATGGCATGTCGTGGCATGCTCATACTGCTGCTGCTGTTCTGGAGATAGGTTCATGGGTACTGGGTGGTTTAGTAATTCCTGTACATGGTCGGCCAACTTGACAAGTTCATCCAAGAACCATTTGGCACAATCTGGCCCCTCACGGTATTTGTAAACGGATTGTGTGGGGTCATAGGCACACACCACATTAAATCCTATGGCAAAAGGTTCATGTTTTTGAATGGGTGTGGTTGAGCTCATGGAGGGATCTGGTTCACATCCCGCCATGGGTGTAGTGAGAGCTTCAAAATCTGCATATACCACATAGGGGACAGTGTCACGCTTATGAATGTCCTTAAACTTTAACACAGCCTTGTCCCCTTGTGGCAATATCAGTCTCACCGCTTCCTGAGTAACACAATCTACCCTATGACGTTCCAAAAGCGTAGGGGTTGTAAAATATTGCAAGCAACGGTCACAAATATGTTTCTTATGTTGATCTTTGGACATTTGACTGCTTAGCAATCTACTCAAGCTTTTAATTAGGCAATAGTGATTCACCTCTCCCTCAGACAGATATAAAAGATGAATGTGGTGACGTTTTGGTTCTTTTGAGGCATAAAGAGGACCCACAATCTCATTACCATTAAGGCCATACACCATGAACGAAAAGTCCTGGTTATCTTGTTCAAACCTATGGATCTCGGTTAAGTCCATAGGGAACGATACTCGAGTTAAATTTAAAGTTTGTTTTAATTCATTAAACTTGGCCTTGTACTTTCCCGGCCAACAACCATGATGTTGCACCGGCTGCAAAAAGGCAGCCACAGACCACAGAAAGCAATCATTGTCACGATTCTTTATATTGACCACAGCATTTTTCGAAGCTATAGCTGGTGGTGTTTTAATATAGCTAGACCCAGCATTCAACGGGTTGAATTGACAAATGTTGATTTGTAAATGATGAATTTTGTCTAAGGCTAGACCACTCGGTCCTTGTTGCAGTTTATCAAATTTTGATAGCAAGGCATTCACCACGTGGGTTTCATACCACTGTTCCAAATTATGGGCTATGAATAGCTCTTGCATTTTACTGCAAATATAAAATGTCTCTTTATGCTCTACGTCCTTTTTTATATATATGAAATCACACACGAGTTCTGTATTCACCTTTAAAGCCGTATGCAACCTTTGCGCTGTACAAATTTCAATTTTAAAAATTTCAAAACAAGATTCTAAAAATTCTTTGGGAATCAAACTTTTTCTAACATTGACCACGCGGCCAGAGCACACACGCGATTTGAAACAACTGTTTATGGGTTCCCAAGTTAACGTATTCTCAGCAGTAAAAGACATTATTTTGAAAGAACACTCTCACCTGAGTTTAGAAATGTAGACTGTCTGACAATAATCCAAAAAACACACACGTTCCTGGTTATTCACAGAGGTCAAGCGTTTTCCAACACTCTAAAAAGAAATAAAATAAACCACCATAAGTATATCCATTCCATATAGTTTATGCATTTCATAAACAAAACAAAATCAAACAGGTTATATATTAAAAAAACAAATCTCACCTTGACGTGTAATGCTTTTCTATATTCCCGTCTCGTGGGCTAGTATGGAAATGGTTTTCTTTTCTAGTTGTCCGTTTTTCTCTCTTTCTTTAATATCGTTCACACACACGATAAGTAGGCTATACCGGTTATCTGCAAACAAATAAATAAATAAAATCATTAATTACCTAATAAATAAATAATTGCATGTATTTATATAAAATCAATAAATATATAAATGAATAAATATATACCTACCCCACAACAAGGTTAAGTATTTTCCACCAACACCAAAACTGTTAAACAAGGCCAAGTGTTTCACACAACGCTGTAGCGTGTTCAAAAGTAGTCACATAAGTGCGAGTGGAAATGTCAGCGACATGTCTTTATATATGCTACGTTGCATGTATAATCTTTTTTCCCACGCTTTGACCATTCTGTTATCGGTCACGTGGACAGCTAACGCCCAAAGTGAACACCTGTGGCGAATCAAATTTCACATGAACTTGCATTTTGTCACGTACGAAGCAAAACAGGATGTGACTTGTTAACAGTTATCGCGCACATGGACAGATAACACCCAAGCGAACACCTGTGGAAGATCAAATGTCACATGGACTTGCATTTTGTCACGTACGAAGCAAGACAGGATGTCACTGGTTTAGCCTACATGTGGTTTCACATGTGTGCACGCCTTTCGCACTTCCCTGCCAGCACAATGGTCAGATTATTTCACCTTTAAGCGTCACCTGTTGTCAAGTCAGATCAACGCCTTCCAATAAGCTCAAATGACCTTCACCTCCTGTAAGTTTGTTTTCTGTACTCGCTTCGACCAACATAGAACCAAGTTCTCATTACCGTTTACACGTCAAAGGTAAAATATCAGAAAAACGCACGCTCGTTCTGTCATACACCGACCAGCCGAAATAGCGATTGTTCTATTAAGCATGGTCCTTGTGCTAAGCGACAGGTTTGGTCAAACACACACACTCAGCCGTATCGTCTCTCTCAACCACCACGCTTTATAAACATTATAAACAAGTAAAGAAAAAGAAAACGTTTTTTCAACATGTACGGCGTTAGGCCCTTTGTGAATTATTTTTTGGAAAAAAATATCTACCACATTTGAAAGGGGGGCGTTAGCCCGAGTCCTAGGACACCTCGTACACATCTCTAGCGTTATTGGTTCGTGAAATATCGGCAAAAATCACAAAAAACACGTGTTTACCCCAAAATCGCATTTCCAAAATTTTTTAAAATTACAACGAGTGGTTCATAGCAAAGAGAACGTCACCCCGTGTCCTTGGACCCATCGTACATGCCTCTAGCGTTATTGCTTCGTGAAATATCGGCAAAATCACAAAAAACACGTGTTTACCCCAAAATCGCGTTTCCCAAATTTTTTAAAATTACAATGAGTCGTCCATAGCAAAGAGGACATCACCCTGAGTACTTGGACCTGTCGAACACACCTCTAGCATGATTGGTTCGCGAGATATCGGCAAAATCACAAAAAACACGTGTTTACCCCAAAATCGCGTTTCCCAATTTTTTTTAAAATTACAATGAGTAGTCCATAGCAAAGAGGACATCACCCTGAGTACTTGGACCTGTCGAACACACCTCTAGCATGATTGGTTCACGAGATATCGGCAAAATCACAAAAAACACGTGTTTACCCCAAAATCGAGTTTCCAATTTTATTAAAAATTATAACGAGTGGTCCATAGCAGAGAGGACGTCACCCCGAGTCCTTGGACCTGTCGAACATGCCTCTAGCATGCTTGGTTCGCGAGATATTAAAAGCACATGACCTTTTAGTTTTGGTCTTTTAATCAAATAAAGAGGCTATAGGAAAGTAGGGGACATCACTACGAGTGCTAGGACACCCTCTATGTTCTAATCCCATGTTTGGTTAGCGAGATATCAGCTTCGGGGCAAATACGAGGAGGGTTCAATAAGTTAGTAGACAGCTCTCTCACTACCCCACTACTGCAGGTTTTCATCCTAGAGACTTGAAATTTATTTTGGGGGTAGAGGGGGTAGGGACCATTGATTTACGTTAAACATTTTTTTTCGTAGAGTTCCTAGTTTCCAAAATATAGGATTTTCAAAATTCGAGTGTTTTCAAAAAAATATAAAAAATAAAAAAGTTTTATTACAAAAAATAAAGGTCATAAAGACTGTTCGTTTGAGCCATGGCACAACGTTCTATCATGTTTGGTTTTCAAACTATCGCCTACTTTCGAAAACATTTTTTTTTTTTTTTTTTTGAAAAGTATAACGAGTGGTCCATAGCAAAGGGGCGTCACCTCAAGTCCTCCGACACCCCATTCACGAAACTCCGACCATGGGTTCGAGAGAAAAGTCTATTTAAATGTTTCAATTTCGCGCGGCGGCCATGACACTGGTTGGAATCGGTACTACTAACCTACTATATCAGTTTCTTGTGGACACGATAACTGCCGTAATTTTGCACCAATCACTTTGAATTTTTTACCGAATATGTATACCTATAAAATCTCGGTCGAGTTCGCTACTGGGCTAAATTGGTCGAAGGGGGTGAAAATGGGGGGCTTTTTTCGAAAAAGTGAAATATTGCTATAACTCTCTTAATATGTGAAATATCGAATCCGTTCAACGTTCATACTATGTGTCGGATAGAGCCCAAAAATTTATGTTTGAAGAGTTTTTTTATAGCACCAACCATTGACCAAAGGGGTGGGAAAAAGTGGGTTTTTCGGGAAACATTAATCATATCTCTCTTAATAGGCACAATATCAAAACCGTACAAAATGGACAATATTCCCCTAATAATTACCTAAAACTTTTGTCTGAAAGAATTTTTGATATGACCCACCATTACGCCAAGGGACTTGAAAAATGATTTCGGAATTATAAGAAAATGCCAAGAGCTATCAGTGGTTGCCATGGCAACACTACTAAATTGATGAGGCATGAGCCATCAGACGTTGCCATGACAACACACTTGCACGAGATCAGATTCAGTATTTCCATCTGACTAAGTGGTTGGTTGGTTGGTTCTTAAGTTTAGGGGCTGCGACAACGCGGTCATGTAGCCCCGTGTACTTTGGGTGTGTGTAGAATCTGTCTGATAACCGGTGTTAATTGTGATGACTGTATTAGTGTGTGTTATCTGTTTGTTAATTTAAGTACTGCAACTAACAATTTTTCAGATAGTTCCTACTTTTGCCGCCAAGCGCCACTGTCAACGACTACGAGGCCAAGTTCAGAACTGAGCTACTAGACGCCGCCGCAGTCGGCTCTTGGCAACGAACATAGAAACCTAAGAGCGTTGTATACATTCTTAACCTATCCAATTTAGCTTCACACAGGTGCAATTAGTGGAAGGATCTTTAACATGCCATAAATCTATGACATGGGACCGCCGGCTTTACTTCCCCTCCGAAGGAAGGCATACTGAGGGATTTTTAACGCTCTTAAAAAATTCGACGGCTTCGGCCGGGTTTGAACCCGTTATCTTGGGCATAGAAGCTCAGCATGCTACCGACTACGCCACCGAAGCCGCCTGACAAAGTGGGAAGCGGCTTCGGTGACGTAACTGGTAGCAAGCTGAACTTCTATGCCCAATGTCGCGGTTTCAAAGCCGGCCGAAGTCGTCGGATTTTCTAAGAGCGCTAGAATCCCTCAGTATGCTTTCCTTTGGAGGGGAAGTTCCAACGTTCGTTGCGAGTTGCTGGTTGCGGTGGCATCTAGTAGCCAAGTTCACAGCTAGGTGTCGTTGACGGTAGTACCTGGTAGCAACATTAGGAACTACTGCTTGAAATTAACCGTCTGCAGTCCTTACCTGAATTAAGACTAATACAGCCATTAAAATTCACACCGTGTATCAGACAGATTCTACACTCACCCAAAGTACACGGGGTTAGATGACCGCGTTGTCGCAGCCCCTAAACTGAGGAACCAACCAGAGGTAGATTTCATTAGAAAGCTAACTATTGCAATGGGTACCATGTTTCGACTTCCGGAAAATTTCGACATATCTTCGCGTTTCACATCCCCCAGACCCCAAAACCACCGTCAGTTCAAAAGTTATATATAATTTATGTATGTATATGTATATCAGTTTATTGTGGACACGATAACTGCCGTAATTTTGCACCAATCACTTTGAATCTTTTACCGAATATGTATACCTATAAAATCTCGGTCGAGTTCGTTACTGGGCTAAATCGGTCGAAGGGGGTGAAAATGGGGGTCTTTTTTCGAAAACGTGAAATATTGCTATAACTCTCTTAATATGTGAAATATCGAATCCGTTCAACGTTCATACTATGTGTCGGATAAAGCCCAAAAATGCATGTTTGAAGAGTTTTTTATAGCACCAACCATTGACCAAAGGGGTGGGAAAAAGTGGGTTTTTCGGGAAACATTAATCATATCTCTCTTAATAGGCACAATATCAAAACCGTACAAAATGGACAATATTCCCCTAATAATTACCTAAAACTTTTGTCTGAAATTTTTTTGATATAACCCACCATTATGCCAATGGATGAGAAAAATAATTTCGGAATTATAAGAAAATGCCAAGACCTATCATTGGTTGCCATGGCAACACTACTAAATTGATGAGGGATGAGCCATCAGACGTTGCCAAGATAACGCACTTGCACGAGATCAGATTCAGATTTCCATCTAAGTGTGAAGCGGCTTCGGTGACGTAACTGGTAGCATGCTGAATGTCTATGCCCAAGGTCGCGAGTTCAAAGCCGGCCGAAGTCATCAGATTTTCTAAGAGCGGTAAGAATCCCTCAGTATGCTTTCCTTTGGAGGGGAAGTTCCAACGTTCGTTGCGAGTTGCTGGTTGCGGTGGCATCTAGTAGCCAAGTTCTCAGCTAGGTGTCTTTGATGGTAGTACCTGGTAGCAACATTAGGAACTACTGCTTGAAATTGACCGTCTGCAGTCCTTACCTGAAGTACAGACTAATACAGCCATCCCAAAGTACACGGGGTTACATGACCGCGTTGTTGCAGCCCCTAAACTGAGGAACCAACCAAAATCTCTGCGGGAGATATAATTTTGCGTGAAGAAGTAACAGACCGTTACATAGTTACACATCAGTGTCGAAACCTTGCATAAGGACAGTGTGACCACAAGTATAAAAATGGACCCCAAATGACAAGAAGGTTACCGTTCCCATAAGAAAATAAAATGTTTAAAATAAGCATAAAATGACGAAAAACAAAGTTAATTAAGCTCCAATTATAAAATACCTTCTCGCAATAAATGAGGTCTGATCCTTCTATGAAAATCTGCATATTCTGCCTATTTTCGCCTATCCCCAAGTTTGTCCGGTGAAATCTACCTCAGCCTTCCGGCGTGCCGAGAGGACTTTTTTGAGTGGTGTTGAGTCCGTTTTCCCACCTTTTCTCAGCGACTTTGTGATGGACACTCTCCTCTTTATCTTTCTTATCTACCTTTCATGACTCTACTTTTTTTCTAAACATCTAGGCCAGCATAACTTCGCGTTGGGACAGAATTCCCTCCCCCACGAGCTCTGAGGTAGTGCGACGTGGATTAGCGACCATGAAACACCAGCTGAGTCTGAAACCTAACCTGAAAGAACTATTACATAAGGTATGATATTTATACGAAATAACACGCTTTTATGTACAAAAATATTTTATGTACAAAAGTTCCCCCTCTCCCATTTTTGTACAAAAAAGCATACTACATTTTTTTAGTTTTGGCACCTTAGTTATAACTGGATTAATAACTCACTTAGATGGTTCCAAGTTTCACAGGCCCTCGATGTAGTCCCCACTGTTGCGCACAACGTGTACCCAGCGATGCAGAAGTCGTTGGATCCCGTTGGCACTGCCCAATCTATTGATGGTACGAAGAGAGCGCTTGGCAGCCTACTTAACGTCTTCAGTGGTACGGAAGCGCTCCCCGCGCATTGTCATCTTAATCTTCGAAATGAGATCATAGTCGCAGGGACTGATGTCGGGAGAATATGGCGGGTGATAGAGGACCTCCCAGCCCCAGCGATCCAACAATGCTGACACAACGCCCGCTGTGTGTGCCCTAGCATTGTCATGCTGAACGATGGGCGGTATAACCATGTGGTGGCGCCGTTTCCTTCTCAGAGCTCCTTGGAGATGGTCTTGCAAAAACGAACAATAGTACGCCGCATTAACGGTTTGCCCTCGGGGAACAGTATGGTGAATGATCACACCATCCCAATCATAGGCAAGAACCAACATTACTTTCACATTGGTGGGGGTTGGTCGAACTGTTTGTTTCCGTGGTGATCCGTGGTGCCGCCACTCGTTCGATTGGCGTTTTAACTGTGGCTCATAAGTAGGGCTAGGATTTTTAGGTAAATAAATATTTTTTATGTAAATACATATTTTAAGATTTTTTTTATATAAATACATAAATTCCTGCTTTTCACTTATTAGCCCATAAAAAGACATAATATTTACATTTTTAACAAGATGTTCAGTAAAGAACATGCAGCCTACTTTCTCCTAAATGCATGGGTATTGTTATAACTCTTTGTCCTTTTCAAGGAGTATAACTGAATGTTGGTTGTAGTAGCTTGTTGAAACACAACGTGCTATAGGGATATTAAACATGAATATGAGGTGCCCTTTGCTAGTGCTACCTCTGTAAAAAAAAACATTCAATTCGGTTTCACCGTGTTTGAATTGATCTGGGGAATGGATTTGCACACATACATGGCCGCTATTTGCAAACTATTGGGCTGATGACCTTGTAGTCAGTCATAAGATGCTTTCCACAAAAAGGCATGTTGTTGCAAAATCCGGTAGAGATCAAATTATTAGGATGGTCGAAATTTGATTTAAGCTTTTAACATTTGGGTGGCCGTCATTCCGTTTCCGTCAAGATGGTGGCGATATAAAACATGACACTGAGGTGCCTTTTGGTAGTGCTACCTCTGTACCAAATTTCGTTCAATTCAGTTTCACCGTGTTTGAATTGATAGGGGGAATCGATTTGCACACATACATGGCCACCATCTGCAAACTATTGGGCTGATGATCTAGCAGTTTGGTCAGAATATGCTCCCACATAAAGATTTTTTGTTGCAAAATTTGGTAGAGACTAGATTATTAGGTTGGTCGTAATTACATTTTAGCCTTTAACATTTGGGTGGCCGCGATTACGTTTCCGTCAAGATGGCGGTGATATAAAACATGACACTGAGGTGGCCTTTTCTAGTGCTACCTCTGTACCAAATTTCGTTCCATTCGGTTTCACCGTGTTCGAATTAATAGGGGGAATGGATTTTCACACAAAGATGGCCGCCATCCGCAAAATATTAGGCTAATGACCTATTAGTTTGGTCAAAGGATGCTCCCTCCATAATGATATGTTGATGCAAAATTTGGTAGAGATCGGATGATTAGGTTAATCGTAATTTGATTTAAGCTTTGAATATTTGTGTGTCCGCCATTACGTTTCCGTCAAGATGGCGGCGATATAAAACATGACACTGGGGTTCCCTTTGCTAGTGCTACCTCTGTACCAAATTTCATTCCATTCGGTTTCACCGTGTTCGAATTAATCGGGGTAATCGATTTTGACACAAAGATGGCCGCCATCCGCAAACTATTAGGCTAATGACCTATTAGATTTGTCAAAGGATGCTCCCTCCATAAAGGTATGTTGTTGCAAAATTTGGTAGAGATCGGATGATGAGGTTAGTCGTAATTTGATTTAAGCTTTGAACATTTGTGTGGCCGCCATTACGTTTCCGTCAAGATGGCGGCGATATAAAACATGACACTGGGGTGCCCATAGCTAGTACTACCTCTGTACCAAATTGCGTTCCATTCGGTTCCACCGTGTTCGAATTAATAGGGGCAATCAATTCTCACACAAAGATGGCCGCCATCCGCAAACTATTAGGCTGATGACCTATTAGATTTGTCAAAGGATGCTCCCTTCATAAAGGTATGTTGTTGAAAAATTTGGTAGAGACCGGATGATTAGGTTAGTCGTAATTTGATTTAAGCTTTGAACATTTGGGTGGCCGCCATTACGTTTCCGTCAAGATGGCGGCGATATAAAACATGACACTGGGGTGCCCTTTGCTAGTGCTACCTCTGTACCAAATGTCATTCCATTCGGTTTCACCGTGTTCGAATTAATAGGGGTAATCGATTTTGACACAAAGATGACCGCCATCCGCAAACTATTAGGCTAATGACCTATTAGATTTGTCAAAGGATGCTCCCTCCATAAAGGTATGTTGTTGCAAAATTTGGTAGAGATCGGATGATTAGGTTAGTCGTAATTAGATTTAAGCTTTGAATATTTGTGTGGCCGCCATTACGTTTCCGTCAAGATGGCGGCGATATAAAACATGGCACTGGGGTGCCCTTTGCTACTACTACCTCTGTACCAAATTTCGTTCCATTCGGTTTCACCGTGTTCGAATTAATAGGGGCAATCGATTTTCACACAAAGATGGCCGCCATCCGCAAACTATTAAGCTGATGACCTACTAGTTTGGTCAAAGGATGCTGCCCCCATAAAGGTATGTTGTTGCAGAATTTGGTAGAGATAGGATGATTAGGTTAGTCGTAATTTGATTTAAGCTTTGAACATTTGTGTGGCCGCCATTACGTTTCCGTCAAGATGGCGGCGATATAAAACATGACACTGAGGTGTCCTTTGCTAGTGCTACCTTTGTACCAAATTTCGTTCAATTTGCGCTCACCGTGTTCGAATTGATAGGGGGGACAGACATTCAGAGTACACACACTCACACACACACACAGACTCACACACATACACACACACAGACAGACACACTTTTTTTCGCCCTGTAGTGATCTCATAAGTCTACTTTCATTTTTTGCAAAAATCGAAAGTAGGCTAAAAATCATTATGTTAGATCTTTCCGTTGATTGCGTTTTTGTTCTGTGTTACTTTAACGGGGAAAAGCCTGTGAGCTTTCTAATCTCCATGCAGAGCGTATGTCAGCTTGTAACTGTGTTATTCTTAACTTGTTGCCACGTGCCACTCACTGTGGAAGTCGGGGATTTCCTTGTCCATAGCCATATTGCACCACGTGATAGACCTCCCCCTCCCCCAGCTACCTGGAACAAGTCATGCAGTTCATTTCTGGCACTCGGAAGTGTGGCAGTTCTACGATGCCTAAAGTAAAAATAACTACAAGTTATCGTCTGCAGCAGTATGTAGCAGAATTTAAAGATAATTTTACTTCTGTTAGGGGCGTTCTGTTCTGCCAACCATGTGGGAAAGCAATCAAGGCTGAACAGCGATCTCAAGTTACACAACACCTCAAGGGCAAGACACATATTGCCGCAGTTTCGCACCTTCAGAATAAGTGTTTCGCGATAATCGTCGGTCATTTGTGATGGACAACCTGACGATGTATCTCGTTGTCTATTGTAATGCTTCAACAGTCAGTGAGACATAGAATAAATTGCATTCGTGAGTACTGCACATTGTTTATATTCGCATTAATAAACTAAATTATAATAAAATATTTTTACTTTTTTGTCACATATTTCAGGTATTTTTTATATATATAAAATAAATATTTTCCCGATTTTTAGCACCTAAAAATCCTAGCCCTGCTCATAAGATCTGGCGCACGTCTCGTCAATGGTTATGATACGCCGTAAGAAGGCCTCTCCTTCGCGCTCATATCGCTGCAAGTGCATACGACAAGCGTCATATCGCAGCCATTTGTGCATGTGTGTGTGTGTGTGTGTGTGTGTGTTTGTGTGTGTGTGTGTGTGTGCTCTGAATGTCTGTCCCCCCTATCAATTCGAACACGGTGAAACCGAATTGAACGAAATTTGGTACAGAGGTAGAACAAGAGCAAAGGGCACCTCAGTGCCATGTTTTATATCGCCGCCATCTTGACGGAAACGTAATAGCGGCCACCCAAATGTTCAAAGCTTAAATCAAATTACGACTAACCTAATCATCCGATATCTACCAAATTTTGCAACTACATATAGTCGTATGGCGAGCGTCTTTTGACAAAATTAAAAGGTCATCACTCCAATAGTTTTCAGATGGCGGCCATGTACGTGTGCAAATCGATTACCCTTATCAATTCAAACACGGTGAAACCGAAATGAACGAACTTTGGTGCATAGGTAGCACTAGCAAAGGGCATCTAAGGGACATGTTTTTATATCGCTGCCATCTTGACGAAAACTTAATGGCGGCCACCCAAATGTTAAAAGCTTAAATCAAATTACGCCCAACCTTATCATCTGATCTCTACCAAATCTTGCAACATTATACCTTTATATATGAAAAATCTTTTGACTAAACTGCAAGGTCATCAGCCCTATACATGAATTTTTTACAGAGGTAGCACTAGCAAAGGGCACCTCATATTCATGTTTAATATCCGCATAGCACGTTGTATTTCAACAAGCTACTACAACCAACATTCAATGATACTCCTTGAAAAGGACAAAGAGTTATAACAATACCCATGCTTTTAGGAGAAAGTAGGCTATACGTTATTTACTGAACATCTTGTTTCTTATCTCTTTTTCTTTCATTCAGTCATTTCGTAGAAATTTATTTGTTTCGGGATTATTATATCTTTCCCATGACAATTTTCCCTTTGACCTTCATGCCGTAATCATGAAGTGAAATCCCTAACAGTTGGCACCTCTGCAAAGCTATACAATGAATACTTCTAGTCTGTGGAGGGATAGGGCGTCTGAATCTGACTTGAAGACCCCCGCCGCTCCATAAAGAAATGAGGCTTTTGAGTTACGGTACAATAATTTGGAAAGGAGAACCTTTACCATCCCCGAGCACAGTTCACACGGTCCAATGCGTAGTGGAACAATAGCTACGGCATATCAACAACGGCCTGAATCATATAAATGTGAGAGAAACAATGCTCGAGTTTATTTGCAGAAGGAATCCATTATCTTTTGGAGCGGTAGGATGATAAACATTATATGACCATTTGTCACCTCGATAATTACACTTTATCTCTCTCACATAAAGGAGTTGGGTCACCCATTCATATCATCGCCAGACGGCTTTCGCGCTTTACCCAGAACATCGTTAGCGGTCGGCCACGTCAGAGACAAGCCGACAATCTCTCAGATAAATACCGTACTCTACTCTGGTGACAACAGTGACGTCTGAGAAGTGACAAATGAGCATAATACATCACAGCCGTAACCAGCTTTGAAGACAACTCTCCCGGCAAATGAGAGATTCGAGTTCAGATCCCCAGTGCGTCATACATAATAGAATTGAAGTACACATTCAAATTATATTTATTATATTGTGTTGGCCAACGGCCTGGCCATGCTGAAACACCGGATCCCATGAGAACTCCGCAGTTAAGCAGCATTGGGCGTGGTTGGACCTTGGATGGAATGCCGGCTCAGTGGGACCACGCGCTGTTGGCAATGAAAGGAGGAGCGGAAAGGCACTGCCCACCCTACCACGCGTAAACTCCGGCTGAGGATAGCCTCTTCGGAGGCACGGACCTGCCTTCGGGCAGAATACCAATAATAATAATAATAATGTGTTGATTTAACTGTATGTACGTGTATAATACTCATACGTAGTTCACAAACCATTATAAAACAAACTAACCTTATATAACGAGATTAAAATGGTGAATCGCAATATAAACATCACCACTCATTATACTAAGTATAAAAAAGGCCACACAGATATCATGTGTATACCGTATAAATTTAAACCTCAACCCCAGTTAATCAGATCTGATGGTTCACAGCGCGTGTCGAAAAAGCTACACCAATGAGAGATCGATATCTGCATTTGTGCGTAGAGGAGGTGATGTCGATCTATGCATCCACAACTGCGATCCACTACTACCTCAACATTCTCATTCAAAGATCATTGTTTCTTGTGCGCTGTTGAGATAACAGAAAAGTTTCTAGCGAAACAGAAACGGATGGCTCCGCGCGATCGTAGTAGGCCTATTGTGTATAGCGTGCATAAATTAGGAATGAAAGACAGCATTTCAAAAATTGTTAAGAGCCCGTAATGATGATTGGGGTCGAGCGATTGCTGAGCGTATCGAGCAGATCTACGATTTGGTCGCAGCCAATGCACAGTATCACAACTCGTGCACGAAAAAATTGCACCAAGCACCAATAGCCCAGGCATTTTAAGTTTTAACCTAAAAAAAATAATGTAAAGCAGAAATTTGGCATAGATGTTCCCTAGTACCCTAGTAACAAATCCTGAAAAGTCCCCATCTCTGCGGTGTCCGCGTCATAGGTTTTGGAGGGTTCAAAAGGGCTTAAATGGGGCCTAAGTGCCAAAAACAGCATTTTTGCTTCCAGCGTTAAAAATATTGATCCAAAATCAGTTCTAATGAGCTTTGATAGTAATAAGAGAAGGACCGCGTTAAATATAACGCTCCTATTGGTCGTAATTATTGCCATACATTTCAACCGATGAGTAATCAAACATTTTTAGCTCACCTTTTCTCACGAAAATTTAGCTAATTTGTCATTAGCCGGGACTTATCGTGCAAACAGCTGCTGATAGCGACTAAAGACCTAAAGTAAAAGTTGTAAAGCACACTTGTAGCTTTAAAACGATACATTGCCCATGTTCATCCGACAAACAGCAGCAGAGATACAGTTACAAATATAAAAGTGGAAGTGTGGGAGCCGCTTTCCGAACGAACGTCCATTTACTCTGGTGGGCTCCATCTATTCACCCTTGCTGACACCATTTTGTATCTTTGCTCAAGAGCTTTTAGGATGGTATTGCTTTGAATCCAGGTAAACTAGCAGAAACAGTTTGCATAAAACAAAACGAGTTTAATGCAGTTAGCAGTTAAACGTACATTCATAATATGCATAATGCAAATAATAACAAAACAAAGCTTAAAAAGCTTTCTTTAGACAAAGAAAACTTGCAAAACAAAGCTTACATCGGACTCAATCGTCCTCCTCATTGTCTGAGCCATCAAATGTGACGTTGCCACACGCTTTCCCACTGCAGTGCCCACACATTAAGGAGCATTCTAAACCGGAACGTACACACTCACACTGGCTGCCACAAGAGCTTTTGCAGTTGCAGGACACCAAATTGAGGAGATGATCTGGAGCAGCTGGAAGATGAGTTGTCACTGGTACTAAAGCTAAGTGTTGGATTTTCCATCCCCATTGGGTCGGGTCCAAAGAAATCCTAACCTTCCTGAACTTGCAGTGAATGTTGTTTGCATGCCGCCGATGTCGGCGGAAGTGAAGCCAGCTGAAACGACGCTGTGACCACTTGTTTGGCAATTTTTTGGCTGTATTTCACTACCCGAAGTTCGTCGAGGCTTTTGCACTCCGATTTGGCACTGCCGTAGAGACAAATGGCGAACTTCTCTCCAGCTGATATTATGGCCTTTTCATCTGGAGCCGTAGAGACGAATACCTTCATTTCCTCGCGTAAAGATGCGGAATACTTCAATATTTTCCAGGCTTGCTATATGATGTACTCGAACCATAGCTTTCCTGTACGAGATTTCTGGCTCATTGAAGAAAATGTGTCATGAAGCGACTCTTTGAGACGTTGAAGGCAAGGATATGATAGCAAGTCGTTGACGGTGCCTTCTTGGAATGCGGTAAAAAGCGCCTGAATTTCGTCCTAGTCATCCTTCAGCCCGTCGTTCATGTTGAGTAACATTGTCCCGACAGCCTGTTTTGTCAGAAAATGCGCTCTGAGGGCCCTTGAACATACACAGTTTTGCGTTATTGATACACTTAATTGAAGGCATAACGTTATCATTTTTAAGAGCGAGCTAATTGCAAGCCTACCTAGAATATGCGTGTCCAGATATCATGTGAGTCACTGACGATTTAGCGTATATTTCCGCCCAGAGCTCCTCCAAACCGCTTCCATTCATCACGTAGCCGATTGCCCCAAGAAACGATATTAGAAGGTGAAATCCGCCTAGACGAACAACGACGTTTTTTAGTTCCTCTGAAGTGTCCGATGCGACTATCTCTGCAGCTTTCGCGTATAGAGGTTGGTCAAAGGTTACAAAACAAGTGCTTTGTTTCAGTTCCGCGCACTCTCTTGCGGCAAACTTCAACGCGGAATATATAGTTGATGGATTGCTCGGTTCCAAGTTAATGAACGACAGGGCATCAATTGACTTCGTCTGGGGAGCTGGTTGAGCATGAGCAGACAGTGACGTCTTCATAAAGCCGTTCCACGAAACGGGTAAATTAATACCTGACCACCGTCCAGATAACCACAAGGAATCCATCATCGACGCAATAGCCACAGAGTTTTGGTCTTCCACAGTTAACTCCTTAATCTTGACGTCCTTTGAACCAGGAGAAGAGGGCTTCCGATACCACGAAATGTTCAACTTTTCCATCGCCGCAGTCACACCAGCATTAGGAACTTCTCGTGTACGTGGGAGTGAAGATATTTTACTGTCAGGCACTGTACCTGTGCACTTGATGCCTTCCATGCAGTGAAATGTGTTTCGCCCGTCCAATGTCCTTATGTTAAAGTCAGCGTTGTCACAGCAAAACTGCGTGAACGCTCCAGCATTCGGGATTGGACGTTCTTCACGAAGCGCTGAAACTTCGTACCTGTGGACTTCCGCCACATTTACTGAAAATCCAAGACTGTTTAGAATCTGAATTAATTGTTTCGAGTATTGTTGGCCTGCTCCGACAGGCCGAGCGAGCGCTATCACCTAGAAACGCGATCGGTTGCCCTTTCAACAGCGGTTATGCTTTGGGACCCGTAACTCGGTAACCGTTTCTCGCATAGACATGGGTAATGTACCAATGTAAAGCTAAAGGTATGCTTTATAACTTTCATTCTGGGTCCTTAGTCAATATCAGCAGTTGTTTAAAAAATAATGACCTGCTAATGACAAATTAACCAAATTTCCGTGTAAAAATTGTGCTAAAAATGTTAAATTAGTAGTTTTTTCCTTCATCAATAGCAATAATTAGGCCTGATAAGTCCGATATCCTGCTGGTTCATTTTTATTAATTGCTAAAGCTCGCGAGAACTAAATTTGGATCAATATGTAGAACGCAGGAGGCAAAAATGCTATTTTTGGCAAATAGGCCCCATTTAAGCCCTTTTGAACCCTCCAAAAACTATGACGCGGACACCGCAGAGATGGGGACTTTTCAGGATTTGTTTCTAGGGTACTAGGGAACATCTATGCCAAATTTCAGCTTTACATTATTTTTTTTTTTGAGGTTGGCAGTGTCTTTTGCATATAATGCCTGGGCTACAAGGACTGGATATATTAAAAAGAGAGGTCCGTTTGCAAACGAGATCGAGATTGCAATGCAATATATTTACTCTTATCTCAAAGAGAATTCTGAAGAGTGTCAGTTTTCTCTGGATAAACTGATGACCAAAATTGAATGCGATTACCGCCCACACATAGCAACCGTGAAGGCACATATCTTGAAAAAATACCGTGACGATATTTTGATCGCTGTCACTGCCAATAAGGCTCCTGTGGTTTGCTTCCGAAACACAGGGTATAAATTACTGACGGAAGCCTGGTACAACCAAAGAAACGAAAACAAGACCGAAGAACGTCGGCGCATTGTAAAGACAGCCGCAACAATCATTATAGAAGATATTCGCTCCACGGTCTACCAGACAACATATTATCCTCCATTAGATATTTTTTTGGAAAACATAGAGTCTGATATACCTGAGACGTTACGCATTCTTCTAGACAATGTGATATTGAAAATCAAACGTGCGTCTATTGAGAAATGGAAGAAAAAAGTATTGCTCTTGCACATTGCATAATTACCGTAGCAAGGCCGAAATCCTTTTTGTCGCCAATGCAAATCGGAGTAGCAGCATTTTTGTTTCAAAAGTATGGATCTCGGCGACTAATAGATACAATGTCATCTCTTGGATTTTGATCTTCGTACACCGAAGCGACGCTTTTTCAAGTTTCGGCTATAATGCGCTCACTGTTGGATATTGATAATAACGCATTTTCGCAATTTGTTTTTGACAATGCTGATTTCAATACGCAGACATTAGATGGTCAGAACACTTTTCATGCCATGGGTGGTATTCAATGTATAACGCCTAAAACGCTCCCGATCAAAAAATCGAACGATTGAAGTGAATGCCGTCTGCCCAAGTTGTGGGTAAATATGGCACCGTTGCATTGGAAACATTTGAGAAGAGAAAGGTATCGGGGCTGAAAACAATAGAGATTCGAAACCTCGATAGCATTCGTTCGGTACCAAAAGTGATTATGTCGTCCGCTTCGGACTTATTGTGGCTGTATGGTAAATAGGATGACCTGCCTAACATACCTGGATGGAGTGGATTTATGGAACGAGTGACAGAGGAACTTCCCTTCCAGAAAACATTTGTGGGATGCTTGCCCTTCATTAATGCTCCACCGAGTAATCACGACACAATTTTCACTGTTCATTTATCTGCTTCTGAGAAATGTGATTCATTAAACCAGCACACTTGTTTCATCACGTTTGACATTAAACCAGCACACTTGTTTCATCACGTTTGACCAGCCCCTGCATTTCAAAGCACGGGACATTGTTTCCTCGTGCGGTGAGGACTCCAAGTTGAGTATTGTCGTTGTAAGACTCGGTGGATTTCATTTGTTAATGTCGTTCATGGGATCCATCGGATACATAATGGCTGGAAGCGGATTGAAAGAGCTTTTCAATACCATTTACGCATAGAATTCGATTGAAAACTGATGGCAGGACACGCACATACGCGTGCGGTAAGAGCGCACACGCTGACTCACCTTTCGATTGCTAAAATTGTTATGCAGTCGATAGGTTTTACACCCGATCTCACTGCAGAATTAGAAGAAATTCTATACAATCCCGACAAGTCAAAGGTACGCGTGGCGGACCAGAAAGAATGCTACAAACAACTTTCCGAGAATTTCGAGGATCAACTGATGAAATTCGAGCAACGTGGTCCTACAGCGAAATTATGGGTGCAATATTTCCGAATGGTCACGCTTGTAAAACAATTCATCGAAGCAGAAAGAATGTGATATTGGAAGTTACATCTTGACACTGTCCAGAAAATGCTGCCTTATTTTCATGCCAGTGGCCATTTCTTATATGCAAAGTCTTGCCACTTGGCTGGATTAATAACTCACTTAGATGGTTCCAAGTTTCACAGGCCCTCGATGTAGTCCCCACCGTTGCGTACAACGTGTTCCCAGCGATGCGCAAGTCGTTGGATCCCGTTGGCACTGCCCGATCTATTGATGGTACGAAGAGAGCGCTCGGCAGCCTGCTTAACGTCTTCAATGGTACGGAAGCGCTGCCATACTGTTCCCCGAGGGCAAACCGTTAATGCGGCGTACTATTGTTCGTTTCTGCAAGACCATCTCTGAGGAGCTCTAAGAAGGAAACGGCGCCACCACATGGTTACACCGCCCATCGTTCTGCATGTCAATGCTAGGACACACAAAGCAGGCGTTGTGTCGGCATTGTTGGATCGCTGGGGCTGTGAGGTCCTCTATGACCCCCCATATTCTCCCGACATCAGTCCCTGCGACTATGATCTCATCCCGAAGATGAAGATGACAATGACGTTAAGCAGGCTGCCGAGCGCTCTCTTCGTACCATCAATAGATTGGGCAGTGCCAACGGGATCCAACGACTTTCGCATCGCTGGGAACACGTTGTACGCAACGATGGGGACTACATCGAGGGCCTGTGAAACTTGGAACCATCTAAGTGAGTTATTAATCCAGTTATAACTAAGGTGCCAAAACTAAAAAACCAACCTATGTATTTGCAAAATATGCTCGGTTTGAAGGAAAGAATGTCAGCCGAAGAGTACGAGTGTTTCACGAGTAAAGGATACGTTACAATTAGACGTTCCGACAAATTTTGGTGTGGTACGTGGTCAGATATGACGATTGAGCAATCGTTAATGAAGACGATGGAAGGCCTTGGCGGTCTTACTAATGGGCGAGGAATCAAGGATAGCGTGCTTTCCAAGTGGACTTTGGGAATGGTGTTCCTGCACAATGTTTGCGACGAGTTTGAACAATTTTGCGACGTAGCTTTTTCTACTTCCGAGCAGTATGTCGAGATGAAAAGCTCGACGTACAAAAACTAATGGATTGGTTGTGGCAACATTTTCCTTTTCCAGAAATTAAAGAACTCATGTCAATAAGCAGTGGAATTATCGGAGATGAGAAAATAAACTGCCACATGTCTCAAGAAGTGGGTATTGATAGCATTTCAAAAATCGTCAGTGAGAATTTCCATAACGTAAAATTCAAACGGAATGATAGAGTGAAATCACTTGGCGTAATGAATGCAGGCGTCCGGATAGATGACGACATTATCCCGATTGATTCATCATCAATTTTTCAAAGAATGTACATCGCAAAAGAATCTGATAAGGAACTTGAAACGTTCCTTACGTACAAACTTGCTCCGTTTCCGTTATCGCTTTTCAATGACGAAGGCATGCGCAAATGCGTTAAATCTTCTCTATATAAGGCATTTGATACATATTCTGGACATGTCAACTTTGAAGACGCCATGTATGTCATCGACTGAGGATTCTTATTGCACCGAGTCGTTTGGAATCGGGGTGAATCGTTTTCATCCATTTGTAATAACTACGTCGCATTCGTTAAATCGAAATGTATTTCTACCCCTTATTATTCCCGTTTTCGCACGGGGTCGGGGATGAGATGCGATGGAAGGCTTTGTGGCGATGGTTTTTACGGCCGGATGCCCTTCCTGACGCCAACCTCATGAGAGGAGTTAATGAGAGATGAAATGAATGATGGTGAGAAACTGAGCAAGGATGTGGAAGGAAGCGGCCGTGGCCTGTCAGAAGGTACCGTCCCAGCATTTGCCTGGTGTTGAAAATGGGGAAACCACGGAAAACCATTTCAAGGACGGCCGACGGTGGGGCTCGAACCCACGCGTCTACCGAGTCAGCAGAGAGCTTGGTCCCATGACCTAATGCTGTGCTTTAGCCAGCGTAGCCACTACTGTCGGTATTCGTTAAATCGAAATATACCTCCAATACCATCATCGTATTCGATGGATATCAGGAGGATGTAGCAGACCGTAGTACCAAATATGTGGAGCGATCCCGATGAACACGGAAACATTCATCAGTAGATATACTTTGTGAAGAGACAATGATCACATCTGTGTCGCAGGTCAAATTTCTGGGCAACAATGCAAACAAGAACCGCCTCATTGGAATGTTGAAAACAAAATTTGAAGCTGCAAACTACATGGTCAAGCAAGCCACGGAAGACGCAGATTCACTAATAATCAATACGGCAATCATCGTTTCATCTACATTCGATTCCGTTATAGTTGTCGGCGAAGATATAGATCTTCTTATTCTTTTGACGGCTTTTTCTGCGGCTACGCGTTCGAATATATGTTCTGAAACCAAGGAAAGGAACGATTTTCCAACAGATATACTCAACCGAAAGTATCATCGATAAAACAGCCGCAGATAACATCTTATTCTTGCACGCCTTCAGTGGCTGTGATACAAAATCGGCGCTTTTCAATCAAGGCAAAATGAAATGTGCCAATGTACTCCGGAAGAACCGAGATGTAAACGAGCTTGTCCGGGATTTTTAAAACCCAAATGCTGACCCAGAAAGCATTGCTGAGGCTGGAGAACGCTTCCTCCTTGCGTTGTACAGTTGTGGGGTAAAAAGTATGTTGTTGAACACCTACAGATATACATGCTTCACGAAGTCAGCATTCAAAAATAAATTTAATATTTTATCGCTGCCACCGACAGAAGCAGCAGCACGACAACATTCCTTCCAAACCTACGACCAGGTTCAGCAGTGGTATGTAGTTGGGAAAAATGCAGAGCAGTGGGGATGGAAGAAGAGCAAGAATGGCCTAATTCCTGTCACCGCACTCGAGCCCCCTGCTCAAGCAAACTTGCTGAAACTAATTTCTTGCAAATGCAGGAAAGGATGTCGAGGAGCCTGCGGATGCAGAAAGGCTGGACTAAAGTGCTCCGTTATTTGTGCGAATTGCAATGGCACCTGCGATAATTCGGTTATTGATCTGCGAGACAGCGATGAAGAGGAAGAGACGGAGACAGTTCTTCAGCGAACCTTCGACGAAATCGAGGAAGAAGGTGATGAAGTCGAAGAAGAGAACTTGGAAGAACTTCCTATCCGTGAGGTTTTGCACAGTCCTAAAGACCAAGAACTCGCAAAACCTGGTCCATCAGTGATAGCGAAGAGAAGGAGAATGCGCTAAATTGATCACATGTGGATTAGGCCTACTGGGGATAGCACTTTAAAAAAACGCGCCAGGAACTCTGCCTCATGGTGGCGTGGAAATGAGTTTTTTGGCCAATACGCGTGTTGGTGTAGACATTGCGGCGCTTGTACGCCGAAACTATTCACTTCACAAAAAAAAAACGGTTGAGAGATAAATTATAGGAAATATTCTCTAGTTTTATTTATTACATAACTATTTTCACCGTAAAGTGAGTCACAAAGGAAATATCGTCGAAAAGCTGTTTTGGAGCGCCATTTTTTCAATATGGCGGCGGTTTCCCGGAAAAAATTGTTAGCAAAGTAAACATTCGGAAAGAGCACGTCAAAATCTATAAATATACGAATTTTCAATACTCCCGTAAAACTTCGTAGGCAAAACTACTGTGACCGAAATCAACCATGTTGCTCTGCTCCGATTGGGGATGTTTAATTGCCGAGATTCGCAAAGCAACCTTGAAAGTATTTGATGTATGCAACATATTGAAATGTATTCCAGCATGCATTTGTAACAGACCCATAGCTAAGAAACATTCTTCATATTAATTCTAGCTGAAATAAATGGAATCATTATGGCCTTGAGCTAAAATTTATCACAAGCGAGAGTCGAACATCTTCAACTCCTAACGGCTTTGACAAGTCGTGACGCAATCGATGAGGGGTGAGAACTTCCCCACGCCCCGCTTTGAATCATCAGGTGACCACGCGGTGTGCGCTCTGTCAGTACTAGATCACGGGCCATTCGAGGATTCTCTTTCACTGGCTAAACTCATGTGTGTGCGGAAATGAGGTTTCTAGTACGTGCGGAAACCGTGTGTTTACACTATTTAATTAACCGTCACAATTTGGCTGGTGATACGTCGATACTTATAATAATTTCTTTACCAGTGTTAAGTAAAGTAAAATCAGTGTTTTTCTACAAGCGGCTGAAATACTGTAAGTAATAATTGTAATATTATTCAGTGGACACATTCACAGCACCATATTGGACTGGAAATATATTCACCGTAGAACGCAGGACAGTACACATAAATATGCTACTTGTTACAGCCCGCAACACATGGCAGACTTTGTCGCGTTATGACACCAGTTAGACAGACGAGGTTGAACTTTCCCGATACAATTATTGTACTACATTCAACAGAATAAGATCAACATTTAATTGGATTGCTAGCAAGTGCATTCATGAATAATGAACAGTATTGCAATTACATCACTGATTCCACACTAATAAAATAGTCGGAACATTTCCCCATCAGTGGCGTACAACCAATTTTGATTTAAGGGGTTGTATGAAGTCATCCACGATGCCACTTGCAATTGAGAACGGTAACACGGGAACACTAATAAAGATTTTCTTACGATTCAAGATGATGAATTAAACTATTATCAGGGAAGCTTAATGGCCAGGATGAGTCCAGGATCTGGGGGACGGAATTCACAATAGATCAGACATCACGACCATGAGGGCATTACAAGAGTTCAAGAAACCACACCCGTCGTGGGAAAACACATGGAAGACACGTTCACCATCACCCAGGGCATGCTTTCAGACCTCTTGTCTGAAATTATATGACAAGCCAGTACCATGATATAATAATGTTCTCTCTTCCAGGTGACTGAAATATTTCGAATGAATTCCCAAACTAAAGAGCAAATTATTAATTTATGATAATAAGAGTAATTTCACATACCGGTATATATTGCGATATTTAATAATTTTGTTTATATGGTTGCATTCCAATATTTAATCAACTTATTCTAAACTTAGTTTCGTTCTTCCTCGTGGCGTATTTTACTTTGACGGCGATTGCAAGCGGAACATTAAACTTTTTGCAGAGCTATTTTTGAAACTTGATAATTAATTTATGGCACTATTATCATCTGGATTCATGATCTGTGATCCTAAACCCTAGTGTAATTAATTCGGATTGTATAAGTATACGAAGCCTATAATGATCGTTAACATTAAGAGATTCTGACCAGTCTTATGATTGCCATTTAACAACATTTATAATGGTTTAAGGATTACTTTACATTATGTCAAAAGGATTTTGGAAATGCATTTTGAATAAAGCACAATTAATAATTAGTTGTAGACACTTTATAGTGGTCTAAGAGTTGCAACTGTTGGAAATGAGATATTCCATTCCAACGTATTAATAGATTAATAATTAATGAATTTCTTCGATGATATAAATGTTTGTGATTATGCCAGGATGCAGGGTCTATGCAGTCCTAGGTCAAATGGAATTAGTATGTGCTTTATATTAGAAATTATTTTTATATTTCCAATTTTGGGAAATAGTGCAATGACAGCTTTCCTTACTGTCCAATTTATCGTCATTTTGTGCACTGTTTTCAGGGTTAAATGGGCTGGTCAATTCAATTTAATAATTATGCAGATCATAGGCAATTCTACAGTATTCTAATGTCTTTGAATGTAACTGTTACATCATCGCAATCTGAATAATTTAATTAATCCCATAAAGACATGTTGAATCCAATTTCTTATTTGATAATGACTTGAGTGATTAGAATTCCCTTGTAAACCAATTTTTGAGTGGCTACGATAGATTAATGCTACTTTGAGCTGAGATGTTTTCCATAAGGAAACTTGGAATTATTGTGATAATAATAATTATTTATTTCCTATAATTAATTGAATCCAATTAATTAATTAACGGTCATTAATGTCAATCTAATGTATGTAAATATCAGGGATGTGTATAATTTGTGTGTGAATTATTAATTTAGTTTGTTTTATGGGAAGAAAAAAAATGTTTAGTTAATTCCTTTTTCTACAAAGCTGAAACTGATAGTGAAGTGTTTTTTTTATATTCAGCTAAACATCGAACTCGCGAAATCTGATTAATTTTATTTTGTGAGAACTTCCCATTTAAGTGAAATAGGGCAGCTCAACGGCACAGGTGGACATTATGGATACTTGTATCCCAACCTAATGATTTGCCTTGAGTGATAGGAGTGTTTATATCTTTCTTTTGTCCGTCTGCTCTAAAATAAATTTAGGATCTTGATTTTAACTATTTCAAATTATTCCTGTAGTTTTGAACTTCTCCCGAATCAGTGATACTTTTTTCATTTTCTTGTTTGAGGTATTTGTCATGTTGAACCTTGCATGCCTATCCCTTTAAACGACCCGAGATATTCGATCTCTTGCCTGCCCGAGCTAGTTATGATTTTTTTATTGGACAAATATTTCCAGACTTAATTTTTTTTATCGCCTGTGTCCCTTCTTCGGTTTCTCGTTGAAATCGCCGGGCCAACGTGATGTCGGGGAAACGGGCACACTACCAAACGATTGGACTATAGGCTATTTGTACTCTTTGAATAAAGAGGAATTATTCATGCGTTAGTTATGAGGTTATGTGAGAGATAGATCATTATTTTGTGAATTTCATCTTCTATTTGCGATATGAAAAATAGGATCCAAGTCTCGTACGCAGAATTAACAGAATTACGTGCTTCTAGGGAATCAACACGTTAATACTGCTATGCAAACTGAAAATAATCATGTTACTTCATTAGATATGCATGTTAACTATAATTGTTTGCAAAACATTAATGTGTAGAGGTTAGGTTTAGACAATGTAAATAATGACGAACTCATTGCTTTCAATGTTTCTAAGAAGAATGTTCTCTTTGATTTAGATTGTTTACAGATTATCATTTAATCAGTAGTAAGTCCGAATTGTTTGACATGTAGTGTGCCCGTTCCACGATGGCATGCGACGACCCGGCTGAACTAACATCCCACATCACTCGGTACGGGACACACACACATAAAAAGCAAAGGAATGTGTCGAAATCCAGTTTGAAACAACAACAGAATTAAGTCAGCTCTGGGTAGCACGAGACAAAGTGACTCTGGGTCGTTACGGGCTTAATCAAAAATAAAAAAGGAGGTGCCATCAATCTGGATTCCTAACAAACCAAATCCTTTCTGGTGAAGACTTACACTTACTCAGGAAAGGGAAACGGGAAAAGATGCCGTCACGAAAAGTTAAAAACAAAGAAAGAAAACGTATTCATATTTGGCAAGAGATACAAAAATAACTGAAGGAATCCTGCCTAAGAGAATGGTGGATAAATAATATGAGGATGATAATGTTCATTTCAAGTCCAACCATCTAATTCCTGCCTTACCGTTCACATAAGTTTAAAAAAACTAAAAGTGCGTTTTTCCACTCAGAATCAAATCGAAGCACTTCACTTGAAAAAAATCACTTGTGATTTCTGAGACCTAACAAAATTATTCTTAACAACTCTTCATGTGAACACAAAATATACATATTCTAACCATCACACATTTATGTACAAAGTCGTATCGAAACACGGCTAGAAAAAAACTTATACACACCTAACATCACTATATCGAATCCAAAAGAAAATATTCGTTCATCATAAACTTGAATATTCATCTGGTGTGGGCAAATTATGTTTAAATTCAATAATCAACTGGAGATATCAGTTATCCTGTTTAGTCATGATCAGAAATTTCCTTGATTTCAACAAATAATCAGATTAGTCAAACGATAGAAATTTTACATCCAGCTAAACCATTTTTATCCCATAATTACAACTTGGATTAATTCAATCATATTCTAAACAGCTAACTTGGATTTTATTGTTGGCGTTGTTTAAATTTTATTACATTTATTAGAGGTACCAGATTCCACTCTAGTTTATTAACCAGATGATTGTGCTCATCCATTGCATTCAACAACCACACTGATTGCCATAAAATACTTGCCACAAACTGTATATTTTCGGATATCATCATCCGGCAATGACCAAATGAATTTTCGTTCATCCAAAACCACATCATCCACTTGATCAAAAACCACATCATTATTTATTTAATCAAAAACTTTCATCATCATTTCGTAATAATTATCAGTAATTTTTCAGCGCATTGCCTGAATCGAGAGCCAGACTGGATTCAAACCATAAACTTTCCAGTCAATAAATTTTCAATGTGGTAACCCATCTAAACTGTGGCATATTATTATAACATCATAAAACTTTGCAATATTATTTCTCAACGGAATTCATTTAATAAGCACCATCAAATTCCGTAAGCTGATCTGTAATAACACAATAATGATACACCTATGCTGTGATCAAATTAATGTGTCCAACAGCCTCTCGAAATATATATCACAGAATCAATTATCAAACGCTCCAAGCATAAATTAATTAAGTGATGATGACATCACTCTGGATAAATTCCTAATATTCATTCATCAATATGATCAGTAGTTATTACAATATTTCTGATTGCATGAGATTTACTTTCACCTCAGAACAACTCGGTCAGTAGAGTGAACTGTCCCTAAAATCCTTGATTATGTTAATCAATCATCAAATTTAAATTTACTGTTCTCAAAAAATTAGAACTTACACATTAAAAAACTGGTGGATCATGGACAGGAATCAAAATAGGATTCTGTTGACGTTTAGTGTTACTATAATAATAATAATAATAATAATAATAAACTGATACGTGACTGACACTTATAGTTTAGTTCACTTACAATCCATTCAGCATAAATATGATTTAAAAAAATATGGAAAATAATATGGGTCAGGCGATTAACACCACACCACTGCTCAAAGGCAAATGGGCCCCATTCGTAGACTAAGTGAGTTAAGCATTGGAATGGAACTAACCATAATAGTTCAGTCAGACATATCAATAACATATTCGCCAAGGCGATGTAATTGCAAAAGAAAATGATCCACTCAAAAGAAAAAGAAAATACCAGACTGCCCGAACGGAAAGTTCAACCGTGAATATTAATATCCACAAATAAGAAGTGGAGAAAAGCAAACACCTGTTTGCAGGCATCGAGTATCGAGTAAACCCGATTAATTAAACCAGCACCACAGCATATCAAAACACAAAAACCACATCATTAATTATTTAATCAAAATCTTTCATCATCATTTCATAATAATTCTCAGTAATTTTCAGTGCATTGCCTGAATCGAGAGCCAGACTGGATTCAAACCATCACCTTTCCAGTCAATACATTTTCAATGTGGTAACCCATCTAAACTGTGGTATAATATTATTACATCATAAAACATTGCAATATAATTTCTCCACGGAATTAATTTAATAAGCACCATCAAATTCCGTAAGCTGATCTCTATAAAACAATAATGATACACCTATGCTGTGATCAAATTAATGTGTACAACAGCCTCTCGAAATATATATATATCACAGAATCGATTATCAAACGCTCCAAGCATAAATTAATTAAGTGATCACTGATCACTCAGGATAAATTCCTAATATTCATTCATCAATATGATCAGTAGTAATTACAATATTTCTGATTGCATGAGATTTACTTTCACCTCAGAACAACTCTGCCAGTAGAGTGAACTGTGCCTAAAATCCATGATTATGTTAATCAATCATCAAATTTAATTTTACTGTTCTCAAAAAATTGGAACTCAAGACATTAAAAAACTGGTGGATCATGGACAGGAATCAAAATAGGATTCTGATGACGTTTAGTGATACTGTATTAATAATAATCAACAGATACGTGACTGACACTTATAGTTTAGTTCGCTTACAATCCATTCAGCATAAATATGATAAAAATATGGAAACTAATATGGGTCAGGCGATTAACACCACGCCACTGCTCAAAGGCAAATGGGACCCATTCGTAGACTAGGATGAAATGTTCCCTAAACGCGGGCAAGGCGATTAACACCACACCACTGCACGATGGCAAGTGGGCCCCACGACGTCGGCTTTGTATGAAAAATCCCTGAGATAGGTAACGGCGATTAACACCACACCACTGCTCAAAGGCCAATGGCCCCATTCGTAAACTAAGTGAGTTATGCATTGGAATGGAACTAACCATAATTGTCCAGTCAGACATATCAATAACATGTTCGGCAAGGCGATTTAACTGCAAAAGAAAATATTCCACTCAAATGAAAAAGAAAATACCAGACTGCCCGAACGGCAAGTTCAACCCTGAATATTAAGCTCCACAAATAAGAAGTCGAGAAAAGCAAACACCTGTTTGCAGGCATCGAGTATCGAGTACCTCTGATTAATTAAACCAGCACCACAGCATATCATAACACAAAAACCACATCATTATTTATTTAATCAAAAACTTTCATCATCATTTAATAATAATTCTCAGTAATTATTCAGCCCATATATATATATATATATATATATATATATATATATATATATATCATCACAGAATCAATTATAAGACGCTCCAAGCATAAATTAATTAAGTGTTGATGGCATCACTCTGGATAAATTCCTAATATTCATTCATCAATATGATCAGTAGTTATTACAATATTTCTGATTGCATGAGATTTACTTTCACCTCAGAACAACTCTGCCAGTAGAGTGAACTGTCCCTAAAATACTTGATTATGTTAATCAATCATCAAATTTAATTTTACTGTTCTCAAAAAATTAGAACTCAAGACATTAAAAAACTGGTGGATCTTGAACAGGAATCAAAATAGGATTCTGATAACATTTAGTGATACTGTATTAATAATAATCAACTGATACGTGACTGACACTTATAGTTTAGTTCGCTTACAATCCATTCAGCATAAATATGATATAAAATATGGAAACTAATATGGGTCAGGCGATTAACACCACACCACTGCTCAAAGGCAAATGGGACCCATTCGTAGACTAGGATGAAATATTCCCTGAACGCGGGTAAGGCGATTAACACCACACCACTGCACGATGGCAAGTGGGCCCCACGACGTCGGCGTTGTATGAAAAATCCCTAGGATGGGTCACGATTAACGCCACACCACTGCTCAAAGGCCAATGGCCCCATTCGTAGACTAAGTGAGTTATGCATTGGAATGGAACTAACCATAATTGTCCAGTCAGACATATCAATAACATGTTCGCCAAGGCGATTTAATTGCAAAAGATTATATTCCACTCAAAAGAAAAAGAAAATACCAGACTGCCCGAACGGCAATTTCAACCGTGAATATTAAGCTCCACAAATAAGAAGTCGAGAAAAGCAAACACCTGTTTGCAGGCATCGAGTATCGAGTACCTCCGATTAATTAAACCAGCACCACAGCATATCATAACACAAAAACCACATCATTATTTATTTAATCAAAAACTTTCATCATCATTTCATAATAATTCTCAGTAATTATTCGGCCCATTGCCTGAATCGAGAGACAGACTGGATTTAAACCATTACCTTTCCAGTCAATAAATTTAGAATGTGGCAACCCCTCTAAACTGTGGCATATTATTACATCATAACACTTTGCAATATAATTTCTCAACAGAATGCATTAAATAAGCACCATAAAATTCCGTAAGCTGATCTCTAAAAAAAATATGATACACCTATGCTGTGATCAAATTAATGTGTCCAACAGCCTCTATATATATCACAGAATCAATTATAGGACGCTCCAAGCATAAATTAATTAAGTGATGATCGCATCACTCTGGATAAATTCCTAATATTCATTCATCAATATGATCAGTAGTTATTACAATATTTCTGATTGTATGAGATTTACTTTCACCTCAGAACACCTCTGCCAGTAGAGTGAACTGTCCCTAAGATCCCTGGTTATGTTAATCAATCATCAAATTTAATTTTACTGTTCTAAAAATAAATAGAACTCAGACATTTAAAAAAACTGGTGGATCATGGACAAGAATCAAAATAGGATTCTGATGACATTTAGTGTTACTGTATTAATAATAATCAACTGAGACGTGACTGACACTTATAGCTTAGTTCTCTTACAATCCATTCAGCATAAATATGATAAAAAATATGGAAACTAATATGGGTCAGGCGATTAACACCAAACCACTGCTCAAAGGCAAATGGGTCTCATTCGTAGACTAGGATGAAATGTTCCCTAAACCCGGGTAAGGCGATTAACACCACACCACTCCACGATGGCAAGTGGGTCCCACGGCGCTGGCTTGGTATCAAAAATCCCTAGGATGGGTCAAGGCGATTAACACCACACCAATGCTCAAAGGCAAATGGGCTCCATCCGTAGACTAAGTGAGATATGCAATGGAATGGAACTATCCATAATTGTTCAGTCTGACATATCAATAACATATTCGCCAAGGCGAATTAATTGCAAACGAAAATGATCCACTCAAAAGAGAAAATACCAGACTGCCCGAACGGCAAGTTCAACCGAGAATATGAAGCTCCACAAATAAGAAATCGAGAAAAGCAAACACTTGTTTGAAGGCATCGAGCACACCCGATTAATTAAACCAGCACCACAGCATATCTTAACACAACAAGCTTGCCACGGTGGGTGAGTGGTCAACGTGTCGGTCTACTAACCCCAAGCTTTAAGGTTCGCTCTTAGCCGTGGTACCGGCAAGTGATTTTTGAAAGGCGGCAAAAATTACGACACCTTGTTATACGATGTCGGCATGTCAAAGAACCCATTTGAATTCAGTAGGCCGTGTTCATAGTGGCAAAATTAATCTCTGATTTGCCGCCAACACAAAGTTCCTCAATGCTCTACTAGAAAGCGCTATAGTGTTCAAGGAGCTTAGATATCTATCCTCCTTGACTTTCATAGTGCTTCAATGAACAACGAAATTCGACATGCAAGCAACCCTTTGGGTGTCAAATAACGAAGCTTGCACCCGGCACCCGAGGTGGCTTTGACTTGAATTGACATGTTTCATTTCAACTCGTATATAGTGTATTTGGATTTGGTATAACTACAAGATAATATTTATCGACTTTGTAACCTGGCTCAGGTCTGTGTAATTTCCAGTTCATAAATATTACTTTGGTTTGTGAATTAATTTCTGTGACTTTGTGCGAATATGAGTAGTCTTCCCATTTGAAGGTTAGGGTTGAATCCTATAATCTACGTTTAATAACATCTTTGCAAGATAGGTTACAGTGTTAGTAAGAGGTCTTGCCGTTAAATTCACAGCCATCTAGGTTTTTAGTACGGTAATACTGTAGTACTAGTTCCTGTCGCCAGGAGGTTGACTCAGATCGCGCAACCAACACACAACAGTTAACTGCGCCGGATAGCTTTCTCATACGCTTAGTACCTGCTATTTGTCAATTGGCAAGTAACCCAGGAAAAAAATGCAAAACATCAGGAAAAATACGTTGAAATGCTCCTTCCAACGGAACACCACGCGTCTGTCGGCAGCGGAAATTCACACTTTTGTGGTGGAGATGCTGAAACTCACGGTAGACCAACTGGAAACCCTGCAACTTGACGCACCTTCAAACTCTGTATTTATCAAGGTAATCTCTCAATCTGTTATGGACAAATTTTTGAGTAAATTTTCGGGCACTCACAGCCTTACTTTGTTTAATGGGGAGTCTGTTTCGGTCGAGAATGCCGCTGCCGGCATGGAAGCCACGCGGGTAAGGCTCTTTAATATTCCGCCTGAATTATCAAATGATAAAATACGCAACCATTTCGCAAAATATGGTACCGTCAAATCCATCACAAATGAAAGTTGGTCCCATTATTACAAGTTACCGGTAGCAAATGGAATCCGACAAATACACATTGATTTAAATAAGCAAATTCCGTACTTTATCATGATTGATGGGCACCGTGGACAGGTTAGTTATGAAGGGCAAGATAAAACATGTGCTTTGGACCATCTCCGTATCGACTGTCCGCGACGTTACACTGCCATGACGCGCCTTGAACACGTCAAACCGACAACTAGCCTCGCGGCTATGGACAATTCTAGCTCCAGCCGCCTTATAAACGACTCCTCGATTCACAGCCCATGCGACACTCAAGTACAATACGATACAGGCTTTCCCCCGCTAGACCACCCGCCTCCAACGGCGGCGGAGCCAGTCACCCTGTCTGGCAGCACATGTGTTCCTGACATGTTTCCAGAGTCTGTGGACATGCACCAGGAAAAAACGTCACAGCAACACTTGGACGCTGCCCAGTCCCCCCCCCCCCATATCGCCAACCCTACCCATAGTCAAATCTACGGCGAAGGCTCGGCAATGAAAATACGGGGATACGAAAAAAGCCCAAATGGTCTGAGGACATTGAGGAAGGCATGCTCGTTAGCCGTCGTTAAAACACGTAAAGCTAAGCACAAGGTTAACCGTACTTCCGATGACTCAGATGCTTCGCTCGCAACCAAACTTGTTAAAACCCGTAAAGCTAAGCACAAGCCTAAGCAACTGAAGAAAGGTGAAATACGTGTCAGTGAGAAAGACCCCCGTTTCCGAGTGCCGTAAATCCCCAGACGTTGTCTAACAGAGGCCTCGCCTGCTGAGAGCCCTACTACCAGCGAAGCCCTTGAGGTTCGGCAAATGATGTCGGACCTGTGTCATATGACAACCATTCCTAGCCCAGGACCCATTATTTCACGTCTACGAAAGTGCTCTCAAATGGGTCAGCATGAGAGAGTCCCAGAGTTCGTTAGCAAGATGCGTGCTAAATATCGTGTGCAGTCCCGGGAGGCGCTGCAGGATTTTGATTTACAGATAGCTCCACTCTTAGCCGACATCAACTATGGACAATAATTCACACATGATGACCTATGCCACAGTAAATGTTCCTGGCTTGAGGAATCCGGCCACTCAGGCGCTGTTAAGCCGTTTTCTGCGTGAATATGATGTTGACATTCTTTTTCTGCAAGAAGTCAGCGAATGCAACATTGGCTTCCTGTATGACCATGACTATGTAGTTAACATGGGCACCACTGCTAGGGGTACGGCCATTATCTACCGTAAAGGCACCCTCGTAACTGATGTGGTGATGGATCCTTCTGGGCGTATAACGTCTGCTAACGTACAGGGTGTCAGGATCATTAATGTTACAGTCCATCTGGATCCAATTATAAATCTGAGAGAAACGTTTTATTTAGACAAGACATCTTACCACACCTGGTAACGAATCTCCCCATTCTCCTGATGGGGGATTTCAACTGCACTTTACGCCCCCAGGATCAGACTGCTTCCTTCAATTTCTGTCCTGGCTTACAGGGACTCACTCAGAGCATGCATCTAATAGACATATGGACATACATACATGGCAACCAGATCCAATATACATTTTGCCGTGGGGCCTCTAAATCCAGAATTGATCGGGCGTATATTTCCAGTACGCTCGCCTCACTCATATGCAGCTGTCGGATAATCCCTGTCACCTTTAGTGACCACAGTAGCTTTTTATTTACTGCGCGAAGTGCCGCCCCTGCACACACAATGAAAGGGAGAGGCACGTGGAAAATGAATACCAACTGCTTTAAAAGGGAGGAGGATACAAAACGTTTTGAGGCTGTTTATCGGCAGTGTCAACGGCTGAAACACCGTTACAACAATGTGGCTGTCTGGTGGTTAGAAAAGGTGAAGCCGGCCATTCGGGCAGTCGCCAAAGCCATAACCTTTGAACGTAATCAAAATTTCTATTGGAAACTGGTCTTCTATGACACCGTGTTACAGGACCTCCACCATCGTGAACAACTTGGGGAAAATGTGTCGGTGGCACTACGCACGATTAAGAAAACCATCTGTCATGTCCGAGAAAGCAATTTAGCCACCCTGCATCAGCATGTCAAGAAATATTCCTTGATTGAAAGGGAAAAGATGTCTGTTAATCAGCTTGGCCGTCTACGCCGTTCGCAAGGGCGTCAGTGTATGGGACCGGATGGGGGCATATTAACAACCCGTGAGGAACTACTTGCGGAAGGTGAGCGCTATTTTCGAGAGATGTTAGCCGAGGAACCCGTCTCGGAATTGGCAAATAACCAACTATGTCTACGGACCGGCACCTGGACAACGACTGCATGCGTCAACTTGGCGCACCAATCATGAAGGCAGAGATCGAATATTCCCACCGAAGCACAGCTAATAACAAGACTCCTGGAATAGATGCTCTGCCGTATGAATGGTACAAACATTTCTGGCACCTCATTGGGGATGATGTAACCGAAGTACTCAACTACCTCTACACACATGAAGTACCACACAGCTTTACGGAAGGCGTTATCCTTTTGATTCCCAAGCTTAATGGAGTTCGGGGTATTGCTGAATACAGACCAATAACTATTCTCAACACGGATTAAAAGTTGCTGGCAAAAGTCCTCGCACTTCGGCTTAAAAGTGTGCTGCACAGCTTGATAGGCCCTGGTTAAACCTGCACGATACCCCAGAAGAACATTATGCATAGCATTCTTGCTATCCGAGACCTCATTCTTTATGCTTCAGGTCATGGAAATAACGCGGCTGCCTTGCACAATATTGACCTGAACAAATCCTTTGATAGGGTCACATACGCATATCTCTGGCAAACTTTGCGTCACTTTAACATTCCTACGGGCATCATACACTGCCTCCAACAAATCTACGCATCCGCTTCATCCAGAGTTTTGATAAATGGATTTTATCCCGTCCATAAATCCATCAGGCAGGGCTGCCCATTGTCGATGGTGCTCTTTGTTTTGGCTATTGAACCCCTGATCCGCAGTCTGGACGTGAAACTACACGGTATCGATCTGCATGGTGCCCATATCACCCTGCGGGCATATGCCGATGACGTCACCGTCTTTATCAACGATGAGTCAGAACTTGAGTCTACAAAGATAATCTTGGACACCTACGCCCTAGCATCAGGTGCACGCATCAATGCTTCGAAGTCATCGCTAATGCCCATCTGCTTGCCTACAACAATCAGGCCTCCGCAATACCTAGCCATTCCCATAGTTGACAAGTGTACAATCTTGGGGATAACCTTCTTCCCAGATTTTTTTGCAGAAACTGTCAGCTACAACTGGAACCGGCGTCTAAATACGCTGAGATTTCAATTAAAGGAAGAATTGACGAGAAGATTGAACCTGATACAGAAAGTGTGGTATACCTTTGCACTGTCCAAAGTATGGTATTTGGCACAAGCTATTCCAGCTCCACACGTTCTCTGCCAACGAATGGAAATGACCATCGGATATTTTCTATGGTCCGGATACCGATATAGGATTCGTCGCGATCAAATGAACCTGCCACTTCGACGAGGCGGTCTGCAACTTGTGGCAGTTGAACACAAATGTGCCGCCTTGCTGGCCACACAGATTTTTCGAGCGCAACAAAATATGGGAGACCCCTTTGACACTGTCTGCTTGCAGTCACTTGTCCCAGGTGCTAATCCCCAGATGCTACTACCAGCCAATGTTTTCAAGAAGGAACTAGCAATTCTTAACCGTCTTAAATCCAGTGTCTCCACACCCTTCACCGCACTCCCTACCAAGATGATTTATACGTTTCTGACCAACGAAAGACTCTTCACCCCCTATATACAGATGAAATATCCTACGCGAGCCTGGTCGACTATTTGGGAGAACCTGTGGAATACCTGGATTCCACTGGAATGGCGCTCGACACTCTATGAGTACCTCAATGAAATTGTGCCGACCAGAGAAAAACTGTCACGGCATGGGCAGAGTGATGTAGACCTGTGTGACGCCTGTGGTCGCACCGACACATTAGACCATCGGGTCACTAAGTGTGGGAGTGCGACAGTCGTCTGGACTTGGACCCTCCATGCAGTATCGAGAATATGCGGACGGACGCTGGACGTGGCCGATGGCATGAAGATGCAACGTTTTTCAGTACAACATTCCAATGGAGAAAAGCTTAACGCAATCCTCTGGTTCACTGCGGGAGCGATTCATTATAACCTCTCCCGCCACAGGTCACGGGACCACACCATGGTGGGGTTCTTGGACCACCTCCGCAGGGAGAGATGGAAAACCGCCAAACATGGAACACTTACTGCAGCGTTTGGACGGCTTTTATGTATGTTTTGATTTCTACATGTAAAATTGTTATATTCACAATAAAATATTCCTAGACATCCTAATAAAAAAAATAAAAAAGAAAAAGAAAAAGTAGGCCATACGATATTATTATATTATTATTATTATAACACAACAGATAAAACAGACCTAAATTCGTGTGCTCTAGCGCATTGTAGAAGAGTGAAAAAAATTATGCTCACGTAGATCAATAAGACACTTATTATACTCTTGTATATCAATAAGAAAATTATTATTATTATACTCATGTGCTTATTTGAGACCTATTCCAAGACGAAAACTCAGATAGGCGATCACAATTCCTTAAATCAGCCCAATAATGTGTAATATGGGACCTGCTTGGATCAGGGCCTCCGTCTCCAGTGTCCTGAGGTATCCCATTATAGTGTAGGTCTTCGCTTCCAGAGATCGGGAAAATTCCAGAAATCGGCGAAAATTCCAGAGATTGGCTTCATTATTTCGGCCCTGGGATGACAATCTTCTATCCGGTCAACCCCAGGACCGTCACTCCGCTCAGCCATACTGCCTCTTCAGTGCTTAATGCTCCATCTCAGTGTTGAATGGTTCCATCTCACAAACGCGTCCAATAAAGTTCAAATATATCGCTGAGTTGGGTGGAATTAACCATAACCCCATTTTAATGGTCAATGCCTTACGCCACTCTGTTGCAAGTCTATCCCCAGCATGGGTTAACAAGTTCACACAATAAAGTCTGATTATATCGTATAACTGCTGATATTGCATGACCATGATTTCGGAACACCCTATAGTTCATAAATGGCCGAAATACACGACACTCGGTAATAGCTTGTGTGTATCTGCAAATATTCGAAGTGAAAGTCCTATACGATAATATTCCATCACCAAAAGTGGCATATAACAATGTTCACTGAGCCGGTTGTGTAACTGTTCATTCACATGTGTAAAGACCCCGTGGTCGCCATGACTATGTCGTATATATAACACATCAGCTGTTCAGTGGATTATGCTAATCATATAATACACGAGTACTCTAGGTGTCTATAATATGTGTATTAGGTGAAGGTTAATAGCAGTATTGATAAAGTGATTCACATCATCAAGCATCAAAACAGAATGCAAATGTTCCAATAATGGCTATACAGTGCAAGTTAGAATACGGTTTCGCTATGCTAGCCTGCTGATTCAATAACATGCCGTGCTAACGTTTGAGAAAGCATTCTGTAGTGTGTGGCGATCGAATGTACAATTTACGATGTATATGGCTTGAGCTAAAGTCTACTGTTCACGGCTTGCACTATTGCAGTATTATGAAACTGGCAATACTTCACTGCACCAAACGGTAAGATGATTCGAATTCATTGTGTAATCACTGAAGAAACTATAACAACCGTAAACTGTATCGCAACTTCATGATGATCTTTCCCGTGAAAGATCATGGCACGAACTTGTACCGAAACTTCATGTTGTCTCGCCCGTGAAGCCACGGAAACGAACTATATTATGACTTCCTTCCCGTGCAGCCACAAACTGAACTGTATGTTAATTTCCTTCCCGCACGGCCACGGAACTTGGACTGTTTGCTGATTTCCCGATGCTCTGGGCCCATGGGCCCGGTGACGTGACTCATCATCCCTCCGAAGGGGTGGGGATACGGGTTTGTCGTCTCGAATTACTTTCTTAGTTGGAAATAATAATCCACTATTTTAAACCAGGCTTCTCATAAGACACTACCAAATAGGGAAAGGAGAAATATAAATTCCCTTCAGTATTCATACCTTCTACATGCCGTAATATTTATAAAATAGACATTCCGATGCTTAATTATCTCCCAGCATGCTTGCTAATCGGGAAGCGGCCATGAATCTCCTTCCAGCTGGCCTGACGTCACGCGCCCACAATGCAATGTTTCCGATATCAGCGCACTCTTTTTCAACCTGGAATCTGAGACTGGGTCAGCTTAGCCGATCTCACCAAAGTCATATCGGGTACAGTAGTAAGTTAGTTTAGTTATAAATGAAGTACGGTACGAAACCAACGATTTAGCAGGGCCAGTAGCTTGTACGTGGATCACAAGACCCTGCAGCTTGCAGTAAAATACAGTATATTTGCCACGTTACTGATGGGAGTACGTCAGAGCTGGACATCCTAAAGAAGGCAGCCATCAATCTTAGCAAAAACACAGTCTCTGGCATAGGTGCAGCAGATAAAGCACACATTAATCTGGCTTTGAAACAGTTTACTCCAGAACTAAAACAACGTAGGAGATACTCACGGCTTAGGGAATACTGTACACAAGATCGACCTAAAATCAGGGACGTATTTCCCACTAGGCTAACTAGGCACGTGCCTAGGGGCGGCACAGCCTGACGTCCGACGGGCGCCGCGGCATCGGGTGAATTGCCGTGCCAAGCGCCAGGCGCAGTGACCGAGAACGGCAGTCAAAGGGAGCTTACTTTGCATTTTCTCACGTAAATTTGAAATCTAAATACAATTCATAAACTAAAAAAAATCTCTTTTACAAGTCAAGTGTGAAGTTTTGTTTTATTTAATATGGGTATATTTTATGCCGGTAGTCAACAGACTGGCAACCCTGCCAGTCAGTGGGGATACAGCAGACTGTCAAAGCTAGTGTATTATAAGTCTGAATCTATATACACACATCAAAAAAAGTTTTGCATCACCTCGGTTCCCAGATCTCCGGCATATAGACGTTGACTGTGTATATTGTATCAAAGATACAGTCCCTTTGACTGTTCATAGATGTCACTAAAACTGCTCAAAGATGTAAACAACCATGCATGAGCAGGGCCTATTAGACGGAGGGGGTACGACAGCCGATCAGTTCCAGTCATTCCACCAGGACGAAGGTACGCTGCTCATGTTGTCTGTAGTTCTACCATGCCTAGAAGGTCAATACCGCAGTTCGATCGCGTCCGCATTGTTACTTTGTGTCAAGAAGGGCTCTCAACAAGGGAAGTTTCCAGGCGTCTCAGAGTGAACCAAAGCGATGTTGTTCGGACATGGAGGAGGTACAGAGATACAGGAACTGTCGATGACAGGCCTCGCTCAGGCCGCCCAAGGGCTACTACTGTAGTGGATGACCGCTACTTACGGATTGCCGCTCGGAGGAACCCTGACAGCAATGCCACCATGTTGAATAATGCGTTTCGTTCAGCCACAGGACGTCGTGTTTCAACTCAAACTGTGCGCAATAGGCTGCATGATGCGCAACTTCACTCCCGACGTCCATGGCGAGGTCCAGCTTTGCAACCCCGACACCATGCAGCGCGGTACAGATGGGCCCAACAACATGCTGAATGGACCCCACAGAATTGGCATCACGTTCTCTTCACCGATGAGTGTCGCATATGCCTTCAACCAGACAATCGTCGGAGACGTGTTTGGAGGCACCCTGGTCAGGCTGAACGTCTTAGACACACTGTCCAGCGAGTGCAGCAAGGTGGTGGTTCCCTGATGTTTTGGGGTGGCATTATGTGGGGCCGACGTACGCCACTGGTGGTCATGGAAGGCTCCGAAACGGCTTTACGATACCTGAATGACATCCTCCGACCCATAGTGCACCCATATCGGCAGAATATTGGAGAGGCATTTGTCTTCATGGACGACAATTCTCGACCTCATCGTGCACATCTTGTGAATGCGTTCCTTCAAGATAACGACATCGCTCGACTACAGTGGCCAGCATGTTCGCCAGACATGAACTCTATCGAACATGCCTGGGATATGTTGAAAAGGGCTGTTTATGGACGTCTTGACCCACCAACCACTCTGAGAGATTTACGCCGAATTGTCGTTGAGGAGTGGGACAATGTGGACCAACAGTGTCTTGATGAACTTGTGGATAGTATGCCACGACGAATACAGGCATGCATCAATGCAAGAGGACGTGCTACTGGGTATTAGAGGTAGTGGTGTGTACTGCAATCTGGACCACAAATGCTGAAAGTCTAGCTGTATGATGGTACAACATGCAATGTGTGGGTCTCATGAGCAATAAAACGAGCTGAAATGTTGTTTGTGTTGATCTCTATTCCCTTTGTATTTAAAGGTTCCGGAACTCTTGGAACCGAGGTGATGCAAAACTTTTTTTGATGTGTGTATTTAAAACAGTAAGCTGATTTTTGTTACGGCGAGATTGACAGAACGGCTGAACCAATTGACTTCGTAATGCACTCTGTTGAGAGCCCTTGGCCTGTATTTTTGCAGTGTGTCTTTAAAATAAACAAATATGTTACCATATATTTTTAAATTTATAAACAAAACTGCAGAATTATTGGCTCAAGTGCATGCGCAGAATCACCTTGGTTAATGACAGACATGGCGCATGTCCACCGCGTTTTAATGTAATAGTTATTTATAAGAATTATAATACAGGAGTCGCCTCCGTAGCGTAGCGGTCAGCAAGGTTAGCTGCCGCCCCGGAGGTCCTGGGTCCGATTCCCGGCTCTGCCACGAAATTTGAAAAGTGGTACGAGGACTGGAACGGGGTCTACTCAGCCTCGGGTGGCCCAAATGAGTAGAGGGGGTTCGATTCCCCCTCAGCCATCCTCGAAGTGGTTTTCCGTGGTTTCCCACTTCGTCTTCGGGCAAATGCCGGGATGGTACCTTCTTCAAGGCCACGGCCGCCTCCTTCCCTCTTCCTTGTCTATCCATCCTAACCATCCCTTACCTTCCCTCATGAGGCCCCTGTTCGCTTTGCAGGTGAGGCCGCCTGGGCGAGGTGCCAATCCCACCTCACCAGTTGTATCCCTTCCGATTCGATGTTCCCAGCTCTAGGACACTGCCCGTAGAGGCGGAAGTGGTGAGTTCCCTCGCTGAGTCCGTGGGTTCCACCAACCTGGAGGGTAAACGAATAAGAAGAAAAGGTATGAGGACTGGAACGGGGTCTCCTCCGCCTCGGGTGTTCCAAATGAGTAGAGGGGGTTCGATTCCCACCTCAGCCATCCTCGAAGTGGTTTTCCGTGGTTTCCCACTTCGTCTTCGGGCAAATGCCGGGATGGTACTGTACCGTTTTCTTTTATTCGGCCTGATTTACGGTACATATACCTATACGAACCGCTACACCACACGGCAGGTTTTGACCGAGTTTTGACAGCGCGCATAGCCATGTGATCGTTTGCTCAGCTGTTGTCTCATCAGCAACCTTCGGAAGAGAGTGTTTCGCTTGTACGCCGCGAGGATGCGCAGGTGTCCTTGAGCTGGCAGTAGTGGGAGATTGACATTTACATTTGAATTTTGTATTTGGAAATGAGATACAGATAAGATGTCAAGTATATACTGGAGTTCGATTTTACAGCAGAGAGGGACAATGCAGTCGTGCTTTTTAGTAATGGCATCTGTAACATCAAGAATATGGATTTATATATCGACCTGTCTCAGAGAGATCGTCTTGTCATGCGCAGTAGAGACAGTGCGCGAGTTGCCTCCTGCAGGTCGACACAGGTGCGCGACAGACAGAACACGTTTCAACTCAGACGAATTCACGTCTAAGCAGAACTTGTATCGCAATGTTGTTTCGGCTGGAAGAAGTGTCAAGCTATTTTGAGTTCACGGCGGTGCTAGTTGACATTTTATACATCGTGTGGTGACGGATTAAGGTCATTATCATAAAAGTTCAGTGTCGAATGAGAACTTCAGTCGTCAGAGCGCCTGGCATTGTATGCGGGCAGTATTCTGTTAGTGGAATCACTCTTTTCACGTGTTACGGAGTGAAATGCAGTGATACATAAAGGAGGCTTGTTTCTGAAGTCTATGCATACTGGGAAGGCGTGCTGTCTTTTCTCATGCCAAGGCTATTGCAACTAAATATCAAGTACATTCCGAGTGAAGTTTTTTAACAATGTACAGTGCTTGGAAGTCCGAGGTGTTGGGGGAGATATTTAGAATGCATATAAGCATATTAGCCATGAGCGGCTAGGCATTTTAGTGTGGACATCGCTCTCCAAGCAAATGCAGCGGACGTCACGAGTAACCACAATGCATGTTTGCGAAGTGGATCATAGCATATTCGCGACGCGGGCTATTGGCTTGTGCAACATGAACTTTTGGTAACATGCAGCCGAAAATAACTCAGGCTACCGTCATGTGTTCACTTGCTTATCGAAATGTTGCATTCGCGCGCGTGTTGTATTTCCGAACCGGTCTGGAACTATTCGAAGTACGGGCTAGGACAATTTCCGAGATGAGGAAGCAGTTCGTTTACTACCAGTGGACTTGGGACATTGGAGTAAGGGATCCCCAGCGCGTTCATTGGAAATTGGAATGGAACCGTGTAGTACTGCTACACCATGGTGGAATCAGATGGTGGGCATCTTCACGCTCCATATTGCCTTCGAGAATCTCCAGCCAGATAGAGAATCTACTTTTCATGTAGCGTTGCAAGGTAGATAGTCCAGTTTAAACACTTTGCCATCTATTTTCTTTTTTCATTTTGAGTAGTATGATTGTGGAGTGGAGTTTATGCATGGCTATTCCATGTCATGTGTGACTTCATTTTCAGTCGAGTTTAGGCCTGATTAACCAGGTGCACTCATTTCATAACATTTTATTATGAATTAATTGTTCATTTTTCAGCTTAATAATCTATTAAATTAAATTCATTAAATGTATTCCGAACTTCTGATTGTGAAGAACAGATCTTCGTAGGGGAAGAAATCTACGTTATTGTCATAGGGAATTTTTTTTTTCATCAAGCTTTGGATTGAGGGGTCATCGTTCCTTTATTTTTGTGTTCGACAATTGCAAGCTTCGAATTTTTCTTATGCGCTCATGTATTATTATTATTAAATTACAGTATAGAATGTGGAGTTTGATCATTCTTTTCTCTTGAGGGTAAGCGAGGTCATACTGCAATTCTAATGTGTCAACAGAATTTAACTGGAGTCGTTATCTGGATACATGCTGTAGATTCAGTTTGATTTTCGTGAATTCTCTTGAGGGGACATTTCTATTTTTGTCTGATCAACGTTAACGTTCGATTTTGTAGTCACGTGTACTTGGATACACCTCGTTAATTTTTATATTTATTAATATTGCTATAACTGAACTTTGATTCAGTATTTCGAGTTTTTCTTGTTTAGAACATTGCTTTAGAGAACTATTTGAAGAACAAGAATCTTTTAGGAGACAGATCCCAGGGATTAACTTTAAGGGGAAATGAATTCTTATGTGACTGTGAATACAACTCTGTAAGGCAAGCTTTTTGTGATCCAGTGCACTTGATTAAGTAGCCACTCATGTTAAATTTATGTTGCATTGGATTGAGAAGTCATAATAATTAAGAAATACAGCTGATCATGTCTGATCACTAGTTATCGAATAAAATAATCACCACGTTGGTGATAGTGTGTGAAGAAACGTCAATGGGCGTGATATATATTTACGATGGTACTCGTTGAAGTACGTTCATATTAAAATGTTATTAGAAGCATCATGTGTAATGCGATTATAAAATATAAACTTGGTCATGTTGGTGGTAATGCCCACCGTTTTCAGAAATCGAGGTCATGAGTGACCATTATTATGACAGTAATTCTTTTGTCAAGCCTCAGAGTTTGTTTTTGTGTTGCATCCCCATTTAATTAATTCTTCGGTTGTGCTCAGTTTATAAGATTTAAGCAATGCTGGATATGATTCACGATCGTTATATTTTAAATTCTGGATGAATTTAAATAAGTACATTCATACTGAAATATTATTGAATCTTTAGAGATTCTGAATTACGAATTTCACGTCTTTTTAGATTGAGTGCTTGATTGATAAAAATACATTTCGAATACATTGCTAAGGCAATATGAGTTATGCAATTTCAATTTTTGACAAAGCAGATAAGGAGTACAGAATTATATGTTTGGAAAGGCATTTACATCTGAGGGTGTAATAACATAAATAATGATTTCGCTGTAAATAAGTAAATATGTATATATATATATATATATATATATATATATATATATCTGAAATAGTTCACGTGTCCTCTAATGTTGGAATAGGTGGAAGAACCATTAAGACGATTTGTCTATTTTTTTTTTTTTTGGATTTTTCTATTGTTCACATGATTAACATTTTCTATTACGGTTAAATGCACTCTTGGTCAATGGGGACTGTTAATGCATTTATTAGCATGATTCTAGTGCCCAGTCTCTTTGTTTGTGTCTAGTCAAGGACAATTTGGTCTGACCTTCTGTCAGATTTCTTTTGAAATAAATATTTTGTCAGTTCTTTTAATCGCGTGATGTGATGATTTACAGAAGTATAAAGAGGTCGCATTAAGGGGGGCCACAGCTAGATATTTCTAGAGTTTCCCACACTCCTGAGAGGGTGTTTGCCCACGATTCCCATGTTCTTAGAGCTGTTCGCTGTTATGCTTTGGTCGTGCTTAATGCCACCTCTGTTTGGTTTTACTGCACCCTATTACTCCTTTTCCCTGTTGGTAGGATTTGGGGACTTTTCTAGGCCGGGGGGTTTTCAGGTCCTACGATCCAGCTACCATCGAGGGATTTCAACAGGTAAAGGGTAGGTATTTCGGGCACAGTAAATTGGCGGCCCAAACTTAAGGGGCATCGAATAGAGATATCGTGTCTTTATGGGAGGTGCCAATTGAGTAAAATGGCATACAGATGATGGACTCGAGAAAACTGGAATACCAGAGACGGGAACATAGTTTGAGGCCATTATAGATGTCGAACCTCGTGGAAGGGCATCTGACTGGTGATATGACGCCATTTCATGATCGTTTCGAATCTTGCTTTCGAACACGTGGTGACGTTATATGCTAGTCAATTCCGACAACATTACAGCGATCAATTGTGAACTCGTTGAATGAACGTCGGGAGATAATGGTTCACCAATGTTTTTAGCACAAGATATTGGAATTAATTCGTGAATAAAGCAATTAAGAGTATTCTCGATCTACACGGTATGCGTGTAGAATTGCAACCATTGATAGATTTTGTGGATTTTTAAGTGGTGCTACACTGATTTGGAAATAATATACGACTAGAGCCAAGATCAATGAAAGACATTCTCTGAAAAACTGAATTGACTTGATCTGAGAACGATGGGAAAGGATCTCCTAGTGAGATGGAGAAACTTTATAAACTGCTTCAGGAACAGATGCAGATCCAAGATGCTCTTGCAGAAAGTATTAAAGGCTCTTTAAATGACCTTCAGTCCGGCAACAGGGACCTTAGAGCTAGGAAAAATCAAACACAGACTAGTCTAGAACAAATGCAATCCAGTCAAAATCAAACACAGACTAGACTAGAACAAATGCAATCCAGTCAAAAACAAACGCAGACTAGTCTAGAACAAATGCAATCCAGTCAAAATCAAATGCAGATTAGTATAAAACAAATGCAGAGCAGTCAAAGTCAAATGCAGAGTAGTCAAACAAAAATAGAAGCAGACATTTATAGCATTCAGTCGAAAATTGTTAAGGTCGAATCCAGTCAAAGTCAAATGCAGGCTAGTCAGAACCAGATGCAAACATGTCAAAATATTATTGAAGTTAAAGTCACTAATGTACAGAACGATGTAACTAACATCCAGTCTAAAGTTAGCATTGTAGAAGCTAATCAAAACCTTATGCAAATCCAGATTAATGAAATAGAGAAAACTAATAAAGATTTCCAAATGGAAATTAAATTAGATTTAGATATCAGTAAACGGTTGGCAAAGGATAATTTGGAAGCTTTGCAACTACAATTCACTAACGACACTATCAATACTCAGGCTTCCATAGATCAATTGAGAACTGAAATGAATTCTTTTCGAGTTCAAGTCAGTGATCATAATAAATTAATGAAAGATGACTTTGACTTAGATCTTAAGGCAATTGTTAAAGAAAACATAGACTTGTTAAGAAATGGTATGCTTAGGATTAATGAAGATTCTTTCAATGATATGAAACAGGAAATGGAACAAAAACTTGCCACTAGCGAATTGAAAGCTACTAAAAAAAATATTAGATGTGAGGGAGGCTGTCGATAAGAAGATTACTGTTCTTCAAATTTCTCAAACAGATAATTTAACCAGTCTAGAAAATAAATTAAAGTCCATTGAGGTTAAGGTGGATCAGAACAAGATAGAACTGAATGAAGACAGGGAAAAGAAAACTTCGGAATTAAATGCAATTCGAACGCAATTGGAAACCATTAACCTTGGGGGGAATGTTAACGTAGAAAGTATTAAGGAGCAATTAAGGTCAAGCTGGAATAGCGACTTTCACGCCGCTTTAGCTCAAAGGGAACCTAGATTACAGGAAAGAGATGAAGCTACGCCACATGAGTCTCCTGACATTGGGATTAGTCCTGAGTCTAGAGTTGCGGAACGGTTAGGTCCAACTCAACCCAATTTGACTCAGCCTCTTTTCACGCAACTACATCCATATGGGTACACTTATCCTAACACTAACGTCAATACAGGAGGTTATATACACAGGCCTGTTGAAAGAGCGTTCAAAATCACTGTTATTAGAAATTTTGAGGATAAACCTCGCAAATTCAGTAATTTAGATGGGACTACCCCTCTCGAATTTATTCGTGGATTAAGCGATTACTTTGTGGAATCGCAGGTGCCACACGAACGCGAACTTAGAGTAGTGGAGCGCTATTTGACTGATGCCCCACTTCAGTGGTATAAGACGTTTAGGTACACCTTCAATAATTTCGAGGAGTTTGCTGACGCATTCATCACAAGATTCTGGAGCATTGAAGTGCAACAGAATATAAGGTCAGAAGTTTACTCGAGAAAGTATGCAAATACAGGTCCCACAAGCTACGCGGAGTACTTTGCGTGTCAGCTCTCGAAACTGCGGTTTGTGCAACCCCCAATGACCGAGGGTCAGTTAGTAGAAGCTATATCGCAGCAACTTCCCGTGGATGTCAGAAAGTCAATAATTTCATCAGGAGTCACTGACTTAGCCACGATGGACGACTTGCTACGTCGTTTGAACCACGTAAACGCAATGTCAACACCTATCATATCGCGTGCTAGTCGACAGGAGTCTAAAGGGATCAACACGGTAGTAATGAACCGAACCCAGCAAACGGATCAGGTCAGATCCGATCAGAGGAATCCGGAGAGGATAGGGCAAACTCGAAACCACTACCAAGAGGATGAGAGATACCAAAACCAGTATAGGGAATACACGGAACCACCGTGGCAGAGACGTTATGAGGAACGAAATTTCTATAGAAGGGACTACGGCAAGAACCGTAACAATTATCGTGATGCGCCCTATGACACTAATTACAGACCACGTCAGGGGTACAGCAGGTACAAGAACTATACGACGGAAGAGTTTTATCGAAGGAGAGACCAGGAAAGGCTCAGAGGGGAGCAGGAAAAGTCCGATGGGGAAGGACGAAGAAAGAAAGATGACAGGAGAAAGGATACAATAAATGATGCTCATGCAAGTACTAGTCGCCAGGGTAGTAGAGAAATAACCCCAGAAAGAGATAAAGATAAAGATAAAAGAAAAGGAGGAACAAGAAATTAGAGATAACAGGTAATTCTGCACTACCATTGGGATATACCAAGAAAGAGAGATAAGGAAGAGGCTAGAGAAACTGTAGCCGAGGAAACGTTCCGAATAGCTCGATGCTTTGGGAACAATTGTTATGAAGTCACCAGCATAGATGGAAGGGATATTATAGGTCGCTTCAATGCCAAGAACATGCGCAGATACTACAAGAAGTTAGTTTAACTCTGTATGTAGCCATGTATTGTAGCGGGAATATCTGGAATGATGAAATAAAAGTCGAGCCAACTTTTATTTGAGGTGTTAGGAGAGAGATGTACCGTTTTCTTTTATTCGGCCTGATTTACGGTACATATACCTATACGAACCGCTACACCACACGTCAGGTTTTGACCTAGTTTTGACAGCGCGCATAGCCATGTGATCGTTTGCTCAGCTGTTGTCTCATCAGCAACCTTCGGAAGAGAGTGTTTCGCTTGTACGCCGCGAGGATGCGCAGGTGTCCTTGAGCTGGCAGTAGTGGGAGATTGGCATTTACATTTGAATTTTGTATTTGGAAATGAGATACAGATAAGATGTCAAGTATATACTGGAGTTCGATTTTACAGCAGAGAGGGACAATGCAGTCGTGCTTTTTAGTAATGGTATCTGTAACATCAAGAATATAGATTTATATATCGACCTGTCTCAGAGAGATCGTCTTGTCATGCGCAGTAGAGACAGTGCGCGAGTTGCCTCCTGCAGGTCGACACAGGTGCGCGACAGACAGAACACGTTTCAACTCAGACGAATTCACGTCTAAGCAGAACTTGTATCGCAATGATGTTTCGGCTGGAAGAAGTGTCAAGCTATTTTGAGTTCACGGCGGTGCTAGTTGACATTTTATACATCGTGTGGTGACGGATTAAGGTCATTATCATAAAAGTTCAGTGTCGAATGAGAACTTCAGTCGTCAGAGCGCCTGGCATTGTATGCGGGCAGTATTCTGTTAGTGGAATCACTCTTTTCACGTGTTACGGAGTGAAATGCAGTGATACATAAAGGAGGCTTGTTTCTGAAGTCTATGCATACTGGGAAGGCGTGCTGTCTTTTCTCACGCCAAGGCTATTGCAACTAAATATCAAGTACATTCCGAGTGAAGTTTTTTAACAATGTACAGTGCTTGGAAGTCCGAGGTGTTGGGGGAGATATTTAGAATGCATATAAGCATATTAGCCATGAGCGGCTAGGCATTTTAGTGTGGACATCGCTCTCCAAGCAAATGCAGCGGACGTCACGAGTAACCACAATGCATGTTTGCGAAGTGGATCATAGCATATTCGCGACGCGGGCTATTGGCTTGTGCAACATGAACTTTTGGTAACATGCAGCCGAAAATAACTCAGGCTACCGTCATGTGTTCACTTGCTTATCGAAATGTTGCATTCGCGCGCGTGTTGTATTTCCGAACCGGTCTGGAACTATTCGAAGTACGGGCTAGGACAATTTCCGAGATGAGGAAGCAGTTCGTTTACTACCAGTGGACTTGGGACATTGGAGTAAGGGATCCCCAGCGCGTTCATTGGAAATTGGAATGGAACCGTGTAGTCCTGCTACACCATGGTGGAATCAGATGGTGGGCATCTTCACGCTCCATATTGCCTTCGAGAATCTCCAGCCAGGTAGAGAATCTACTTTTCATGTAGCGTTGCAAGGTAGATAGTCCAGTTTAAACACTTTGCCATCTATTTTCTTTTTTCATTTTGAGTAGTATGATTGTGGAGTGGAGTTTATGCATGGCTATTCCATGTCATGTGTGACTTCATTTTCAGTCGAGTTTAGGCCTGATTAACCAGGTGTACTCATTTCATAACATTTTATTATGAATTAATTGTTCATTTTTCAGCTTAATAATCTATTAAATTAAATTCATTAACTGTATTCCGAACTTCTTGATTGTGAAGAACAGATCTTCGTAGGGGAGGAAATCTACGTTATTCTCACAGGGAATTGTTATTTTTTTTCATCAAGCTTTGGCTTGAGGGGTCATCGTTCCTTTATTTTTGTGTTCGACAATTGCAAGCTTCGAATTTTTCTTATGCGCTCATGTATTATTATTATTAAATTACAGTATAGAATGTGGAGTTTGATCATTCTTTTAGAATGGGAATTTTCTTTTCTCTTGAGGGTAAGCGAGGTCATACTGCAATTCTAATGTGTCAACAGAATTTAACTGGAGTCGTTATCTGGATACATGCTGTAGATTCAGTTTGATTTTCGTGAATTCTCTTGAGGGGACATTTCTATTTTTGTCTGATCAACGTTAACGTTCGATTTTGTAGTCACGTGTACTTGGATACACCTCGTTAATTTTTATATTTATTAATATTGCTATAACTGAACTTTGATTCAGTATTTCGAGTTTTTCTTGTTTAGAACATTGCTTTAGAGAACTTTTTGAAGAACAAGAATCTTCTAGGAGACAGATCCCAGGGATTAACTTTAAGGGGAAATGAATTCTTATGTGACTGTGAATACAACTCTGTAAGGCACGCTTTTTGTGATCCAGTGCACTTGATTAAGTAGCCACTCATGTTAAATTTATGTTGCATTGGATTGAGAAGTCATAATAATTAAGAAATACAGCTGATCATGTCTGATCACTAGTTATCGAATAAAATAATCATCATGTGGGTGATAGTGTGTGAAGAAACGTCAATGGGCGTGATATATATTGACGATGGTACTCGTTGAAGTACGTTCATATTAAAATGTTAGTAGAAGCATCATGTGTAATGCGATTATAAAATATAAACTTGGTAATGTTGGTGGTAATGCCCACCGTTTTCAGAAATCGAGGTCATGAGTGGCCATTATTATGACAGTAATTCTTTTGTCAAGGCTCAGAGTTTGTTTTTGCGTGGCATCCCCATTTAATTAATTCTTCGGTTGTGCTCAGTTTATAAGATTTAAGCAATGCTGGATATGATTCACGATCGTTATATTTTAAATTCTGGATGAATTTAAATAAGTACATTCATACTGAAATATTATTGAATCTTTAGAGATTCTGAATTACGAATTTCACGTCTTTTTAGCTTGAGTGCTTGATTGATAAAAATACATTTTGAATACATTGCTAAGGCAATATGAGTTATGCAATTTCAATTTTTGACAAAGCAGATAAGGAGTACAGAATTACATGTTTGGAAAGGCATTTACATCTGAGGGTGTAATAACATAAATAATGATTTCGCTGTAAATAAGTAAATATGTATATATATATATCTCTCTGAAATAGTTCACGTGTCCTCTAATGTTGGAATAGGTGGAAGAACCATTAAGACGATTTGTCTAATTTTTTGGGGGTTTTTCTATTGTTCACATGATTAACATTTTCTATTTAGGGTTAAATGCACTCTTGGTCCATGGGGACTGTTAATGCATTTATTGGCATGATTCTAGTGCCCAGTTTCTTTGTTTGTGTCCAGTCAAGGACAATTTGGTCTGACCTTCTGTCAGATTTCCTTTGAAATAAATATTTTGTCAGTTCTTTTAATCGCGTGATGTGATGATTTACAGAAGTATAAAGAGGTCGCATTAAGGGGGGCCACAGCTAGATATTTCTAGAGTTTCCCACACTCCTGAGAGGGTGTTTGCCCACGATTCTCGTGTTCTTAGAGCTGTTCGCTGTTATGCTTTGGTCGTGCTTAATGCCACCTCTGTTAGGTTTTACTGCACCCTATTACTCCTTTTCCCTGCTGGTAGGATTTGGGGACTTTTCTTGGCCGGGGGGTTTTCAGGTCCTACGATCCAGCTACCATCGAGGGATTTCAACAGGTAAAGGGTAGGTATTTCGGGCACAGTACCTTCTTCTTCTTCTTCTGGCCACAATCGCTTTCGCCATGAGAGACAATTGAAGAATATAATTCATTTGATGGACTCAGACATCATGGTCACTCAGCCCCGTCTACTTTGGTGTGTTTGTGTCAAATTTTCTCTGATAACCTGTGTTACTGTGATGGCTGTACTGATGTGTGCATTTGTAATTAAAGTGGGGAATGGGAAATTGACGACCGAGGCTTTAAGTTAGGAACTATACCGGTATTTACTTGCAGTGGATGTGGCAAACCACGGAAAATCACATCCCAGATTGGTGAGATGGGAATCTAACCTTGCCCTTCTTAGTTTTGCCTCAAGAGTGTGCCCCGTTCCAGCCCTCAGACCAGAATTATATTTCTAGAGAAATGGCGGATAAAGGATCCACCTTATTATAATGTGATCCCTGTTTTTGAGAATTAAAACGAGGGTATTGAAGAACTTCAACAGGCGTTTGAGTTCGTTTGTTGTTTAAGTAACTTAATATTGCAATGGTAGTCTGTTGACTGGGTGGCTCAGGGGTAACATTGCGGACTCAAGAGTGAATTTTGCATAGTTGAAGGAGTTCGCATCTCACCTCAGGCATGTATTTTTATTTCCTAATTATTCTTTCTGGCTATTGGTAATTCGTTGTCTTAACATATTTTACTTTCGTTATTCCCGTACAGTACTGTCGCCTCCGTAGCGTAGCGGTCAGCACGGTTAGCTGCCGCCCCGGAGGTCCTGGGTTCGATTCCCGGCTCTGCCACGAAATTTGAAAAGTGGTATGAGGACTGGAACGGGGTCTACTCAGCCTTGGGTGGTCCAAATGAGTAGAGGGGGTTCGATTCCCACCTCAGCCATCCTCGAAGTGGTTTTCCGTGGTTTCCCACTTCGTCTTCGGGCAAATGCCGGGATGGTACCTACTGTAAGGCCACGGCCGCCTCCTTCCCTCTTCCTAGCCTATCCATCCCAATCTTGAAAGTATCTGAACTTCATTGTATAAGTGAATATTATTGTATATTGATCATTTGTTTAGAGTACATAACAATGAGTCGAACCACGCTGTTGATTTTGGCGATGGAAGGATTATTTGCCATTTAATAATTGGTGGCTGCGTTGATGCAGGCCACTATAGTGTTATTGAATATGACGTTAATTTGGAGAGAAATGCTACAATAAATATACCCATTTGACGAAAAAGAACATTAGCCACAAAAAGTGGGAAATCGGAGAAAAATACGAAGCCACTTTTAAAATCGAATATAAATATGCCATTTCAGAAACTATTCCAGATATTATGCCGTACAGTGTAGGGTCCTTGACAAACAAATGTAAACTTTGTTCTGCACTGTATTTCTGCAGCGAGAAATCTACGCTTGGTTACTTTGACCTTTGGTGTTGTAATGGCAAAATTGATCTTACTAAATATAAAATATTTGACAGACTGCAACAATTTTTCACTGGAAATGAAATAAATCTCAAGGAATTTAAGAGAGAATAATCGGCAGTACAACAAATGCTATGTCCTTGGTTTCATTTGGTGCCAATGGCACTGTGCCTCATGCATACGGTCCATATTGTTTTAAATGTATGGAATTGCGCATCATCGCATTTCTTCGTTAATGTATATTCCAAAATTATAAGTGACGGTTCCTGCGGCCAGTTGTATATATTAGACTCCTCAGAATTCTTGAATTCCTTGGAATTAAGTGATTTGCTTCCACATACTCCAAACGATTGACCCATAGTTATGCTCCTTAGAAATCTGAAGTTTCCTAAGGGCTCCTAAATGCTACCATATTAATTATAAGAAATATGTACGAAAATTGCTTGAATTTGGAAATAATAAGTGCAGTTAAAATTAGGCGGAGAGATCTAACCCTTCGACTTGATTCCATATTAATTATAAGAAATATGCACGAAAATGCCTTGATTTGGAAATAAGTGCAGTTAAAATTAGGCAGAGAGGTCTATTCCTTCGACTTGATTTAACACCATCGGATAAAACAATCATTTTTTTGAGGCAACATTTTCCAATTCGCTTGGCATACTTTATCACAATCAATAAAGCTCAAGGGGGAACTCTGGAACGTATAGGTCTCAATTTGCCTCATCAAGTTTTCCATCATGGCCAGCAGTATGATGCAATGTCTAGAGTGCAATCTTTTGACGCCCTTAAAGTTTCAATAGTGCCAAAAAATAATTGTACAAATAACGTTTATAAGACAATTCTTCAGTAAATATGTTCTTATTGACCGTCATGTATTGACGGGTTTCAACTAGTTACCTAAAGCTCGCTGACAGCTGTCAAAGCTAGCACGTGGGGAAATGCTGCGTTGCCACTGAGGCAGATCATGACGCATAACATTCCAAGAGGCTTGCAGGAAGACACAAATACTGTGGAAGTTAGCCCCCCTGCCTGGCGGTCTAATGACCGTGACGAATGAAGAGACACTGTGCTTATTGCTGTGTCGGCATACATTGCAACATTGCTCACTGTTGGCGCCATGGAGACCGTTAACCCTCTCGTCTCCACTCTTCCCTCACCTCACCCATCAAGCGTATGACAGCTTTCACCGAGCATCTTTTGTAAATCAGATTATAGTCGTTCGCTTAACGTCTTCACGTTCAGTTGTTATCCTTACCAAGTCGTTCACATTGCCACATTGCTTAGATAAAGTAAGTGTGTTATAATTTTTTTTTTTTATAATGTTGAACTAAAAAGTACCAATGAGTGAAAAACGTCGGAAGCTTAGTGGTTCAGGTTACCGCAAAAACGCAAGTAAAAAACGTGAAAAAGAAACTAATTTCTTGAAACATATTAAGACGGTTGACAGTTTTTTTAAACCTCTTGAAAAATCCAACGAGAGTGGATTGAGTGGAGAAGGCTGCTCATCTTGGGAACAGTACAATTTCAACGAAAGTGGTTCAAACAATGAAAATAATGATCAAGCAAAAGTGCCCCTGAAACGGATAATTTTATATTGAGTGGTGATAACGAACGAGGTTCCGACAGTACACAAATAAGTAAAAGTTAAAATGATTCCGTTTCACAACAAACTGATATAAATTTTACTGTTAGTGACGACCCCATTGAGTGGAAAATAAATGACACCACGTTCGAAGTATTATTACACAGAGGAATCAATCAGTATAAAGATTGTGATTTTGAAAACTCTAAAAAGGATTTTGGCAATAAAACAGGATATTTAAATAAACAAATCTTTAGTAGGAAATTACAAAATGGAGAACTCATTTTAAGAGATTACTTGGTGTATTCAAAAGGTACAGGTTCGGTATTTTGCGCTTCCTGCAGATTATTTGGCTTTCAGAAGACGTGTTCTAAACTAGCCAGTGAAGGTGTTTCGGATTGGAAAAATATTGGAGCGATTTTGTCTGCACATGAAAGCTCACAAGAACACATCAATTCTGAACTGGCACTTTTGACCCGCAAGAGAAGAATTGGAACGCTAGACAGTCAATACGATTCCATCGTCGAAACTGAAAGGAAGTATTGGAAACACGTTTTGGAAAGAGTGTTCGCTGTGGTGAAAAAGCTGGCAAGCCGAGGACGTCCGTTTCGAGGAGCTGATGAAACATTTGGGTCTCTACACAATGGGGAGTACATGATGTCACTGGAATTAGTAGGGGAATTCGATCCTTTTCTCGCTGAACACATACGTAAATTTGGTAATCCAGGTTCAGGGAAAACGTCCTATCTGTCTTCATTTATTTGCAATGAGGTAATTGTACTGTTAGCCTCTAAAGTTAGAGATATCATAATCAGTGAAGTGAAACAAGCGAAGTATTACTCCATAATAGTGGATTCAACGCCTGACATAAGTCACACTGATCAGCTTTCATTTGTTTTGAGGTTTGTACAAGAAAATGGCAATCCTGTTGAACGCTTTCTCATGTTTTTGTCGAATACTGGGCACAAATCCGAAGACTTAGCCAATGCTGTTATGGCTGTTTTAAGATCAAATGCCATCGATCTATCCGACGGTAGAGGGCAATCATACGATAATGCTAGCAACATGTCAGGCGTGTATAGTGGCTTACAAGCTAGAATAAAGGATGCAAATCCCAAAGCACTGTTTGTTCCTTGTTCGGCACATTCACTTAACCTTGTAGGTACGTGTGCTGCAAGCTGTTGTCCAGAAGCATGTGCTTTCTTTAACCTTATACAAAACGTTTACAACTTTTTTTTGTTGCATCTACTAAGAGATGGGAATTTCTAGTTACCATTAGTCAACCTGAAAGTAAAACTCTTAAGGGTTTGTCTGAAACAATGTGGAGTGCTCGTGAAAGTGCATGTAAAGGGCTCTGTCAAAACTTAGACGGTGTTATGCTGGCTTTAAAGGACTATGAGAAGCCGTTGGTAAGAAGTGAAGCCACGGGACTTTTGAGATCATTGAATAGGCTGGAAACGGTATTCATGATGGAACTTTGGAGTGATATATTGGACAGGTTTGAACAAGTTACCCAAACTCTTCAGAAAATAGAAACCTCCATAGAAAGAGTTGTGAGACTGTATGATTCTTTAGTCCTTTTTATTGATTCTCTCCGAGACATGTTTGCCGTATATGAAGAAAGGGCTAAAAAAAACTATGTGATTTGGACTATGAGACTTGCTAATAACGTCAAAAAAAAAAAGAGAAAATTCCTGGCTGACGAAAACAAAGAAACTGAAATACTTCTTGAAGGACGTGACAAATTTAGAGTTGAGACATTAGCCTATATGTAGTTCTCGACCAACTAAAAGCTGAGTTGCAGAAGCGGAAAAACGCATATGGTGAAATAGCAGACAATTTTTCAGTTTGTAACGATCTGTCCTCCTCAACTGAAACAATAATAGAGCGTGCAAACAAACTTCAGTCATTTTATGCCAATGATCTAGAAAAGTCATTTTCAAATGAATGTGTACATTTTTTTGTCTCTTGAAGAGTAGTGGAATTAGAAACAACCCACTCGTCATGTTGAAATATATTAGAGAAGAACAACTCCAATCAACATTCCCCAACATTTATATAGCTCTTCGTATGTATTTGTGCACAGCTGTTTCCAACTGCTCAGCGGAACGTTCATTTTCTGTCTTAAAAAGAATTAAGTCTTGTCTTAGATCAAGGATGAATGAAGACAAATTGAACTCGTTGGCTATTCTACACATCGAGGCTGAACTTTTGAACAGTGACAAGATGAAAGTTGAAGATCTAATAGAGGAGTTCTCAATTATGAAATACAGGAGAAAATCTATGTAAATAAAAATCGCCGCTGGTGCAGATGTACTGTATTGATGCATAAGATATGTGTATTGATTTGCTAGTTTTTAACATCTAATTTTGTTCTTAATTATGAACATTGAATTATGTTTTTAAAAATTGTAAAATCCTTAATAGACTTGATGTATCATTTATTGTAGCTGATACAAAGACTTAACAATCACTTTAAAACTTTATCAAAGTGTAAAGGAAACTTTTCTATTGAGTTAATTTAGCCTATTGGAAATATGCCAGTTTGTAAGAATATTCTTAAATCTTATGTAATTAAATCAATCTTAGATCAATAACTTTTAGTTTTTATTAACATCAACCCCACAATTTAGATTACGTTTTTTTATAATCAATCTGCTTTATATACAATTAATAATGTCTAAAATTAAAATGACGTGCAAGATTTATCCTATACTCAGCCGTCCAGCGGGGCTTACCCTTACTCGGACACAAATAAAGCCAACCAGCCGATCAATTAGATGATTCATTAGCCGGTCGGCTGCATTCGTGTGCGTGCGTGAGTTAAGGATCACTCTCAGGTGCCACCCCACCCCTGGACGACCAACGTGGGAGGGGGGGGGGGGGGTCAGAATGTGCCTAGGGGCGGCAGATAAGTAAATCCGTCCCTGCCTAAAATCCCATAAAAAAGGCAGTTTTTAGGAGTATAAAAATAAGACTGTTCATTCTAAATTCAATATTTGTCTTGGCTTGGGCAGTTAAAATGTCCACTTAGAATGCGGATATTAGTTTCTTTTAAAAGCAAAAATAAAGACAAATAAAGCAGCTGTGTTGTAAAGCAGAATGATGCTGTTAAATTGAAGTTAGGGGTCGCGCCCACCACAATATATTTATGTTTTCAATCAAAATAACGTAAATTGTAAAACAAAAGTAATATATTTGCCTCAATCAAATATACAAACAAGATGTTCGGGAAAGAACATATAGCCTACTTTCTCCGAAATGTATGGGTATAGTTATAACTCTCTGTCCTTATCATCTCCTAATTTCTTCCTATTTGAAGTGCAAATTGGCACACAGGATTTGAACAGTGGCGTTCAAACCATAGTTTATAATTTACCCCAGCATTTTGCAATTTCATCAGCAAACACTCCAAACACCGACTACTTACAATAATTGAAACTTCGTTGCTCTAATAAGGCCCATCTACAATGCGCAGTCGGCAGTCCGTAGTTGGTAGTCCTCGGTCGGCAGTCGCGATCGACTCCGTGTATACTATAGGCACCATACACAACATGAAGTTGCAGTTGGTAGCTGGCAGTTGGCAGTCGAGAATTTTATCCTTGACTGCCAACTACCCGACTGCAGCAATGTAATAGCCAATCAGAGCAGATCAGAAACTGACGTCACGTTGTTGTTCTGTGTCGTGTACGAATGATATAGAACTAAGTGAAGTAACTTCGCAACCCGTAAATTTATAGGCTAATCTTAAATACGCGGTATAACAAAATAATCCATCTCCAAATCATCCATATTGCAAGTTTTGAGATTATCAACAACGCCTCTGTGCACAAGGAATAAACGAATGTTACTGTCTTATTACTCCTAGCAGTCGTTAAGACTGGGTTCACTAACTGGCCGGTATAGAGCGCTGCTCGAATCTATAGTTTCTGCATAGTACAACTGAAGGATGGAAGATGTCACTCCAGTGGAGAATGTCGTTTTTTTTAATATATAATTTCCATTGCAAAAAGCACCATATAAAGCTTTATTTTATAACGTCTCAGTACTCAAGAAACAATAAATATAAAAACTAGTCGTGATATCTAGTTGTGAAATATCGAACAATATAATCCTAACAGAGCGAGTGCATTCTAGCGGCCAGAAGAAGAAACTTTTCAATAAAATCTGTTACCTTTTTGTCAGCTAGATGTCTCGATTAAATCTGCTGGCGAATTATGTTTTAATTAAGTATATGTTTTGCACCGTAATATGCACAATATAACGCTTAATTTTAAAACGTCTGAGTCATTACAAAGCAACAAATATGTAAAATGTCAAGCAAAAAACATATCTCTGATGGGGTTTGAACCATAGGCATATGAATGACAGACTAACGCTTTACCACTGAGCCATTTGTGCCAACGAACATTGATCCATATAAAATGACTTACATAGAACTTGTTAGCAAATAATGATTTATACTAAACGATTTCATCACTGAAGTATATTATTTATATATAAAGCATTTCATACAAAGTTTATTTATTTTGTTTCAGTACGCTATATTGCATGCAATACTCAAATTAGTGAAATATAAGTCAGGCACAAGATATCCGCTGCCATCTTGTCTTATTAATGAATCAGCTGAGCTTTTTAAAATCACGTCTGCACTATAGTATTACAAAATAAACTTTTAATTTCGTACGTGCTTCTTCCTTTAGAACAGTTAAAACGATTCTCGGCTCGATAATCGGAACTGGTGGGTCCCATGATATGGATTATAAAGTTTGCATAATTCGCACGGCCGCCATCCTGAAATGGTATGGCGGACGACCTTGTAGTTTGGTCACAAGACGCATCCTATACGAAGGTATGTTGTTACCAAATTTGGTAGAGATTGGATGATTTGGTTAGTCGTTATTTGATTTTACGTTTTGAACGTTTGAGTGGCCGCCATTCAGTTTTAGTAAAGATGGCGGCGATATAAAACATGACACTGAGGTGTCCTTTGCTAGTGCTACCTTTGTACCAAATTTCGTTCAATTCGCATTCACCGTGTTCGAATTGATAGGGGGGGGACAGACATTCAGAGTACACACACTCACACACACACACACACAGACTCACACACACACATACACACACACAGACTCACACACTCACATACACACACACAGACAGACACACTTTTTTCGCCCTGTGTTGATCTCATAAGTCTACTTTCATTTTTTGCAAAAATCGAAAGTAGGCTAAAAAGATTCTGCCATACAACATCCGAACATACAGCAGAGTAATTTGCAACAACAATGACTCGATTAAGTTGAAAAAGAGCGAAGATATCGAGTCTTAAAAATGCACGTTATTTTTGTAATTAATCTTTGAAAAAGACCCCCCAAAATTATTTTTTATTTCATTTTTGGCAAAAATCCACTAGTTTATATCCTTGGAATCAGTGATAAAAATTTCAAGAAAATAGGATAAGTTTTAATGAAATGTCTTCAGTAGTGTCGATGAGTACCTTCAATGAACTAACCTGAAGTCAACATTAGTACGGTACATCAGCTGCTGCTCCGTCTCGTTCTCTGTAAACGCGAGTGGCGCGCTATCTGTAGACGAGAGTCTGAATCAGATCTAGCTCATCACGGCTGCGCTCTATAGAGCATCCAGTCGGCCGTGAGCTCATACTTCCACCAATCAAAATCTGTTATCTTAAGGCCTATGCTAAACGAAGTGGGATCGGTGAACATGCGAGCCGCCTGGCGCGGCTGGGAGATCTCACTGCCCATGCAGGGCTGCACAGGCAGTGGCGGCAGAGTTCGAAATGCATCCCGTGTAAATACACGTGGAGCGCTGCCTTGGCGGCGAGGTTCCAAATCGTAGACTACCTATTACAAGATGATCTAGTTACTTTGATCTGCAATTCAGTAAATGACAATGCAATTAGTTAGCGTGAACTCTTATAGTTTTACTCCCAAATCACAGGTGTTTTGCACCAGTTACCAAAGAAAGATGTAACAAAAATTATGGGAGATTTCAATGCAAAAGTAGGACATGGATCTGAAGGCAGTATTGTACGTCAATATGGGCTTGGTGAAAGGAATGAGAGAGGAGATCAACTTTGCGCGTTTGCAGGAGAATGGGGATTTGTAGTAACCAACACATTCTTCACATTACCACCACGACGTTTGTATACTTGGAAGTCTCCTAGGGATTCAGGTGAAAGAATTATAAGGAACCAAATTGACTATATTTTGATAAATCAAAGATATAGGAACAGCTGTGTCTCAATGAAAACATATCCCGGTGCGGACATTCATTCCGATCATATCCCTCTAGTTGGAGTTTTTAAAATCAAAATGAAAAAGATTCAAAAGAGAAGAGCCATAAAGTATAATATGCGTAAATTAATTGAACCTTCAGTAAGACAAAATGTAGAAGAGCAGCTCAATGATGAACTTGGATCCCTATCTGATGCCTTATGTACCGATGAGAAAATTAAAACATTAACTAATACCGTTGAATCTATGAAGAAAGATCACTTAGTAACAGATATCACTAAAAAGAAACCATGGATGACTGAAGAGATTCTTAAAATGATGGATAAGAGAAGGAAAGCAAAGGGTAATCCTGATGAATATAAGAACATCAACAGGGAAATCAGGAAAGAAATAAGATTAGCTAAGGAAAGGGACATCCAAGAAAAATGTAATGAAATAGAGATGTTACAATTAAAACATGACAGCTTCAATGTTGATCGAAAAGTTGAAGAAGTGACAGGGAATTATAGAACTAGACAAGGAAATAGATTGGTCAATATTGAAGGAAAACTAATTGTTGGAAAAGAAGAGTTTAAAGATACGTGGCAAAGATATATAGAACACTTGTTTTATGATACTCGACAGGAGCCACCTCGAATAAAGGGTGAAACAGGACCCCAAATTCTGGTAGATGAAGTACAAACCGCGATAAAAGCCATGAAGGATGGTAAAGCCACTGGCCCTGACAATGTGAATGCTGAATTTTTAAAGCTTTTGAATGAAGATAATGTGAAATGGTTGACTAAAATATTCAACGACATTTACAATTCTGGGAACATTCCTCAGGAATGGCTTAAATCGGAATTCATCACACTACCTAAAAAACCCGGAGCTAAGTTTTGTAGTGAGTACCGAACAATCAGTCTCATGAATCACATCTTGAAGGTATTTCTGAAGATCATTCATCGCAGAATATACAAAATATGTGAAGAACAAGTTTCTTCTACACAATTTGGTTTTAGAAACGCATTTGGCACACGTGAAGCCCTATTTAGCATTCAAGTATTGTTTCAAAGGTGCCGTGATGTGAACTGCGATATATATGCCTGCTTTATTGACTATCAAAAGGCTTTCGATAGAGTAAGACATCATAAGATGATAGAAATTTTACAAATGATTGGCTTAGATGATAAAGATTTACGAATAATTGTGAACTTGTACTGGAATCAATCTGCTTATGTGAGGTTGGGTAACGAGAACACGGAAGATATAGATATTCTAAGAGGTGTAAGACAAGGCTGTATATTGTCTCCATTGTTATTTAACATCTATTCGGAATATATCTTTAAAGAAGCTCTAGAGGATGTTGAGATGGGAGTGCTCTTAAATGGTAACTGGATAAATAACATTCGATATGCCGATGACACTGTGATTTTTGCGGATAGTCAAGAAAGCCTGCAACATATCATTGATAAAGTTATCCAAAAAAGCCATGAATATGGTTTAGATATAAACCCTCAGAAGACAAAATTGATGATCATTAGTAAAAACAAAGTCTCTGCATGCAAACTAAATATAGACCAGAAACCCATTGCACAAGTGCATAAGTATATATACCTTGGCACTACCATAAATGACCAATGGGACCCTTCTGATGAGGTGAAGTCTCGAATTCGGAAAGCCCGGACAACTTTCAATAAGATGCGGAATTTGTTCAGACATCATGGGCTGACAATGACTACGAAAATCAGGCTTTTGCGTTGTTATGTGTTCTCTACTCTTTTTTACGGTGCTGAGACATGGACTCTGACAGAGTCTTTATGTAAACGGTTAGAGGCCTTTGAAATGTGGCTGTACAGAAGGATATTGCGGATACCATGGACATACCATGTCACAAATGTTGAGGTTCTCCAAAAAATGAAAAAAACTAAGGAGGTATTAACCACCGTGAAAATCAGGAAAATCCAATACCTAGGACACATCATGAGGAATACCACCAAGTACCATCTCCTACAGTCTATTCTTCAAGGAAAAATACCAGGGAAGAGAAGTGTTGGACGAAGAAGAATATCCTGGTTAAAAAATCTCACAGCCTGGACCTCAAAAATATCTACTGAATTATTCCGAGCTGCAAGTGATAGGAACAGCACAGTCAAGATGGTAGCCAACATCCGGAACGGATAGGAACCATAAGAAGAAGAAGAAGAACTCTTATACAGGGTGATTTTTGGGGGCCAGCAGCCAGATGCAAGGCGCGCGCACGCCTTCTGCCAGCCAACCGAACTCGGTCCGCAGATTGCGTGGAGGTAGAAACCTTAATAGAGTACATCAACTTCAACCTAACGAGGCGAGCTAACCGGGTTGACTAAACTTTCATCATGACGAATAGAAGGAGAAAGTGAGAAGACTCCTGAAGTTCAAGCGCGCCCCGCCAGGCAGCGCTAGAGTGGGTAAGTTCCACGCTGGCGGGGTCAGCTGGTCTTAGGGATGGTGCTAAGGGAAACGAATTACTTTGTAACTAGTACTCTTTTAAAAAGTAATTAGCGGTTACAATTAAAATAGCACGGCAGGGCACAATGGAAAATATAATTCATGGAAATAAGAACTACGGTCTTCATTGCATGTTACGGAACGCACAGATTCCTGGAGTATACAGAAACAGATAAAAACCACGGCTAATCCCCAGCATATTAAAAAAAGCACACATAAACTATTTAAAGTAACTCTCTACTTACCAATTCATTTTGTCGGCTACGGTACTGAACTTTCGAAAGCTTGCGTGAAGACTTGGTGGATGTTCGAGATTGCAAATCCCGGCGTATTTCCTTCGTTCTGAAGATGAATCGGCACCCAAAATAAACAAGTCTAGGGATAATATCCATGACACGCTGAAGACAGCAGCCAGCTCCTGAATGATCAACTGAAATTGTTCCTTTGGAATTGATACAATCATAAATATTTCGCTCCACATCGATTTTGAGTTTAATTTTCTGGTAATTACTTTCTCGGCCTGGAAAAGAATGCCACACACACTTCTCGAAGGACGTGTTACATACACTTCATTGTTCATCTTAGAGCACCTTTTTTAGTTTCTTTGTTGCTTTCTCTTAGCAACAATTTAGTCGTATTTCCATTTATTCCTGATGAAGAAAGACATGGTTTCTTTCGAAACGCGTCGAGTTTGAATAAATAAAACACGGCATAAGCCCAAGATTCTACATTATGGATAAAATGGTATTAGTTGCGTTTGACATTAACCATACCGTACATAAAACATCACAATAAATTGGTTGAAAAACTGAATCCAGATAGCTTTAAAACCCATCATTTTGCACCAAATTATACAAAAGTTATAGTGAAGTTATGAATGCATTTGCGGTAGCACTGCCGGAGACGTAATCGGGCTAGGCTATTGCGTTTTTAAATTAGCTCCCGTTTCAGGGGTTTTAGGTTTTAAGTGCGAATAGTTCGTTTAATAGTTGTAAAACAGTAAGGAGAGTATGTTTTGGGTAGGTTTTGAGTTGAATTAAAGTTTATGTCGAGATGAGAAGTGAATTTGGTATAGCTTAAAGTGTACGTTTTTTGGTCTGATCTGTTTCCTCTCAATTTGGTTAATTAAAGCTTAATAATTGAGTTTAAATACCGGTTTGGTGACCCATCGTCCCAGGCAAGCCGGTAACACCTGTAACTACTCAGGCAGATAGCTCACTTAGTCGTAATTTGGAAGTTATTGTGAAGTTATGAATGCATATGCGATGATGATGATGATAATTGTTGTTTTAAGGGGCCTAACATCGAGGTTATCGGCCCCTGATGAAATGAAATGGCGTGAAATGAAAGGATGAAGATAAAAAACAGCTCACTGCTATGGATGAAAGTAAAATGGTTTAGATAAAATAGACAGTGAGCCCCAACAACTATGCTTTATGCAGCAGGGAAAATACTTACAAAAAGGAACTCAGATTGAAACTACTCACAAAATGGAGAGCGGTAATACGTACATAAGGGAATTTTGAACGAAAATACTCGAAAAGGAATAGATTGAGAAATACGCACAAAATGTAGGTTAAGTCCAAAATACGTACAAAATGCAACGTACAGTCGAAATACCTACAAAATGCAAGTGAAATTAAAATACTTACAAAATGCAAATGAGATTGAAAATACGCACAAAATGTAATGGAGATTCAAAATACCCACAAAATTGCAATTGAGACTTAACTAGTTGAACAAAGCGGGGTAGGTTGAAAATACAAAATGCAATTGAAATTGCTTACAAAATGTATGGTAGATTCAAACTTCTCATTAGGATGGACAATACTTACAAAATGCAATTTAGATTGAAATTAATTACAAAATGTAATTTAGATTCAAAATACCCACAAAATTGCAATTGAGACTTAACTACTTGAACAAAGCGGGGTAGGTTGAAAATACAAAATGCATTTGAAATTCAAAAAACTAACAAAAGCGCCGGCCCGGATATTGAAAGACATACTAAAAAGCAATTTAGATTGTCAATCCTTACAAAATGCAATTGAGATTGAAAAACACACACAAAATGCAATCTAGATCGAAAAGACTTACAAAATGCAACGTAGATTAAAAATACCTACCAAAAAAAATCCTAAAAGGGAATTTAGATACACGGGGAACCAAGTAACAAAAACAGTGCGGGAATCTGAAAGAGAAAAGGAAATATAAGGAAAGAGGAGAGGATTATGAGGAGAAGGGAGGGTCCGCCCCAAAGGGAAGGGACAAAAGGGGAAAACGGACCCAGCTCAGGAATCCCTCGGGGTCGCCAACTCCCGAACTCACCAGCCGGGAGCCCCTGAGGGTGTAGCATTATCTAGGGTGCACCAGAAGTGGTGGGGCTACATACACCCTGAAATGCAAATGCGGTAGCACTGCCGGAGACGTAATCGGGCTAGGCTATTGCGTTTTTAAATTAGCTCCCGTTTCAGGGATTTTAGGTTTTGAGTGCGAATAGTTAGTTTAATAGTTGTAAAACAGTAGGGAGAGTATGTTTTGTATAGGTTTTAACTTGTATTATGGGTTATGTCGAGCTGAGAAGTGAATTTGGTTTAGCTTAAAGTGTATTTTTTTGGTCTGTTCTGTAGCCTGGATTTATTAAGTTTATTGTGCTGCTGGCGTGATTAAAAGCTGTAGGATTTGATGTAGAGTGCTAGGATTGCGTGGGGGAAGTGTTGGTGAGAGGGAGAAGAGTGAGGGGATGGGTTTATGGAGTTGTTGCTTGTTTTTCAACTGCTGTTTTTTGATGGCGTGCTTGTAGTGCCTACAACCCTGGTACAGGTTGATGGAGATTATCGCTTGCAGTGCTTGTAGCGGCGGGACCACAAACTACCGTGCTATAATGGCGGAGTCCTCACACTAGTTCCTTCTATTCGTCATGCTTTCATCAAAGAGGGTGTGAAGTGTCAGCACACAGATAAGAAGGTAACATAAACAACAGCTTCCTGTAAGATTTAATTAAAGAAGCAGAGATGTTTTCTTTATGTCTTGGGAGTCTGGATGACCTCACGTCGCCAGTAAAGGTTAGATTTTACCTTTTCACAGACGATGCTGTTAATGTTCTCCTTCAGCTGGAAGTTACATCATTACATTATGTAGCTACTCCTGTACCACCCTTCGTGTTTACTGTAATTAATCGAAGCACGGACCTAAGGCCGTTTGTTGTTTAATTCTGAGGTAATTTAAAACACAAAGTATACAGATCAATTACCCGTTCTCTAGTGAATCTGGGGAACAATACACGGCAGCAGTTATTCAGCTGAAGGATAATATTTTCAGCATCTTCTGTAAAAAGGTAAGTTCTTTAATCATGATTTGCTAGTGAATTTACCATTAATTAATGTACTCTGTTACGGTTTCTACCTCCACACAATCTGCGGACCGAGTTCGGTTAGCTGCCGGAAGGCGTGCGCGCGCCTGGTAGCTAGCCGCTGGCCCCGCTCCAGCAAAAAAAATCACCCTGTAGATGTGGATCAGATCAAGCAGGTTAGAAGTATAACCTAAAATTCTAAGTTGGCTGGATGTTTACCTTAGCATTCCTCAACTATTGCGTTCTCTATTGACCATTCACCGCACGAGCGAGGTAAGTAGCATATTTGGACGGTACCATACACATAGCCTTGCCGTTTACAGTGTCCGGTTGTCGTTTGAGGAGCGTCGGAACAAAAACCGATCAATCCACTTTTCTGCATCCATGCTTTGTGCTCTTGGGAGGAGTAGTGGGGGAAATATGTTTCTACAAACATCTTCTATCAAGAGCCGCTCTATCTACCCTAAAAAGTCGTTTGAAATGCCACAAAGTTGTCAGTATTTATTATATTCTGCAATTATTGCTTTGCTTGACTTAGGCCTATCGTAATTTGTACCAGCTTTCCTCGTTTATAATCCCTCAAACCTCTCGCAATGCCGCCTTGGCTTTGGCGGGGGGGGGTCACAGAATCGAAATTGTTAAGAAAAATGGTATCACTAACAACGCAATCACAAAATAACCAAACGTACAAAACCAGACCAATTTTTTTTGCAAGCTACATCGATAGAAATTTGATGCGTTTAGCGCACCAAAAATATTCGTACAAATTGCAACGGCGTGTTTTGCGACTTTTACATCGAGCTTCGAGGAATGTATCAAGGTACGTTACAGTTTCGGCAAGTCGAGTTGGTACCGACAAAGGGAGAATGTCACAGCTTAAATTGCCAACCAAGCTTGCAGTTTGGACGTCGGATAATTTTTTTGGTGCGAAAAAAGCCCCAAATTCCTATCCGTGCATTGCTGCACATTCATCGTGACATCACTATAGACATCGATTCGGTAATCACAAGGTTTGCTAAACATAATAGACGAGTTGATTTTGTTATATAAACAATCGTTTTTAAATAACAGGTATGAAGTTGTAAATATGTACAGTTGTAACAGAACATAATAATTGCAATAAAGATATTTTCAGTATTGAATAAAATAAAATAAAAACCTGTTTTTCAGTTAAAATTCGTTAAGTTTTATTTGTCTGGTTATTGTGTTTTTCGTTTTTTGAGTTTGCAAAAAAAAATGGTCTCCGTTTGGGGGGGGGGGGTGTCATGACCCCCTCCTTGAATCCGTGCCTGTAAAGGAATCAGGTAAATGATAATGTACAATCACTATGATTACGCGCTCATTGTTAGGTACCGGTACCGGCACATTGTTTAGTTCGTACTGCCCCCGTAAATTGAATTATTTAGGGACAAAATGAGAGTATTTTCCGTCCCCATGATAAAATTTAACTAGCAAATATAATTTCTGGAAGTGTGACAAAAGAGTGTAGTGTTACAAGCTCGAGACTGTGGGAGAGCCCGATCACGTGATATGTTGCACAATGGACGCTTCTAGAAGGCTATATTTAGCATAGCAACAGCGAGTTTGGAAATTAATATTATAAATATTGTTATAAATTATGCTATTGGATCCCAGTCCAGAGCCAATGAGAACAGGTCTTATTGAAGACGGGAGCAACTTTAATTACACAATATGAGGAAATTATGCATTTAGGCCCTTAGAAGAAGATTTTATTTGGTAATGATGGGAATATTACGAGAAAATATGTCTGATACTTTAAAAACCACAGATCGGTTAATCTACAAAGTAATAAGCATTAGTAATCTACGCGCTAAAATTATGGTGGGAGATTGATATGGCTGCCAAAAATTCGACTTGGAGAGGGAGATCCAAGGATCGATGTTCTTATTCCAGCAGAATTTGAAGAGTGAGGAAGTGATTTTACTGGGTTAACGGAGATCCCAAAGCTTAGTCCGAGTGCGACGACTGTCGACTTGTGGAGACGCGAGGATAGCTAGGTGGAACGGTAGAGATCATCGCACTTCCATTCTACGTGAAGTTGCGAGGAACATTGCATAGATTATATCTCTTATATAATTGAGATTTGAAGTTAAATAAGCGAATATATATTAAGATCAGGTCGCCTACTATATATTGTGAAAAGTCAAGCGCTTAAATATTCACCGTTTCGACAATATCAGCCTGTCAAGTTAGATTTCCAAATGAGTTGGAAATAGAGCTGAATATCATTATAAATTGCAACGTTAAGTTGGCGAACGCAGTTCAAGTGAACAGTGGCGGAGGACTTTTAATATTGGCGCAACACATAAACATTAATAGAATGACTATAATTATTCTTCAAACATTATCATTCAGCATAATTAACATTGTTGATATGATGAACTAAACAGTCATGCGCCAGAGACATATTCGATAACAGGAGTTAAGATACAACGATGGGGCTTCGTTAGACAACGTATTCTTGAATACAGACGTAGTGTACGGTCCATCTTGTGCATTTTCGTCAGTCTACGAACACTAATATAACATCAATTAGCTATGGAAATAGTTCATTCACCATTTATATGAATATTTCCATAATTATATTCCAATGATGAAGCTGATACATATTTACGACGGAGAATGAAGACTTTACAGAAGAGAATTGTCAAGATGCTAGGGAAAGGTAGCCCAGCAACACAGAAGAATTTGCCAGAAGGATGTCGTTCGAGCCTAGGCGAATGTTGGTGAATTCCAGAGAGAGACGTTTCTTATCTCTGAGGTCGCAGATCCGAGGTTCGAATGCAGACCCATCTCCGTGTCTTGTACTGAGGAAACATCTAAAGTATTGTGGCAATACTTACATAGATCTTCAAGATTTCGTCGAAATAAGGTATTAGTGTATCTCAATTGTTATATAGAGCTTGATTAGTAACATTCTGAGCCGACGATCTTATTCCATATTTCTATATTTTCACATTTCATGTATTTCAGTGCTTTTATGTACTGTATGTTACACTTCAGATGTGTGTTGAGATTTTTATATTTCAAGATTATTTAGAAGAAGATTGCATTTCATCTATTTATCAATTTTATTCTACGGATCAGTTGTGGAACTGACATTAATATTTTGTTTCAGGAATCATATTGCCTCATAGGAGACTAGTCGTTTCGACTCTCGAATTTTAATAATTTCATTTAAACCAAGTATTCTGACATTGTGTCATAGCTTCAAATTAAACTCTTATTAAATTTAATTTGAGCACTTTAATGTAACAACATATAACTTCAAGAAAAGAGGAAACATCGAATGATATTGTTATATCATTATTGTACATAAACTATCGACGATCTAAGAAATACTAGTCGTTTGATAAGACCGAAGTCTTTATCCCTATGAACATTCTTTGTGTAGAGTGGAAAAACATTACGAAATTGACAAACCTTTCTTATTTTTTTGTAAAGCTAAGAGCTTTGTTCATTTAATATGTTAGAGGAAATACCTTTTGATAGAAGATTATTCAAATCTTTGACTAGGAATTCAAAGCTAGTTTATCCCGGTCAGGATTGAATTCCATCTGACACTATAAATAACATGTGTGTTATTTTATCCTATTTGTGTAACATCACGTCATTTGTGGACATGATATTACAACGATAAACAATGTATAGCTTGACAAGTGAGATGAGACAGGAGTATTATATTTATTACATGTATTTGCGACAGACGAGTTAACAGTTAATTATCTTGTTGTGGAGTAAACTTTAGGAGGTTAATCACGACTGCCTAATATCGTTCATTACAATTGGAAGTTTCGTTTGAAGAACTTACGCATGTATAATTGTAGCCCAGTAGTCATGTGCAATGATACTGAGGGTCATGCCAGTATTTGAGAGAAGTTCCTACATAAGATATGTTAATAACAATTAATCCCTTTTGGTTATTGATTAACATAGTAGATGATAATTGTTTTTGCCATATATATTGTTATATGAGGATTTGTGGAGCTATGGGGTGCTCGTGCGAGGGAATTCCGCATTTTAAGGAAGTCAAAGTATTGTTGTTCTTTGATAAAAAAAAAAAAAAGGCATGTATCATGATAAGAGCCGTTGTATACAAGTGGTTCAGTTCTTGTGAATTAACGATTTAGCTGTGTTAACAGGAGGGTTTCAGCGGAAATACAACTTGAGAAAGATTGTCAACTCACGTCTATAATACTATTATTAAATTTTATTAAACCCGAATTTATGTAATTACGTACAGTTTACCATAATTAGTCGACTGTATTATACCGATAATGTAATGAAACCTATATAAGACGATGTGTATGCAGTATATTCAAACTACAGAACGTTAGAGAAGGATGGTTATGTGAAAAACCAGTGTATATATTCAGTTAAGAATTATATTGTAACCGAGAAGTTAGAATCTCGAAAGTGTCGCGTTAGCAACACTAGATATGGATATTATTATAAACATATTACATGTAGACTTGCTTCTGGCCGCTTGATAAGACAAAACGCTTTAGCTATGGGCTTTTCTCTCCCAAGCGGACCCTATTAATCTGTAACAAACAACGGTTATATATTAACTTCAATCCAGTGCTTTTCTTCTAAAAACAATTTAAGGGGTACTCTCAGTTGTACCGGTAGTCGACAAAACATCACGATCTTGCAATTTTCGGCAATTTGCAGAGGGCTCACATCTAGTGGGACGTGGGTTCGCGACCACGGGGCCCCAGCTGAGTCCGGCATTGCTTCCACTTACTTGTGCCGGGCTTCTCTCCGTCTTCTTTCCTGTCGACCTCACTTGGTCAACTCTTGTCCTCTTCCGACCCCGACGGTATTAGAGTATCCGAGGCCTAGGGAGTCTCTCCCTTTCCCGCCTTAATTGGCCCTTGTCTCATCTTTTCTCATACCCTCCTTCTGAGAGGGGTCAGCCTTCTTTTTCTTTTCATATTATCTCCTGCCTTCTGCTCAAGGCCCTCAAGGAGGGCCCCACCACTTCTGGTGCACCCTGGATAGTGCTACATCCTCAGGGGCTCACGGCTGGTGAGTTCAGGAGTTGGCGACCCCGAGGGATTCCTGAGCTGGGTCCAGTTTTCCCCCTTTTATCCATTACCTCTGGGGCAGAACCTCTCTTCTTTCACTTTCCTATCTGCCTTTCATGGCTCTCCTTCCTTCCAAGTCCCTCAATCCGCATTCTTCGAGGGTTGAGGGCATTTCTTTTCCTCCTGTCCTTTATCTGTCTTATTCTCCTTTCGTTTTCCATTTCTTTTTCTAGTATAGGCCTATAAGTTAGTATAACTGCCTCAGAACTAATTGACCCTAGTGAAAATCTAGTAGGAAGCTGAAGAGAGAGTCTGCTTTTGTCAACCTGCTGGGTGCTGTCCGCTGCATCACCCGTCAGTCGTCAGAAGTACACTCTATTCACGCAGCAACTGTCACTCACTCTCACACACTATAACAACCATTATTTATTTCACTCGTTACAGGCTGTATTAGGTGATTAGAATAATTAAATTACACTACTACGTGTAATGGAATAATATTGTAACGAAAATATTATGACCATATAGTTCAGCATTGTACTGTTAATAATCAACCATTCTTTCTGTGTGTTGTGGTACGATGCGTTGTCAATAACAAGCACTGAGTTGCGTTCCAAATTAGGGATCAACTTTTCTTTTAACCAATGAATATAATATTCACTGTTCATATCTTTGTGGTAGTCCTCACTTCTTTTATGTGACTGGTAAATAAGTAGCACATTGAGAACAACTGGCTGACTGTACCTCTCTGTTATAAATCTGTCACAAGAAGCAGCCTTTCTTCCTCCGCCCCCTCTCGCCCCTTCCCAACTCTCTTCTGCATTGCAAGCTGTCATTGAACTTGAGGTAAGCCCGGTCGCCAGCTTCAGTTTCTAACTCACGGGCCAATTTGTTCCGAGGGACTTATAGTTAGTTTTAGTTTACATTTCATTTTCATCTTCACAATCACCCAAACCATTAGAGGCCGATAACCTAGATGTTAGGCCACTTAAAACAACAATTATCATCATCATCATCAATTTGCAGAGTCCGGTTATTACTTTTCGGGCTGACTTGTTAAATGAAAGGTTGCATTGGGTCAATTTATTTGTGGTCAATATGTCAAGGTGGTAACTGCACTCAGTATTTCTAATCATTTTACATTTTAAAATTTAGTGAAATGAATATAAACACTGTGGTAGTGTCTCATTTTGCTGTCCTGCTTACAGTTAATTCCACACTGGTAAAAGAGGCTAATCGCTGCCATCTTCACGCTTCCTCTGCTTGATTTTCGTATCAGTCGCCAGATGTTTAACCATACGCACAAAATAACCTATCCCGCCTCCAAACACTAGCCTGAGTGCTTATAAAAGAACGGAGTGCCGGGTTGCCGACCAAAGGAAACTGATTCGACAGATCGATTTAAATAGAGAATTACTCTAAATCTCCTCCAGCTGTTGTGAACAGCGCGTTGACGCCAGCTGATCGATGAACTTTCAAGTCGGAAGTTATGTTTCCCGGACTAGATACAAATGCACCAATAGTTTTCTTAAACAGTTTTCAAATGTTTAAGGGGTACGCGTACCCCCGCGTTCCCCCTGAGAAAAGCACTGCGTACTGGAACATCACAATTTCACAACTTTTAAGGAGTAAGAGTATAGACCAAATCAGGACCAAACTTAGTTTTTTTTTAAAATTTATGACAATTCTAATTAAACATAGTGTTTACATACCAAAAACATGTTTTAGCCTCAAAATACCCTAATATACAACGTTTTAGAACTTACCAATCCAACATGGCAGCTGTGCGAAATATTTCACTGGCATTATCTCCGAAACCATTACTGATATCACCCTGAAATTGTTTACGGTGATAAAGGGTACTAATAGCAGTTCACCTGTGTGACCTTCAAGAACCTGTGAAGTACAAAACAAACATGGCAGCCATGCGAAGTTGAAACATTTAAATAGACTTTTCTTGCGATTTAACCTTCCGAACGCAGTGAAATTTGGTATAGGAAATGTTTATACACATTGTAATGCACTGGAATCTAATATAGTTCAATTGTTTACATAACCTCAAGATGGTGTAACGTGTTTTTCGAGGGGATTTTACGCCACTGGCATAAGTCAGTAGGAAGCCATTCTATATTTATTTACTCGGCAAATTTTTCAGCCAAGAGAATTTTTCATGTTAATTTATTATTATTATTATTAACTTATTATTATTATTATTAAGGTATTTTTTGGAGCATTTATATAAAATTATAAGCATACAGATAGGTTTTCTATGTCATAGAAAACACTATCAAGCAAATTATTACGAACTACATTATCATAGAAAATTATATGATTACGAAATTTTACGGAGTTTTGTCAGTTAGGGTATTATGAGAGAGATGAATCACTGGGAATTCAGATACAGGCTTATTCTTGTCAAGAAGTATGTCTAAAGCCTGGGTTGCAGCGTCAAGAAAAGGCGAAATAGTCTGGAACGGCAAACGACATCATCCGCGCGCCGTGTGTATTGAGCCGGAGGAGGGGAGTATAGCGGGGTGCTCAGCCAATCAGTGAGGACCACGTAAGGTGGAAGTCGGCACCGGAGAGGGGAGCCGACGAGTGCATATATCGTTTGCGCGCCGTGGAGCGGGGACAATCTGTGTAGAACTTAACGAGTATGGTTGCGCGTGTGAGTGGCTCCGGTGTTCCGTGGAGTAAAGGACTATCTGTGAAAAACTTAACCAGTGTGGTTGTACGAGTGTTTGGCTCCGATGTTCGTACCATAAAGTGATTACATCTACAAGGATATCATTAAATAACGAAGAAGATGACGACGTCCAGGAGACAGTGGGAAGCTCTCTTCATCATCCAGTACGAGGGAAATGCTTCGGCAATTTCCAGTGGTAGGCGCGAATGAGGCAGAACTACGCAATCTCTCGTTTCTCTTTGTTTTATATTCAGTATTCAGTAACTTCATAACTTGGGAATAAGAATAAAATCAGTAATTTATCCGAATCCGTTGTCACGTAATTTTCTAGCGGTAACATTCAAATCGCAAAGCTCCAATTTAAATTTTAAACTTATTATTATTAATAATTTGCCAAAACTTGTTTTATATAATAAATTCATTTCTTTTAACCATGCAATCGTTGCTTTCAGTAGGTAGCATTAGATATAGACCAATTCCTTCTCCTGATACAATTGTTTGTTGGGTTAATGATCAAATCATACCACGTTCTGAGTGAATAGATTCTTGAAGGTGTTTTACCAGAGCTAGGTGTTGTTCAATACAAATTTAGATTTCAACATTGCGATGAGGTCTTGGCGCCCATTAAAACAACATATCTTAGGCAGAGTAAATATTTCAAAGGGCAAGTAAGGAACAGTCAAAACGTTTCATTTGTACGCTCAACTTGGAGCAAAGCGATACCGTTTCATTTGTCGCTACCAACTTGGGGCTGAAAACTTAATAACATTTGTGGAAGGAGAAGGGTATATATTTCTGTGCCTGTATTTTGGGGGGTTATTTGTCTTTATCAGTGTATATCATTATGGGGGATGAGAAAGAAAAACAGATGAAGTTACGTAGTGGTCATCAACTGGAGAGTTATGATACGAGCAGTATGTCGAGTGATGGTAGTACCGGGGTAGCGGAGGTAAATCCCGATACTGAAACAGGGAGTGTAGGCGGCCAACCAGAATTAAAAACTTTACTTCTCGAGTTCATGTTTCAGAACAAAGTTAGTAGTGATGCCTTAAATAAAAAATTAGAACAAAACAACGCTAAACTCGAGCAAAATAATGCGAAACTAGAACAAAACAGTAGGGAAAATAAAGAAAGTACAGACGCTTTAAATGCTAAACTGGAACAAAATAGTAGGGAAAATAGAGAGAGTACTGAAACTTTAAATGCTAAATTAGAACAAAACAGTAAACAAATGAGCAATAAATTAAATGAGAAATTTGAAGAGAACAATCTAAAACTAGATAAGAAATTAGAGCAGATTAGAGGAGAAATCAGAGGGGTGATGGAAGAGAAGGCTAAAGAGATTATTGCAGATGTAGACAGAAAATTAGGAAAAGTACAGGAGGAGTTAGAAATTAGAATCAGTACACAGGCTGAAAATTTAAAAGAACTAGTGCAACTGGAAACACAGCAGGTCAAAAAACAATTGGGGGGAGAAATTGACAAAATTCAGGAAGCTACTAAAGAGGTTAAGGAACAGGTGGGGGGTAGAATTGAGAAAGTCCACTCGCAATTAGTTGCAGAAGTAAATGATTTAAGAGAGAGTAATAGAGAGAGCATTAGCAAGATTGAGGAGAAACAAGCAAAGCTATATGATAAAGTAGAAGAATCAGAAGGAAACATTAAATTAACAGTAAACAGTATTGAGAGGAAGGCTGAGGAGAAAATCGCAGAATTAGAATTAAAATTAAAAGCTAGGATCAGGCAAGAAAATAGTCAGAATAGGCCAGTTTTTGTGAATAGCACACACAGGGAGGTAGAACTGGGTAAGTTCAGCAATCGACAGGGGTGCCCAATGGAGTTCATGAATACTATAGAAAATAAATTCGGGGAGAGGTTGGAAAATGGTACTTTTGAGTGGTGCCAGGTAGTTGAAATTTTAGAACAAGCGTTTGTGGGGGAAACGAGGAATTGGTTTGCTGTCTACAGAGACGAGTTTACTGATATTAATGATTTTAAAATTAAATTCTGTGAAAAGTTCTGGAATGAGGTTATTCAGTCGCAGCATCGTGAGCGAGTAGTGTGTGGTAAATATAACCCTAAAGGAAGCTCCACCATGACCGAATACTTTTTAGGGCAGGTATTAGTGTGTAAATATCTGGATGGCTTGAAGGAGGAAAGTGATGTGGTGAGGTTGCTACTTAGGCACTTTCCCTATAGGATCAAGGAGGCTGCTTGTATCCAGAATGTAAAGACAATATCACAAGTAGAAAATTTGTTAAGCACATTTGATGCACTAGGGAGAGGGGGTTATGAGGGCAATTTCAATGGGAACCAGGGTAATAATAATAATAGGCCTAATGAAGCCAGGCATCAGGAAGTTCAAGGAAACGGTGGCGAAGGGGCCAATGCTCAAAATAGAAATAATAATAATAATAATCAGCTAAATCAGAACAGAGGAAATGGCTATGGTAATCAGTATCAAGGGAGGAACAATGATTTCAGGGGAAATCAAGGGAGAAATAATGATTTCAGGGGAAATCAAGGGAGAAATTATAATGACAATAATTACAACCAGAATAGGGGTCAAGGACGAGGACAGCCTAGTGGTAGTAATATACAGCCAAACAATGACAACACAGCCCAGAACAACCAGACCAGTGCAGTAGTTAGTAGTACTACAGCCAGCTGTAGCGGTTCATTAAACGCGAACCAGGCTGCGAAGTAAGGTCAGAATCTCAGTCTGTAGCATGCCATGTCCATACAATTATACAGGAACCCTATGACCTAAATATAAGAAATGAATTATTACATGAACTAAATGATGAAGGTATTATTCAGGAAGTGGTTAGTAAGAGCCCCATAATTAAATTTAACGTGTCCGAGGCGTATACAGATGTTTTAATTTATAGTGGTTGTATGAAGAGTTGCATAAGTAGTGCATTTTATGATAAATTAAAGGAACTGGAGTAAATTTTGAGGGGATGCCAATTAAAAGCACTTTTGTTATCACAGCTGTTGGGAAGAGGTCTAAAGTAATTTCTAAGCAAGTTTTAGTAGACATTAAAATTAATAATCATGTAGAGAAGCAGATTTGCCTTGTAATTCCAAATTTAGTATTCAGTGTTATCTTGGGTTCAGAGTGGCTAAGTAGAGTGTCTGGTAACTTATGTTATGATGTAGGGAGTTTGAAATTTAAATGGGGAGATTCTGAAGTAGAAATAGCGTTCAATGACCAAATTCAGAGAAGTAGTATTGTAGGTGTGATTTGTACTTTAAAAGAGATATCGCCAGCCGTAGAGCGGGGTTCTCCATGTTTTGTGGGCAGTGTGATTACGAAAGGTAGTCTAGAGGACTCGTTACGTGATGCTGCATTTCAGGGAAATATAGAGGTGGAACAATGTGTTCGGCTCTATGATGTGTTATTGTGTACTAGGAGAGTTTTTGAGGATCGCATTGGTATGGCTAATTGCTATACACATTCATTGAACGTTATTGATAGGTCAGTATTCACAGGACATAGATATCCTGTACCTTTCGCTTATCAGAGTGCAGTTGAGGCACAAATTAACCAGATGCTTGAAGATGGGATTATTGAGCACTCTAACAGTCCGTATGTTAATTCTTTGATCACGGTACCCAAGGCCGACGGCACAGTTCGTATTTGTTTAGACGCTCGTTTGGTTAACAGTAGAATTAGTTCAGATCAGCTGAAATCTATGTCAATAGAGGAATTAATGCAAACATTTGAGGGGAAGAAGTATTTCACTTGTGTCGATTTGAGTTCCAGTTTTTGGCAAGTGCCACTTCTGTACGAAGATAGACCATTTACAGCTTTTAGTCATAAATATAACCTTTATCAATTTTGTAGAACACCTTATGGGTTAAAGAGTAGTCCAGCAGCTTTAATTAGGGCTTTAAACATCGCATTAGGGGATGACACAGGAGAGTTTGTAACCATTTACATAGATGATATGGCAATTAGTTCACGCAGTTTTGAGGAGCATCTACGTCATTTAGATATAGTTTTTCAGAAGTTAGATCAGGCAGGGTTCACTTTGAAGCTGTCTAAGTCGTCATTCTGTCAGTCAGAAGTGACATTTTTAGGTCATAGAGTGTCGAGTAGAGGTGTGACACCAGATGAAAGTAGGGTTAGCATGTGTGGACAGTAGCAACAGGGCATCGTTACAGACACTGAGAAATAGGTTAGGGGAGCAACGTGATGACATTAAGTATGTGTCATAAAGTAAGTGTGTTTAGCTGGCGAGCCAGCCTATCAAATGAGTAAGTGTGGTATTTGGTGCGAGGAAGATCTGGTCTTCCAGGCAGGCATATCAGAAGTCACATAGGGGGGTAGTATGTAAGTAATTGAGAGTTTTTAAGGTACAGGGAAATATGACGGGATTGTCGGTTGCTCTTGAGCACTAAAATGTCTCGATACACCAAGGCCAGAATTTGGTAGCGCTGGTGAATTCCCATTTGTCTCCAAGAGATGGGTGAGCGCTTGGACAGGGTATTTTTGCTTAAGGCGTCCACGAGACAAAAGATGGGCCATCAGAAGGCGAGACAGTCCTTCATGAAACTCATACATAACAGCACACGTGATTTCTGTTTACGGCCTCGCCATGTAAGATTTGTAAGTGTGTAATTTAGGGTAATTTGTACAATGGTATTATTTGTGTGAGGAGAACTGGTCTGAGTTGAGAACTAGTATTAAGTAGAATATAGTCTATGGGAACTTAAGAAGACAGGGCGATTACAGCACAGAAATATTTGGTGTTATATGTAATGCGCATTTACTGTTTTTTTTTTCGTAAGTCAATATTAATTTTGTGTAATATACAGAGAGATTAAGTATTATGGTCACGATGCGCTGTCACAATAGTGTGATCGTGTGCTCAGTGATAAGTGAGATTAAATTTCACCATAAGGAAGGAACCTCCAGTGAAATTAGGAAGTTCTATGGTGATATACATATATCAGAACACCTTGATGCGTGTGATGTGACATCTTATATACATAGTGCCCACACATTATTTATGTCAATTTTCCAACATAGAGAAATTTGAGAGGCGGAAATATCCGTGGAACATTGTTCTATATGAAAAACATTGGACTGGTTGCATAGTGCAATCTATAGTGACAACAAACTTTGACGCAAAGTGCGTAAATAAAAATTATGAGTGTATATCTGTAATTTAGGGTGATTTCATTTATGTAATATGTATTCTGGATGGGGATTATTAACGTGTCTGGGATAATCGGATAATGGACCGTCGTCACGGTAAATCATCCGATGATCCGAGGCGAATATGTAACGTGTTTTACGAGGGGATTTTACGCCACTGGCATAAGTCAGTAGGAAGCCATTCTATATTTATTTACTCGGCAAATTGTTCAGCCAAGAGAATTTTTCATGTTAATTTATTATTATTATTATTAACTTATTATTATTATTATTAAGGTATTTTTTGGAGCATTTTTATAAAATTATAAGCATACATATAGGTTTTCTATGTCATAGAAAACACTATCAAGCAAATTATTACGAACTACATTATCATAGAAAATTATATGATTACGGAATTTTACGGAGTTTTGTCAGTTAGGGTATTATGAGAGAGATGAATCACTGGGAATTCAGATACAGGCTTATTCTTGTCAAGAAGTATGTCGCAAGCCTGGGTTGCAGCGTCAAGAAAAGACGAAATAGTCTGGAACGGCAAACGACATCATCCGCGCACCGTGTGTATTGAGCCGGAGGAGGGGAGTATAGCGGGGTGCTCAGCCAATCAGTGAGGACCTCGTAAGGTGGAAGTCGGCACCGGAGAGGGGAGCCGACGAGTGCATATATCGTTTGCGCGCCGTGGAGCGGGGGCAATCTGTGTAGAACTTAACGAGTATGGTTGCGCGTGTGAGTGGCTCCGATGTTCCGTGGAGTAAAGGACTATCTGTGAAAAACTTAACCAGTGTGGTTGTACGAGTGTTTGGCTCCGATGTTCGGACCATAAAGTGATTACATCTACAAGGATATCATCAACTAACGAAGAAGATGACGACGTCCAGGAGACAGTGGGAAGCTCTCTTCATCATCCAGTACGAGGGAAATGCTTCGGCAATTTCCAGTGGTAGGCGCGAATGAGGCAGAACTACGCAATCTCTCGTTTCTCTTTGTTTTATATTCAGTATTCAGTAACTTCATAACTTGGGAATAAGAATAAAATCAGTAATTTATCCGAATCCGTTGTCAAGTAATTTTCTAGCGGTAATATTCAAATCGCAAAGCTCCAATTTAAATTTTAAACTTATTATTATTATTAATTTTGCAAAACTTGTTTTATATAATAAATTCAATTCTTTTAACCATGCAATCTTTGCTTTCAGTAGGTAGCATTAGATATAGACCAATTCCTTCTCCTGATACAATTGTTTGTTGGGTTAATGATCAAATCATACCACGATCTGAGTGAACAGATTCTTGAAGGTGTTTTACCAGAGCTAGGTGTTGTTCAATACAAATTTAGATTTCAACATTGCGTTGAGGTCTTGGCGCCCATTAAAACAACATATCTTAGGCAGAGTAAATATTTCAAAGGGCAAGTAAGGAACAGTCAAAACGTTTCATTTGTACGCTCAACGTGGAGCAAAGCGATACCGTTTCAATGCCATCTGTGCAAAATTTTAAAATTAAGTTTTTATTTCTTGTGTCCTATTCATGCGATCGAAGTCAACGTTTGAATAATGTACCTACGCAATAATCGTCATCTAATAGTAACCTACATAACTCTATGGCCTACATATATGAAAATCTAACATGGCAACCATCCGAAATATTTAGATGGCTCTCAATATCTACGAATCTATTACAGCCACGTGTGCGTCCCGCCAGCTGATACCAACCTCGCCCGATAGCTAATACCCCTTCCCACAACTTACTGAACAGACCAATACACACTAGAGACAGATTACCTCGTAGTTTTGCCCTTTAAAACCTCAATAACTAACTAGACCAACACACACACGGCGCTTAACCATGTGTCTTCACTAAATTATTGAGGACATAATAACATATTAGAATCATGCTAGATATCCAAAAACGGGAGCTATCCAAATCTTGGTAAATGACATTCCAGAATGTCTTTTACTGTTTACGTGGAAAGATCTGTACTCACTAAAGGGTTAAGATAAATCTCCAAATCAGATCTTCCAACACATTAATAGCAGACAAACACTATTTGGCATGTTGTGGTTATAGCGTTTTTCCAATCATCACCGCAGAGGCCAGGTGATTTATTTATGCGGATAACACCGCTATTGCTGAACAGGGTAGGAGCTTTGAAGAGGTGGAGGGAAAACTGTCCAATGCTCTTGAGAGATTAGACAATTATTATACCCAGGATCACCTGAAACCTAACCCAAGAAAGACACAAGTATGCTCATTTCATCTTCGCAACAGAGAGGCCCGGAGAAAGTTGAATGTTGTCTGGAAAGGAGTGACACTCAAAAGCTGTGAAACGCCTCGATATTTGGGAATCAAGCTTGATCGTACCCTGAGCTTCAGGAAACATTGCAGAGAATTGAAGTGCAAGATCAGCTCAAGGAATAGCATAATGTGGAAGTTGATAGGTTCAACATGGGGAGCAAATCCTCAGGTCCTCTCGCTGGCATTGCACCACCAGTTATTTGACGCGAGGTGGCAGCAGAGAAAGAGAGACAAAAGCTTGAAACAGATCCCAGACATTCTATGTTCAACCACAAGGTGACCACTCCTCGCCTAAGATCCAGGAAGAGTTCTATTAAGAGAACAGTACCCCTCCATACCAAACCAGACGTACGGCGTGTGTCACTCGGGAAACAAATAGTACCAGAGGGGTTTACCCCTAAAGAAGAACTGAGCAGTGGTAGTCATTTGCCTTACACCACCTGGAGGTCCTTAAACCGGATGAGAACAGGAGTGCCTAACTGTCGTAGCAACCTTGTGAAGTGGGGTTATGCAGAAGATCCACGATGTGCCTGTGGAGAAATCTAGACTCCATAACACCTGCTCACGTGCCAAGATCTTAATGACACCTGCAGCCAGGAAGACCTTATGTTGGCCACAGACTGAGGGATAAGAGCTGCAGAGTTCTGGAAAGGAAGAATTTAGTGTGTCTCCCGGACACGGAAAGCAAAGCAAGCACCGCAGAGTACTTGTAAGTCATTTCTGCATATTAGTTTACAATTCTAGAGTAGTTTAGGGCTTACTGCTTAAGTGTATCACAGCAATAGTAGCTACACCTGTTTTGTTGGTGGGATCATCATTTTTAAATTTTGCAACATTAAAATAAATAGTTATTTTTTCGGGTGATTAATGCTTTAATATTTATCAGTCAGTAATAGTTACCACACTTGCCAAGTTTTCCAACAGGTTTTTTGGTTTTGGGGGGCAGAGACTGTCTGTGGGTGTTACTGTATGTTTGGTGGTGTTTTGTAGAGCTATTTGTCTTGTAGATTTGGATGTGATGATGACTGGCGTTGCATCATGTTCAGTGATGAGTCCCGCTTCTCCATAACCTCCGATGACCACTGTGTGCGGGTTTGGCGGCATCGAGCCAGATCCTGTCCATATTGTGGAAAGGCACACAGGCATAATCCCTGGTATCATTGTGTGGGGAGCCATAGGATATGCATTCAGGTCACCTCTAAGAGTGCTTCGGCAGACTTTGATGGCACAGCGATACGTCACAGACATTCTGTATCCACACATCATACCCCTTATAGCACAGCATCCTGGGGCAGTGTTCCAACAGGATAATGCACGTCTACACACAGCCTAGAGCATGTTGAGGTCCTTCCGTGGCCAGCAAGATCCCCGGACCTCTCCATCATTGAACATGTGTTCGATGACATAGGAAGAGGACTGCGCCCCGTACCAGCCTGCAGGATCTGGAGGGACAGCTGGACGAACTTGCCTAAGGAGAGGATCCAAAGTCTGTTTGACACCATTCCGAGAAGTACAAGGGCATGCATTACGGCTATGGGTGGTGAGATACCCTACTGACCTGGCACGAACATTCCACCTGTAACTGCCAACGGACTTATCTCTTCAATCCATATTGTAATCAGTTCAGTAAAGGTACATGGTCTGTCCGCATATGTAGTTCACTTCACCTTCAACTACTCCTTCTGGGTGCTTAATTTTTTTTGTGTATGCCACAGTCAGTGAGTGGTTATCGTGTCAATCAACCCCAAGCTTGCAGGTTCGCTCCTGGCCGTGGTAAGTAATTTTTGAAAGACGACAAAAATCACGGCACACATGTCATACGTTGTTGGCATGTCAATGAACCCATTTGAAATCAGTAGGCCGTGTTCATAATGGCAAAATTAATCTCGGGATTTTCCGCCAACACAACATTCCTCCTTTCTCTACTAGAAAACGCTACAGTGTCAAGGAGCTTAGATATCTAACCTCCTTGACTTTCAAAGCGCTCCAAGGAACGTCAAATAACAAAGCTTGCACCTTGCACCTGAGGCCATAGGATATTATTATTATTATGGTATTATTATTAACTTCTCTTGTCAGGCAGTATATATATTTATAACATGACATTTATTTCAGGTTATTTTTTCACATATTCCAGCAACTGGAATTATTTTGTGTTGACCGACTGAAAGTTACAATGTCAATTGTCAACAGTATCATCACGAATGTAGCCCCTGCTGCCCTTAAAGGACCTGCAATCACCAGCACTAACCATAACTTCTTCCCTTGTGAGCTTTCATATCATGTCAAATGACAAAGCACACACTATAGCCGGCAACACATAACTTATCTAATATATAAAAGTGAAAGTCTGTATGTGGGTATGTGGGTCTGTTCCGTATACAAATCCACACCGTTCCACCAATCTCAACCAAATTTTGCATACACATAGTTTAGGACCCGGAAGGAACCGCTGGCTACATGAATTTTCGATAGTCTTTCTCATTCTTTTGATTTAGGCCCTTTTGGACTCAAGCACAGGCTAATCAAATCATAAAATATACTCAAGAAGGAATGGCAAGGCAGATAGTTTCCATGGCAACATAGCTCAAGTCGAGACACGGCCATCTGGATGCCAGTTGCGCTCTGCACTACTGGTATAGAAAATGAGCATCTTTACTTGAAATCCCGTTAGTTACTCACCTACTCACACAGCACTGTCAACCGAGTTTAGCATAACAAAGACTTGACACTATCATCTACTATATATTTGTCAAATACCACTCACTCACTCATTCATTCATCACGAAATCTCAGAAACCACCGAACGGATTGGAATGAAATTTGGTATGCAGCTTCCCCAAGGACCGCAAATGCCCACTAAGAAAGGATTTTTGTATATTCAGGTTCTAAAGGGGTGTTAAGGGGGTAGACCTGCATTTCATTGACTAGCAATATCTCCCGATTGGTTTCATTGGGGGATGTGATACTCGGCACATAAACTCATCATTAAAAATAAGAAGACACGAGTCTCAGGGTTTTTCGATGTGGTGTATATTATGAGGTGAAAGGGGTGAAAAGTGGGGATTGAAATATTCCTAAATGAGCGTGTATCTCTTAAACGACAAAGGCGAGGAGTTTGAAACTCAGCGAAAAAAAATCAGCATAAAAAGTAAGTAAATATGTGTTTGACCGTTTTTTTTATAATCCCAATTTAAGGGGCCCATGGGGAAGGGTGAAATTCTGGTGGGGGGGACAGGAAAGAAAGTGTCCTAACTGATTGACTGACTGACTCACTCATCAAACTCAGGGGGAAAAACTGCTTTAAAGTAAGTAAATAGCTGTTCGACAGTTTTTTTTTTCATAAATCAAATTTAAGGGGTTCATGGGGAGGGGTGAAATTCTGAAAAAAGAAAATTGAAAGAAAATGTCCTGACTCACTCACTCACTCATCATCATCGCCCTGCCAAAATTATTGAAGATAGAAACATGACCGTTTTGGGATATGTTCATTGTATGTCAAAACAGTCTACTAAGGGAGGATTTTCGGATATTCAGGTTCTAAAGGGGTCTTAAGGGGGTTAAACCTGCATTTCATTGAATAACAATATCTCTCGAATGGTTTCATTGGGGGATGTGATTCACGGCATATAAACTCATCATTAAAAAGTAAGAAGACACGTGTCTGATGGTTTTTCGATGTGGTGTATATTATGAGGTGAAAGGGGTGATAAGTAGGGATTGAAAGATTCCTAACGGAGCGTGTATCTCTTAAACGACATAGGCGAGGAGTTTGAAACTCAGCGGAAAGAAATCAGCATACAAAATAAGTAAATATTTGTTTGACCGTTTTTTCATAAATCCAATTTAAGGAGCCCATGGGGAGGGGTGAAATTCAGGGGGGGAAAAAACTGGAAAGAAAGTGTCCTAACCGATTGACTGACTGACTCACTCATCAAACTCAGGGGGAAAAACTGCTTTAAAGTAAGTAAATAGCTGTTCGACAGTTTTTTTTTTGATAAATCAAATTGAAGGGGTTCATCGGGAGGGGTGAAATTCTGAAGAAAAACAAATGAAAGAAAATGTCCTGACTCATTCACTCACTCATCATCGCCCAGCCAAAAAATCTGAAGTTGGAAACATGGCATTTTGGAGATATGTTCGTTGTATGTCAAAACCGTACACTAAGGGAGGATTTTTGGATATTCAGGCTCTAAAGGGGTCTTAAGGGGGTTAAACCTGCATTTCATTGAATAACAATATCTCAAGAGTGGTTTCATTTGTGGATGTGATACTCGGCATATAAACTAATCATTAAAATAAGCAGACAGGTGTCAAAGGGGTTTTCGATATGGTGTATTATTATGAGGTGCAAGGGGTGAAAAGTGGGGGTTGAAGGATTCCTAATGGAGCGTGAAGGCCTATCTCTTAAACGACATAGGTGAGAAATTTGAAACTCAGAGAAAGAAAATCAGCTAAATAAATAAGTAAATCGGTGTTCGACCGGTTTTTTTTCATAAATTAATTTAAGGGGCCAATGGGGTGGGGTGAAATTCTGGGGGGGGGAAAGGAGAGAAATTGTCCTGACTGACTGACTCACTCACTCATCATACTCAGGGGAAAAAGGCAGCTTAAAAAATAAGTTAATAGGTGTTCAAGAGTTTTTTCATCAATCCAATTTAAGGGGCCCATGGGGAAGGGTGAAATTCTGGTAAAAATAATTGAAAGAAAATGTCCTGTCTGACTCACTCACTCATCACGCCCAGCGAAAACTATTAATGTTGGAAACATGAAATTTTGGGAATATGTTCGTTGTATGTCGAAAACGTCAACTAAGGAATGATTTTTGTTTATTCGGGATTTAAAGAGGTGTTAAGGGGGTAAAGGTGCATTTCATTGAAAAACGATATCACATGATTTGTTTCTTTGGGGATGTGATATTCGGTATAGAAACTAATCATTAAAAATAATCAGACATATGTCTAAGGGTTTGTCGATGTGATGTATATTATGAGGTGAAAGGGGTGAAAATTGGGGGTTGAGGGATTCTTAACGGAGCGTGTATCTCTGAAACGACATAGGCGAAAAAATTTAAATTCGGCGGGAAAAACAGCTTAAAATACAAGTAAATAGGTGTTCGACCGTTTTTTCATAAATCCAATTTCAGGAGCCCTTGGAGAGGGGAGAAATTCTGGGGGGGGGAAACAGGAAAGAAAGTGTCCTAAATGATTGACTCACTTAGTCACTCATCAAACTCAGGGGGAAAACAGCTTTAAATAAGTAAATAGGCGTTCGACCGTTTGTTTCATAAATCAAATTTAAGGGGTTCATGGGGAGGGGTGAAATTATCAAAAATAAATGAAAAAATTTCCTGACTGACTCACTCACTCATCATCGCCCAGCCAAAATTATTAAAATTAGAAACATGAAATGTTGGGGATATGTTCATTGTATGTCGAAAACGTCCACTAAGGAAAGAGTTTTGGATATTCGGGTTCTAAAGAGGAGTTAAGGGGGTAAACGTGCATTTCATTGAATAACAATATCTGACGAGTGGTTTCATTTGGGGATGTGATACTTGGCATATATACTAATCATTAAAAATAAGCTGACACCTGTCTAATGGTTTTTCCATGTAGTGTATGTTATGAGGTTAAAGGAATGAAAAGTGGGGGTTGAAAGATTCCTACCGGAGCGTGTATCTCTTAAAAGACATAGGCGAGGAGTTTGAAACTCGGAGGAAATCAATCAGCTTAAAAATAAATAAATAAATAAATAAAATAAATAGGTGTTCGACCGTTTTCTCATAAATGCAATTTAAGGGGCCTATGGGGAGGGGTGAAATTTTGGAAGAAAAACGTCCACTAAGGAATGATTTTTGGATGTTCACTCTCATCGACCAACCAAAACTATTAAAGTTAGAAGAATTACATTTTGGGGATATGTTCGTTGTGTGTCGAAAACGTCTACTAAGGAGGGATTTTTGGATATTCAGGTTCTAAAGGGGTGTTAACAGGGTTAAAACTGCATTTCATTATATAACAATATGACACTCATTCGTTCATTCATTCATTTATTTGCAATGGAGGGTGTGGCCCCCGGAGGCAAATTGGATATACATAACAAATAAATAATTACACATAACAATTCAATAACAATTATACAACAATTAAACTGGAGTATTTACACAAATAGTCAGTCTTTTCTTAAACACACCTATATGTTTGGGAAAAGGCTCTAACACTGCGGCAGGTAGAGAGTTCCAGTTATCAATGGCACGGTTTACAAAAGAATATTTACCATAATTTGTTCGCTGTGGTCGGTCCTTAACTTTGAAAGGATGATCGCTCCTACCCATGTAAGTAATGTAAGTAATGACGCGAGCGAAGCAAGGGTAAAAATGAGATGGTGTGTGTCTGTGTATTACTCAATCACGCAAGTACCACTGGTCCGATATACGTGAATTTTACATGGAAGTAGCTGATTTACCTGGTTAACATATAGGTTACTTTTGATTACAATACTTTGCACTATTTAAAGATGGCGACCATTTTAGTGACGTCACCACACCCTTTGGTTTCAAACTCATATTTCCATTTGAAATAAAAAGAGAACGCTAAGAAATAGCAAACTTTTGATGGCATATATGAGGTTTAAAATTACATTTTCTATCCGAAAGGTATCTCCAACGGTTAGCGAGTAAAATCTAAATTTGTGCTATAAAACACGGTCAACGCCGAGCGTTGTAGTTGGACAAAATGTTTCATCCTTAATCTCCCTCTGCGCAGCACCTCGCCTATCCCCTATTTTAACTGTCACCTTCACATTTTAATTTATTTATGACGCGTAGCGAAGCACGGGTACTTCAGCTAGTAACTTTATAAGTATGGCAGTTAGGTTGAATGTACTGAATTTTGTGTAACTGATGATTAATTGCATGTATTATACTTTGTCTAGTGTGGGAAGTTAGCCTGGAGAGGAAATCAAATATGCTTTTATATGTCTTTTATGTTTAAAAAAAACTGTCTCTCTGAACAAAATGGTGTATTCTATATCAGCCTATTGTAATTTTAAGACATTACCCTTTTAACTGCTATGTATTTCAGAAGAATAAACGCCCATGTGCCGAGTTATTTTTACACATCATGGCCCTAAATAAATTTAGCATATTCTCCCTTCTCCTATTGGTTCCATATATTACATATTACTTCAAGTTGGAGGTTATACTTATTGGAGTGCCCTTGTGTGAATTAATGATCTTTAAATATAAATTTAAGCTATATATGTTTGTTTTGTTGCTTTAAAATGTGTAAAACCAAATGAATAGCATAACTTGGAATACTTTGTCAGTTGTTGAAAAAGGGGAAATTCAAAAGAGATGTTTGCAAGGATATGCTATTTTGTATACTATTTATTCTGTGGAAAATTACATATTGTATCTGTAAAGCCATATGCTAAATAATAAATAAATAAATGCATTGGGTTACATTTTACACACAAGCACTCAAAACAGTTTCCTTCAGGGAGGTACTCAGAAATTATTTTCTGTGGGAATCGTGGACTTGGATGTAGGTAAAGACTGCCTTATGTAGTGACTGGCTACACGGCATTTCACTTGGGGGCACAAATCAGATTTTTAGGGAGGGGCAGGGGGGGGGTATATCTCCCATCTCCGGGGTACGGTAGACTTTTAGTATCGCCACTACTCGAACTACTACTTGTTCTGTTGTCCACCATGACAGCACACAGAAGTCGAACATAAGTTACACTTTGGCATCTCTTTGAACAAATGAATACCGGTAGCATACCGTATTACCTAGCATAATCGTCGCGCCCCACTGTTCAAACACTAAAATAGGTTTATAAAATTTCCTCGCATAATCGTCGCATAGCATATTTGTATTTGTGCGCCAGCCAGTTGCACATGCTGCTGCGACTTTATAACCTGGCGTGAAATGTCAGAAGAAATATATCACGTCTTTATGCTTGCGGGCTATGAACTGTGACACGAGCGGCAAGCTTCGTCACTTACCACATTCCGCGAGCGTATAATCTGGCGTGATCTTGTCATGAGAAAGTAATCTCGTCTTTATGCCTGTGGGCTATGAACCGTGACGCGAACGGCCAGCGCACATTCCACGAGCTTATAGGCCTAATCTGGTGTGATCTTATCAGCAGAAAGTAGGCCTAATCTTGTCTTTATGCCTGCGGGCTATGAACTGTGACGCGAGCGGCCAGCGCACATTCCGCGAGCTTATAGGCCTAATCTGGCGTGATCTTGTCAGGAGAAAGTAATCTCGTCTTTATGCCTGCGGGCTATGAACCGTGACGCGAACGGCCAGCGCACATTCCGTGAGCTTATAGGCCTAATCTGGAGTGTTCTTCTCAGCAGAAAGTAGGCTTAATCTTGTCTTTATGCCTGCGGGCTATGAACAGCGACGCGAACGGTCAGCGCACATTCCGCGAACTTATCGGCCTAATCTGACGTGATCTCGTCAGCAGAAAGTAATCTCGTCTTTATGCCTGCGGGCTATGAACGGGCGAACGGCCAGCTTCGTCAGCACATTCCGCGAGCCTGTCTCTGACTGCAGGCTATGACTCACGCTACGCGAATGACTGGCCCGTGCAACAAATAATGATACAGTATATTCTATGAACTTAAATATTCTTCGCATAATCGTCGCAACCTGCTTTTTTCCACGAATTTTAGGCTCAAAAAGTGCGACGATTATGTGAGGAAATACGGTAATTTGCATCACCATAAAGATTAAAAATGCAAAGTAAATGGTTCTATCGACTATCACAAAAGAGCAGGCAAGTCTACTTTCAATTAACACCACCTAAAACAGCTAGAATGTGGAACTAAAACGGCGCGCACGTAGCGACGAACCATTTCGTCATTAGCACAACCATGTGGTAGAATTGGTGACGAACCTAGTACTCTGAAGGTTAAAAACTACTTTGAATGCATAGCCGACTTGTTATTTGACTGTATCATAAGAACATTTTATGCTTTTACTTTAAAAATTCTCTCCTTGTAGAATATAGGCAGCCGAAATGAAATTCCCAAGGAGTATGGTACAGAAGACTAGGAGAGATAGAGTGAGGAATGAAGACATTCGAAAGGAAGTGAATGTACAGAAGCTGAATGATAAGCTGGAGCAGAACAGATTGAGATGGTATGGACATGTGAAAAGGATGAATGATGAAAGATGATGAAACAAGTGATGGAGAGACGAATGACTGGAAAGAGAGGACGAGGAAGATCTAAAGTACGGTGGATGGATTTGGTGAAGGACAGTCGAAGAGAACGTAACCTGGAGTGGAGATCAGTGGTTGAGGAAGGATGGTTGACAGACAGAGTAAAGTGAAGGGGTGTCATATTTGCTCCAACCCGGCTCCGGCTGAAAACCTGAAGTTTATGATGATTTTTATTTTCAAAACTATTTAGTGTAGAAACCTACGGATTTTTTTTGTCTTGCAGAGGAAACTCCATTTCGTATGTTGGTATGGTGCCATCAGGAGCATTAAGAATGTGTACATGTGTTTGTTGTGAAGTAAACAGCATATTTCCGACCAGGCCAGGGACTTAAATCTCCAATGGTTACATTCTTGAAGAATATAATTTTTCGACACATTTGACCAAGCTTCTCAGGAACTACCGGTATTTGAGATAGAGAGTTGATGGTTTCACCATGTGTTTATCATGCTGTGTGTATTGTTTGATGCCATAGTCAAATTATTCAGCAAAGTGTAATACATCATTTAAGTGCAAAACATTTTCCTCAAGATATAAATCTAAATTTAAAAAACATATTGTAGTGTAACTATAAGCTGTAGATTAACGAGTTTACTAGGGTGAATAGAAGGAGATATACTGTATGCTAACACATGTAAAAATGTCATTTTATTAGTTGCTATGTTAATGTGTCATGTTCTAACATGGGAGATATAGGGTTAGCTGACTCCCCTTAAATGAAATATGCTGGGAATTTTGTAATATGCACTCATTAATAGAGCTGGGCAAAATTCAATCAAACCAATGACAGATAAATAACAACTAAAAATTTAGTCAACTTTGCTTGAAAATTAATTTGTTTCAATCATCAATCATATCTATTGATTGATTTAGTTACAATCATTCAACAAATGTCACATGCTGGTTCCAATCCCAGGCAGCAGACACAGGAATACAAAAGTTGATCCCACAAGACGACAGGTGTCTCAATTCTAGTTGTGATGTCGAATAAATAGCTCAAATATTGCTGTATCTGGTGCCAATAATTGTTTTCATATAACTTTTCTTTTCATTTAAAACATACGGAAATTTAATTTCTGGATGGTCCTTGTATATTCAAGGTCAGAGATTATTCAATATTATTACCTTCTAACTCAGGCCACAAATATAAATTTTGGTGAGCCTCGATCTACTAAAACATTGTTATAGACTATATCACTTGAAAATTATGCACGGCCGCCATCTTCTTCATTTCCTGGTTCCAGTTATCTGGGTCGGGGCGTGAATCAAGGACCTCCATCCGAGGCCTCGACTCACATACTATTATCGTCGTCGTCATCATCATCATCATTTCCCCTTTTCCAGTTGACACTGGGTGGGGGCAAATATGGTTCCTCTCCACTTTGTTCTGTCGTTCCACCATTCCTCTTCCGACAAAGTGTTCCAATCCAGGTTCCATTTTCTAATACTATTCTCCACCGAGTCCATCCAACGCATTCTTGGTCTTCCTCGTCCTCTCTTCCCTGTCATACGTCGTTCCAGTGCTCGTCTTGGTAGCCTTACTTCATTCATCCTTTTGACATGTCCAAACCATCTCAATCTGTTTTGCTCCAGTTTGTCATTGAGTTTCTGTACTGCCAGTTCTTTCCGTATATCTTCATTTCTCACTCTGTCTCTCCTCATTTTCTGGACCATACCTCTCAGGAATCTCATCTCAGCTGCTTGTACTCTGCTCTCATCCCTCTTAGTGATTGTCCAAGTTTCTGCTGCGTATGTCATTATAGGAACATAATATGCTTTGTACATAACTTCTTTAGCCTTAATTGGTATATCCTTGTTCCATAATAGTCCCCGTACCTATTGGTAGAAAGCACTCTCGAGTTGTATTCTTCTGCTAATTTCCAAATCTAGTCTTCCATCTTCAGTCAGTTCACTTCCCAAGTATTTGAAGTGTTTCACCACTTCCAATTCCTTATCTCCTACTTTGATTACTCCTTTTCCTCCTTTCTTATCTCTACTAATCACCAATGTTTTACTCTTATCCACATTTATCTTCAATCCCCATAGCTCAATCTTTTCATTTATTACGTCTAACTGTTCTTGTACCTCCATCTCATCCTCGCCCCAGATCACAACGTCGTCTGCAAACAACATTACCTTCATCTTTGCCCTACTATATTCTTTCATTGCTGCCTTCATGATGTCATCCATCACCATTACGAACAATAATGGTGACAACACACTTCCTTGCTTTAGTCCAGTGCCAATTTTAAACCAATCCGATGTCCCGACTCTAGTCTTCACACTACTGTAGCACTCCATGCACATTCCCTTGTCTCTCAGTTCCTTGCCTATCCCCCTACTTGATAAGCTTTCCCAAACTTTTGTTCTAGGGATGCTATCATAGGCCTTTTCTAGATCAATAAAAGTCATTACCATATCCTTCCCATATTCCCAACTCTTATATTTAGGCTATTTGTACGGGTTCACCACACCCAAAGGTAGACAAGGGCCAAGTAAGGCAGGAAATTGAAAGACTACCTAGGCCTCGGATACCTTACTACCGTCGGGGTCGGAAGAGAACAAGTGTTGACCAACGGAGGTCGACAGGAAAGGTAACTAAAAGAAGCCCGACACAAGTGAGTGGAAGCAATGCCGGACTCAGCTGGGGTCCCGTGGTCGCCGACCCACGTCCCACAAGTTGTGAGCCCTTGGGGGTCTGCCGCCATACTGAAATCAATTAGCTGAGAATTTTGTAGTTTCAGCATAAAGACTACCTTAATAGGATGGAGCACAAGACTTAAATTTACTAGGGATTTGATGATTGATTCAGTTAGTAGTCGACTTAGGCAATGAAAATACGAGTGCCCACCATTCGTTTTCACTGTGATAGCAACAATATGAAAAGAGCAGTTTTGTTAAATTCAGTTCAGGCATTTAGGAATTGTTCAGACAGACATTCTCTCTCATTCTCTTTGATTATAATACTTGAAAATTGTGCACGGTACCAACATCATCATCATCCTGAACCAACTCCAGTTGCCCGGGTGTGATATATGCACTGTACCATATTTAATTCAATTAGGTGACAAAGGGTAACTTCAGTGTCCTACTCTATGCCTTCCTTCGGAGGGGAAGTAAAGTCGGCGGTCCCATGTCATAGATTTATGGCATGTTAAAGAACCTTCCACTAATTACGCCTCTGTGAAGCTAAATTATATAGGTTAAACATTTGACTGACGTTCTTAGGCTCCTACGTTCGTCATCAGGAGCCGACTGCGGTGGCATCTGGTAACTAAGTTCTGAAGTAGTTGGTCATTGACGGTGGCGTTTGCCGGCAAAAGTAGGAACTACTTGAAAAAATTGAATGTCTGCAGGCCTTACTTGAATTAAAACAGATACACACACTAATACAGTCATCACAATGAACACTGGTTATCAGACAGATTCTACACACACCCAAAGTACACGGGGCTACATGACCGCGTTGTCGCAGCCCCTAAACTAAGGAACCAACCAGGGTCCTACTCCTTTCATAGGATGGTACATCAGTCCTTAATTTATGAAGGATCCAATTATTGGTTTCAGAGGCGGCCCGTGCTATTGGACTCAAGGACGCCACCCCTCCACTGCCTCCTGCAATCGCAATGTTCTTTCTGCTTGTCGCTAGGGAGCACTCAATGATTTGCCATCGCAACCAAGTTCCTCTTCTCGCCGGAAGATGGCTCCTGAACTCGTATGGACTCAGTAGAAATCGCCCGCCTGGTAATTTACGTTGCTATGACAACGAATTCCTCCATGTATCCCCTCTACAACCCCTATCCCGCTACGCCAGGCAAGAAGTGGACTCAGTGTGCTTGAGTCTCAAGCCAAGCTAACTACAGGCAGGGAGCGCATGGATTGTATTAGCACCAACATGAAAGTGCGGGAACTTAAAGAAACTGTGTTTAGCTCGTTGAGCTTACCTGAAAAAGTTGACTTGAAGAACAGTGGTCGTCCAGTGCCAGTATTAAATATAACGCAAGTTCAAGCTGCGTGTAGGGCCCGTGGCGCGTTTACACGTAAATTTGATGCGTCCGTATATGATAAATGTTTTTGGTTGTGTGGGTGTGAGCACAGCAATGCTTTCTTCTGCTTTGTGTGTTTACTGTATGGAGGTGATGACAATTGGACACAAGAAGGAGTAAATGATTTGAAGCACCTACGTGTGAAAATAAAGAAACATGAGAAATCAACTAGACATCAGAATAATACTGTCAGTTTCCAACTTCTCGGTAGATGTAACATTCAAGATTAATTGGAGGATTATCCATTTCGCAAGGTCCGTATTGACGTGTATAATGACAATTTTAATGGGTTAAGGGGGTCTCCGCCCAATCAATACAAATTTGTATTGATTGGGCGGAGACCCCCTTAACCTATTAAAATTGTCAGATGTAACATTGCCGAAAGTTTAAGTAGTGCGCATATGGAGGCTGTTCGTGCTCATAATGAATTGGTTACAAAAAATAGGGAGGTTCTGTCAAAAATAATTGATATTCTGAAATTTTGTAGTGCGTGTAATCTGCCTCTTCGTGGCCACGATGAATCGGCTTCCTCGCATAATAAAGGTGTATTTTTGGAGTTAATAGAATACAGCAAGAATGTTGATCCACTGTTACGTACACATTTTGAAAATGCAAAAGTTTTTAAGGGTACTTCAAAAACAATTCAAAGCGAGCTTCTGGAATGTATGTTTCAAGTTTGTAGAGATTTCATAACAAACGAAATCAGGCAGTCATCATTCTTAGCCTGTATGGTTGATGATACTACAGATGTATCGACTCGGACCCAGACAGTGATTGTGTTTCGATACGAATTGAACGGAACGGTACAAGAGCGTTTCTGGGGATTTTTCAATGCAAAAAACCATACTGCAGTAGGTTTATCAAAATGCATTTTACAAGAATTGCAACTTTTATTACAAGACCATCCCGAAAAATTGATTGCCCAAACATATGATGGCGCTGCAGTATTTCGAGGACATTTAGGTGGTGTCAATGTCATAATAAAAAATGTCTATAAAAGTGCGCATTATACTTACTGCTATGCACATCAGTTGAACAGGCTCCTGGAAAAGGCATCACTGAGTGTTTCCAGTGTAAAAGTTTTTTTTGTTAATCTCAAAGGCATGTCAGTTTTCTTCTCGAATTCTCCAGAAAGAACAGCCGCACTCGATGACGTATGCAGCGTAAGAATACCAAGAGTTGCGAGAACGGGTGGAATTTTCGTTCGAGGTTGGTAAGGACAATTTTTGAGAATAAAGACTCAATTCTGCAGTGCTTTGAAAACATTCAATCTGAGGCGTCAAAACCTCATACCGCTGAAACAGTGTCACAAGCTGCTGGATTTATTAAGTGGCTGAATGATGATGCCTTCTTATTCTGGTTGAATTTCTTCAATAAAGTGATGCCTCATGTGGACATTTTATATGCTCAGTTGCAAAAGGTCGAAACAGACGTTGCAAAAATACAACATGCACTGCATTGTTTTGAGTCTTCATTGCAGAATATCAGACACAGTTTGCCAAGTTCAATCCAGACAACACAAGAGCCATTACCAAAAGAGCGATGTGGAAGCTCCGCACAAGATTTAAATGCCGCCGCAAGAGATATATGTGATTACATGCTCGCCGAGGTGAAAGATAGATTTGAGTTCAGAAATCATCTTTCAGGAGCCAAATTGTTCCTGCTTGAAAACTATGAAGACTACAGGAAACGGCTGCCTGTTGAAGATGTAAACCGTTTTTGTGATGCTTTTCCTGTAATTGACAGAGATGAATTCGTACACGAATTGGGTGTTTTCTACTCACGGCCAGAGTTCTCTCCAAATGGCAACATATCCGGGAGTTTAAAAACTCTTGATTTCCTTATTTCATTTGGACTAGATACTACTGTTTTTAAGGAAATAACAAAGGCATTAAAAATATTAGTGACAATGCCAATGACAACATGTGAAACTGAAAGATGTTTTTCGACCCTGAAGTTGATAAAATCATATCAACGTAATTCTATGGGGGAGGACAGATTAACAGCTTTAGGGATGCTGTCAATTGAGAAACAAATGGTGAAAGAAATTCCTAACTTTAACAATAAAGTGATAGAGAAGTTCATTAGTGATACTGACAAGTGCAGAAGAATAGAGTTCCACTACAAATGAGAGCTTTTGTGAGGTAAATAGAATTATAGGCTATTGAAATATGCGTATTTTATATGGTTGAGTCCCCCCTCGGTAAAATTCACGAGCCGCTACTGATTGGTTTAGCCGGTAGTCAAATTTAGGAAATTCAATTTCAATGAAAAGTGCAGTTAAGATATAAAGGAGGGTGGATAAAGGAGGAGACATACATGCCTGACACACCAACAGCAAAGAAGACTGATCGATTTCATAAGCCAATTTAATTTTTATGAATTTAGGCAAAAACCAGATACTGTAGTCTAATTACAAATAATTTATAAGAAATCCAGTGTCTGAATATCAATTTATTTCTTTATGTAAATATCAGAACTATGTCTAGTAGTAACTTTGAACTATGTCAAACATAACTATAAGTTTTTACCGGTGACATTTTCTATGGTTCAAGAGTAACACTACATCATTGAAAGATTGGTCACAGATATGGCATTTTAAGTTCAAAATCCTTTCCTCCTCTTCTCCATCATGTGACACCATATGCTTACAGTACTCTACTATGCCCTTAAAAGACTGGCCACATTTCTTACATCTGTGTTTATTGGGAGAATATGCAGCCCTTATTTTCTTAACCATGTCCAATACATCACTTGTATCTTTTGAGTGGACCTTTTCATGGTCAATCAGCTGATAAAACCACAAAAATGTTTCATGACATAAATCACATTCATGAATTTTTTCATTACTATGGAGTTTCTCATGCATTGCTAAAGTGGATTTTTGTGAGAAATACTTATCACAGTAAAGGCAAGGATGGAGAGCCTTTCCAAGATGGGTTAACTTGTGAAACACTGAATTAAATGTTGTCATTTTCCCACATTCTTCACACACAGATTGCTCATGCAACTTCCTGTGGGAAAAAAAGCTTGGCAAGTCTTCAAGTTTTCGAAAGCATACTCCGCACTGGAAAGTCCCTTCGGGGGCGGTGGGGCCAGCATTTGCTCCTGTTTCCCGGGCTTTGGTCTCGAGGAACTCTCGCTGTTGTGAGGCGTCGGGATGTTTGGTTCGGTGATGAGAGAGCATCTCCTTGTAGGTGTGGGTGCCAAACATACACAGAGGACACCTTAATGTATTGGAGTTCTCCTTGGGTAATGACTTCTTCGGCACAACAGTTGAAGTTGTATGGGTCTTGGTGTGTGCTGTGAAGGCTCCCAGACGCTTGTATTTTTTGGGGCAGAATTTGCAGCAAAATACAGGTTGTTGTTTGTCAGCAGGTTTAGCTGATAACTCAGCATAGAGGATTCTAGGAAAAGAAACAAAGTGTAAACTAAATTCATAAATAACAGTTCTCTAAAATATTATAGGAACATGTTATCAAGCATTGAGAGGGAGAAATATAATTTTAGCAGGGCAAAAATTTCAACACTTGTTGCCAAAAAACTCACCCCAAACCCCGTGGCGCTACAGCCCATGAATGGCCTAGGCCTACCAAGCGACCGCTGCCCAGCCATTTGGCCTGCAGATTATGAGGTGACGCGTGGTCAGCACGTCGGGTCCCCTCGGCCATTAATCTTGGTCTCCCCGACCGGGGCGCTGCCTCACTGTCAGACGGCTACTGAATTGTTCTCACGAGGCTGAGTGCACCCCGTTCCAGCCCTCGCGTCAGTTTCTAAAATCCCTGACGGAGCCGGGAATCAAACCCAGGGCCTCTGGATGTGAGGCAGGCGAGCTACCCCAACACCACGGGGTCGGCTTTGTCAAGAAACTAATCAAGCATACATTAAAACTGTTCCTAACATGGGCAGGAAATGAAGGATACAAAACATAGAAAAAAAGAAACACAATGACAAGAAACTAGGGCAATCTCTAGAGCTGGATGCACCACTGTCTACATCAGTGGTTCTCAACCGGTGTGCCGCGATACTTCTCAGAGTTTATAATATTGCTAATAAAAGTAATTGAAATAACTTCACTGAATATTTAATTTTTAAAAAGAACCACAGAAAATTAATGATTCAGAACCTAAACTTATTTACAGGTTATTTATTGACTTTAAGCCTTACAACAAGTTTGAGTTATCAATGAGAAACTTGAGCCTGTCGCTTCTTACACAAAATGGAATTGAAGACAAAAACAGAGCATTACCTGGTCAACCGAGATAAGTCTTTCACGTTTCTTTATGTTGGTAAGTGCTGAAAATCCCAGTTCGCACATGTCGAGAAGTAAGTTAGTAAGTAAGGTAGGAATATTACAATTTCCAAATTTTTGGCAAAGAAGAGCCTGTGTTCAGCTCAAAACATGTGTGCCATTGATTTCAATAAATACAGTACTGACAAGGTGGACCATCAAATATTATTTGTAAAATAAATTACAAGTCATTGGTTGTGAAAACACACCACAATATCTGGTTTAGCCACATCATCATATTCAAATTACACAAAATATGACACATTTTGAGTTTTATTGAATTAAGAACTCGAAAGGAAGGATTTTCAATTTCTCTGTTTTGATCATATTTGCATTATAACCTGTAATTGAGATTCTAATATATTATAAATAATGCAAAAATGATAATACCTAGGTATAACATATTTTATCCATTAAACTTATCAAGAAACTTATCACATAGAAATAAATGGAAAGGAAAAATCTTGCACATATTCTGCAGTTTTCAATAATTTGTGCTAGTTTGTGCATTGATCACTATGAATTAATATTGGGAGTGCACTGTATTTTGGACAGTGACAGTTTCAATCAAGCTGTAATATAGCTACTAATTTTTCTTTCCTGTTGAGTAAGACTTCAAAATGAAACCACATTAGCATTAAAGCCAATATCTCCTGCATTCTTGGCAGGCATATTTTAAAAAAATATCTGTAGTTCTACAGACCACTGAGGGTCTTCTTGGCCTACCAAATTATCACGGTTCAGCCATTGAAGGGCGAGGTGTAGTCAGTGCAAAGTGTCCCATGGGATGTTTAACTCAACTATCTTCACCATGGTCGCTTCCTCTCAACTGTCATCATGAGGCAGAGTGCACCTCATTCCAGCCTTCACTTTAGTTCTAAAATTCCTGAAGGAGCCGGAAATTGAACCCAGAACCTGCTAGGTAAGAGGCAAGTCTGCTTACCTTACACCATGGGACCAGGAACTTAGCAGGCGCATTAGCTGTCACCAAAATCTTCAAGAAAATAAAACTGTAAATGTTTATGTTGCTCTAAATAACTTACGAGCCCTGACTATTTGAATCATCAGCAAATTCTTCATGCTGATTTTCATCCCAGAATGTATCTCCACAGCTCACAGCCTCCATAGGATCCACGGGTTCTGGTTTGATATCGGCAGCTGTGGTTAGAGGATCATCTGTAATCATCTCTCCTTCCACATCATCCGGCTCGTATGTCAACGGTGGCTCTTCTTTGATGACCAACTCCTCTTTGATCACTATACTCTCCATCATAAAGTCGGACGTCATCTCGCTCATTTTCTCCTGAAAATATACAAATATATATTTGGGTAAACATTGTGCTACTTTTACACACAAGGTCAAACAACCATTGTTTGAGACATTATTGTTGTTTCAAGTTGGGGCTAGGACATTGTGGTCATCAACTGCACTTACTGGAATGTGTAAAACCTGTATTATTGTGGTGGCTGTAGTAGTGTATTTAGTTGTAATTGAGGCTAGGACATGAAAGGTTGATCTTTGCCTTAAATTAGGAACCATCCCAACATTTGCCTAGAGTAGAGGTGGGAACAATGGAAAAACACTTCCAGGATGACTAACGTGAGGATTGCATACACCTCTTCTCAGTTTTGCCCGAGGCTAGACTTAACCCATTCCAACCCTCAGACCAGAATTAAATTTCTTGACAGAGTCGAGAATCGAATCCAGACCTCACAAGTGTCGGTCAAGAATGCTAGCTGCTACACCACAAAGGGTATCTGTTTGAGACTTTGAATATCACACTTGGTGATCCAACAATGCTGCTACTTGGGATGTTCTGCTCTACAATACAGATCTTGCATGGAAAATATAGTTCCATAAGCTCACTGAAGAGCTACTCATTGTATGCCTTCAACATGATCCAACCATTAAAATTATATCTCACCAGTATTTAACAGGAATAGCCATGGAGTCACAATCAGCACAATATTTAGGTCTAAGAAACCTGAGCAACCTCCTTAGAGGACAGCATTCTCACAGGGGGTGGTGATAGTTTCTATCCCTCCTACCTCCTTACTTTGCATTTGCCTGCCCTGTGTATGGAGGATAACTTCAGGAATTTAACGTCATAAAAATATTCAACCTTCTTCGCCACTGCCGTTTGCCAAAGAAAAGTTATAGAGGTATTACTTATACAAAACGCCCAGAAGAGGCAGTTGAGGGAATTTCAAGTAGGCCCTATAGTAGCAGTTTACTTGGAAAACCCATCGGAAAAGTGAATAAACCCTCTTTCTTATGCACAAAGTGTAATGCTTATTTCTAGGGTTCTACAGGATCGATTTGAATAATTTTTATATACAGGGTGGTTGAGAAGTCCCTTTACACGTTAAAGCATAGGACAGACATGAAACATTGGAACTGATGAAATGGTTCATTGAAAATTTTTGAGGTTGCAATGATTTGATTGTGATTTATGTTGAAATAAAAAGCTTTATGAAATGTTACTGTGAAAATAGTTAGTCCAATAAAATAGAGTAGTTATAAATGAATGTTTTCAGTTACATATCATTGACATTTCCACTTCGAGCTGTCTTTTCAAAAGATTTATCTTTCATCGTTAATCTAAAATTTGGGGCAGATGACCTCTCTGTTCTGTCCCTTAAAACAATAACAATAAAATCTAAGAATTGTAACAGATCTGATTTTTAGTCTTATAGAGTATTTTAAAGCATTCTAGATAGTGTTTTGGAAATAGTTTTGAAACCAGCCTTTTTATAAAATTTGGTGTCAATCTTGCAACTTAGGGGCAGGTGACCTCGTAGTTCCACCCCTTAAAACAACAATAACTAACTAACTAATCTTGCAACTTCATTTGTATCAACTACTGTTTGCTGAAGGTTATGATTTAACCGAAACTGGTTCACTGTACTCAGAGTTTGGGCATTATTTTCCTATTTCATTAAACTTTGTCAATAAAGAATTTGGGCAGACATGGTCTTTTTCATGTCTTTTCGTCTTATAATACATGTCTAACTGTTCTATGCTATAACATGTAAAGGGACTTCCTGGCCACCCTGTAATGTAATTCAAAAGATCTCGCCCAGTGGATTTTATAAAACGTCAAGGTGGCAAAATTGGAAAACTTTATTTCCTCATATACAAGGTGTACGGGTTAAAGGTATAATAATATAAAATTTAACTTGAGAAATAATGGAGATATTTATTGGCGGTTTGTTTCTAGAACTAGGGCAACTCAAAATATTTTTTGTGTTCGCTTGCGGTGGTACCACATGCGCGTAACTGCATTGTTCACGAAAAGCGTGCCAGTAGCCATGTGGACTCCACAGCAGAAAGTCTTCTGTGTTCTTTTGCTTGCGGAGCTAAAATCCGTTACACTAGTACAACGTAGATTTTGGCGTCAGTATGGACTGTTACCAACTGACGATGTTCCCACTTACGTAACAATCAAAAAATGGGGTTTCTTGAATCGTGAGTTCCCAGATCGCTGGATTAGGAGAGGTAGCCCATCAAGTGCTTGGTCCCCTAGAAGCCCCAACATTACGCCACTAGATTTTTTCCAGTGGGGGTTTGTCAAGAATCAAGCGTACCAGACACCAGATCGTGATCTACCAGATCTGCGTCATCGCATTCTTGCAGCTAATGCAAAAGTTACGCCTACAATGCTGCAGAACACTTGGAGAGAAGTGGAATACAGATTAGATGTCTGTAGCGCCGTTTCCCTATTCGTAGAAACAAACCGCCAATAAATATCTCCACTACTTATCAAGTTATTACATTTTATATTATTATACCTTTAACCTGGACACCTCGTATAAAGGCACAGGCTTCATATGTTAACACTTAGTTTTTAAGTTCAACTGAACTGATTTGAATTAATTTTTATATAATTCAAAAGATCTTGCTGAGTTGATTTTATAAAAAATCTTAAATTGGCAGTTAACAAAAAGGAACCCCAGATGGTGGAAAATTTTTCTTACATACAAAGGCCAAGGCTTCATATTATGTTCTGGTCTGATTTGGATAATTTTCCTGTCATTTGAACTCTCCTACTGAATAGATTTCACAAAAAGTCTTAAAGAGGCAGTTTACTCAGAAAAGCCCAACTTTTCTTATGTATAAAGCCCATGGCTCCATACTTGAATGCTTATCATAATAATGCTTATGTTGTTCCAAAGCTCTCATCGAGTGAACTTCCTTAAAGGTCTTCAAGCGGCAGTTTACTCAAAAAAACTAAGCAGAAAATTGTAAAAAGGTCAAGGTTTCATACATTAATGTACAGAGTTTTAGAAGATCAATGTAATTTTCATGTTGTTCGATAACTCTTCTTGAGTAACTTCTTAAGAAATCTTAAGTGGTAGTTTAACTGGAAAAACATCTAATGTCTTCTAACCTACCAGGCTGATTCACTTTGGTGGATAGATTTCTGGACATTTGAACTAACCAAATAATCAATAGGTTAATTGTTCATATCCATTTACAAGCACCTCACTTTGATTTTGTAGCAGATGCGGGGCGAGATATCAGGTTGATGATGTATGACAAACTGGCACTATAGTCTCTCATGAAACATACTCCCTAAATCAGAGATTTTAAGAATTACAATATGTGAAGTCATGATAGGATATTTCACATATGTGAAGTCACAGCTGCCTTTCACTCAGAAGATTAATTTAACTCTTAATTATTTTTCTCTAAAACTAATTCTTGATGAATTTTAAATTTGCTCTTGTTTATATGCCAAATTTTTGTTGATTCATGGATCCAAAGCTAAAACTGCAAGATGCAGAGCTGCATCAACCTCCAGTCAGATCCTAAATGGTGTCCTGATTATTACACAGACAGCTGAGAAAGTAGTTTCACATAAATAAGTCATTAATAATAAAGATGGGATATTCTTTACTTGCAGATAACAAAAGTGAAGTGACTTTTGTTTAAAAATCGAGATTTAAGAGTTGACCAAAAGAAAGTTCAACTAAATTTTCCTTCTGAAGATTGTGTCTATGAAAGTCCATGTCTTCCATGAAGGATCAGTATATTATACTTACTTGATGAGGATGCTTTTCCTGGCAATTGAGATAATAGTGATTGAAGCTTTTAAGGAGCATGCTGAGATATTGGCATATAACAGTAAATATAAGTTGATTCTTTTATTTGTGTCAACAACATTCAGAAATTTGTGGAGAAGTGGAAACATTTTCAAATGATTTTCTTGCGAATGTTGTCTCTTATGAGCTACTTTCTTCTTGAATACATCGGAGAGTAAACAAATTTGCCATAATATTCTGAAGAAATAAGTTTAAGTCATTAAGAAGTGACAATATATCAGGCAAGTATGTAAACTTCATTCATCATGGAAGAGCCCTTCGAGCCACATTTGCCATAGTATCCTGAATAGATGTTGGAAGTCATTAAGAAGTGAAAATATATCAGGCAAGTATGTAACTTTATTCATAATGAATGAGCCCTGTGAGGACAGACTTCCGATCTCAAAGAAAAGGCAAGATAGGACCTTCCCTCTCTATAACCACCTAGCTTCAGAATGAAACAGTAAATGCTAATGTTATGATCCTGTAGACAAAGCAATTCATAGAGTCTGGAATTGAGGGGGCAACCACAAATTTAATTAACTATCTTGATCGTGTCATTGAGAACTATGTTCAAATCAGCTGAAAAATGTTGGTGCTGGAAATTTCTTGTGAATCATGCAGTAGTTACATACGATGTCTGGATGAGCAACACTTTTTATCTTCTCTATTTCAGTACCCTGTCGTGCATGCAGCGCCAACCGCACACAAACACATTTGTCCCAATACATTTCATGAGTGTTGATGCAATTATTAAGGTCACTGAATATCCCTGAACTTGTATGGTCAGGCAAGTCAACACAACTCAGAAGTTCTTCTCCGCTTCACTATCTTACAAGGAGCAAAATAACATGATTGGTAATGTTAGACGATTCATCAATTGAATAGCAAAGAATCAGATTTCGTTTTACTTCTTCTATTATTTGCCCTGCTATTATCTGTCACCATTACAACAATTCTTTGCTGTATGGTGTTGTCTGACAAAAGAACCTCTTCAGTTTCTGAGCAACCTGTTGTGTCAAACTTTCATTCACAATACTGTATATGAAATGCAAGATTTTATCAGCTGCTCACCCTTTGTAAATGGCCTTTCCATTATTAGCTATTAATAATAATATCGTATGGCCTCGGGTGCCGGGTGCAAGCTTAGTTATTTGACACCCAGATGATAGCTCGCATGTCAAATTATGTTGTTCCTTGAAGCACTATGAAAGTCAATGAGGTTAGATATCTAAGCTCCTGGAACACTATAGCGCTTTCCAGTAGAGAAATGAGGAACTTTGTGTTGGCGGAAACTCCCGAGATTAATTTTGCCATTATGAACACGGCCTACTGAATTCAAATGGGTTCTTTGACATGCCAACATCGTATGACATGCGTTCAGTAATTTTTGTCGCCTTTCAAAAATCACTTACCATGGCCAGGAGCGAACCTGCAAGCTTGGGGGTTAGTATACAGACACGTTAACCACTCACCCACCATGGCAAGCAATTTTAGCTATTCAAAGACCAACATATCAGGATGACTTCCGGAGAGATTTTAGAGTGTAATTTCTCTCAAGTCACTTCTCTCCTGTAGCAATTTAGAATGTAATATTTCTAAGTAGTCAAATGGTTTGCTTTTGAAGTGACCATGTTTTGAATTAAAATATTGAATAGGCCTATGTTTTATGGCTTCACTGGAGTCTTTGAACACACAACTCAATGACTGTAGTGATTTTTCAGTGTCAGAAGATATAATGAACCCAAACTTCAAGTAATCCTTGTCACAGCGGTTGAGTCTTCATTTGATTCATATTCCATGGCAATCTGTATGGAGCTACGGTAATCATTTCACCTCCACATAGATACTGCACCCTCCAGCCATTTAACATATCTTACCTTTGGCTTTCCCCATAGTTCTTGTCATCACCCTTTCTTTCATAACTAAGTACTACCCACCTAATTTTCATCATTCTCCAGTAATATTCAAGGACCATCCAAAAACTAAGTTTCCCTATTGTTTCCTTTTGAAGTGAACATATTTAGCTGGAAAACATGAGCATGCATGACAGACCTATGACGTAGCAATCATTTACCGGCCAGACAAGACCCGACTGGTGTCAGTAGAGCAGCAGCAGTGGCTCCAAATGGAGACTCTTATTCTGTCTCCCACCACCTGCGAGGTTCTCTCTGTGATAAAGTTTTTTAATGCACAAAACAATAGCGCTGTTCGAAATTCATCCTGGAATGCTCAGTGCAGGTGACAACGCTCAAACACATATGGCTCAGCAGACAGCCACTGTTCTGCAGAAGTTCGGTTGGGAGCGGTTTGGTCATCCACCGTACAGTCGTGGTCTTGCACCCCAAGAAATTCCTGTCCTCCGGTCAGCATTTCACAATGACGAAGAGCTAAAGATGAATGTCACACATGGGTTCTAATCCCAGGCGATGTCTTCTGCGACACAGGAATATAAAAGCTAATCCCACAATATGACAGGTGTCTCAATTCTGATGGTGATTATGTCAAGAAATAGCTCAAACATTGCTGTATCTGGTGCCAATAAAGTTTTTCATTATGTTTCAGTTTTATTTACAAAAATAGGGAAACATAATTTCTGGATGGGCCTTGTAACATTTCAAATGTTTCAACCCATATTCTCCTCTTTTCTGTTGCACAACATTCCAAGTTCTCTTCCATAGAGCATCCTCTCCCAAACAAATCCTTTCAAAAATGAAGGTATTTTCTTATATTGAACACTTTATTTGATGTTAAAATTTATTTCCTGAGGAAAAGCTTCCCTAGCCTGTGCTATCCAACTGTTATATATCCTTTCCTAAGTTCATCACTATTTATTTCACTTCAATGTTCACCAGGGTATTTATCAGGTATTTCTGAACTTTTAACAAGTTTTTTTTTTTTGGGGGGGGGGGGGGTGTCTTTTTTCCAACATATCCTCTTGAGAAGAATTTCAATAGAACACACTGCTCAACTTTCTTGTCAAATATATTCTGACATCGGCTTATGCACAAGCACACATCTCGACTAATTTCACAAATTCGAAGATTTATTTAACTGAATTCCCTTGCTCCCCATTGCTCTATCACTAGGTAGCGACTGATTTGTTGCAGGCAGATTCACATTCACTTGGTTATAGAAAATCCATGAATATTCCACAAAATGACAAGACTAAGCAAAGGTCAGTACTTGCAATGAGAGATGGTAGGATTTCCATTTGTGCAGTAGATTGCTACGTGCTATGATAGTGGTCTGAAGTAAATTACCTGGAAATCTGGATATGTTCCACAAAGCTGTAAATAGCAGAATTTGAGATAATATTCCAGTTGATATTAAAGATAAATGAAAACTCAGTTTGTTGTCTACATTTACAAAATAAATGAACACAAAAATATAAACCAATTCATTTTCTGCCACAGACCTGGTAAAACCTGCTCTCGAGTACTTCTGAACAACATGGCATTTACCTAAGAGTTAGATTTTTTTTTTAGGTTAAATGCTATAAACCACTAACATTTGAAAGGTGAATTTATTTAGCAGCCATTTATCATTTTGTAGTAAGGTAAATTAATTGAATTATGTTTAGTTTATTCTGAAAAGAATGAATCCTCCTTAACAGTTTAGGTGGCCATGGGTGTTCAGGATTACAATTAAATAATATAACTAACAAGCTATTATACAAGTAATTATTCAGATTTGCACAGAATCTTTTTTAATCCCGGCTATATATTTAATTCTACTTTTCCACTTTTCAACACAATATTTCACTTCTACTACTTCACATTAAAGATACATGTTTCGGCCTTCTTCAGTCTTGATGAAAAATCTTAAAAAGAAACACACAGTAGAGTCCCGATTATCCGACCTAAACTGGACCTGGAGTACGTTGGATCACCGAAAATGTCAGATAATACAGAATAACTTTGAAAATGAACTAAAACAAATACAGCAGAACTAGAACCATGAAATGTTTTACGGTACTCTACTGAATTATCAATTCATTATTGTACATGCAGTATTGAACAAAAACATTCCCAATGCCTTAAGAAACTTGTCAACAATGTCTGCTTGCCTGCTAATTCAAGTTTTATTGCTGCGAGATCTAGTCATCGACGAAAAATCAACACCTCTGTTGGACTTGCCTCTGGCTCCACGTACGTTAATGCCATATCCAATGCACTTAATCCTTCACTGTGATACATCGTTGTATCCTTTTGTTCTGCAATACCTCATTCTTCTCCTTCTTCGTCACCATCCTCACTTTCGTTAGTATTCACAAAATCAATAATATCAGGGTCAGTTAGTTCAAACAGCTGATCTTATGCACACCACTTACTCACATCTTGAGTCGTATCATCCTCTCAGCCAGGAATCCAATTCATTAAGGGAACAATGTCGGATAACACGGGGTGTCGGATAAGCAAAGGTCGGTTGAGCGGGACTCGACTGGACTTACAAAAAAAAAAAAACTTTTCTCTTCTTCTTCTGCTTTTACGGCCTCATTGGACCACTTCAATCATTTCTTGATCCTTTTCTTCAGCAAGTTTTCTTTCCAAGTTGCCCAGTAACCTTTCATTCGCTCTGATCTTCTCAGGCGTTCCTCATCTGTAAATACCCTTTTTACTGTACGATGTTCTTTCAATTTTTTTAAATTATTTTTTTATTTCTTTGTCATCCATATTCTTTCATATCTTCTCTAATTTCCTTAATCCATCCTACTTGTTATTTCATATTCCAAAGTTTCTCTACAATTTTTCTAGATAATCTGGTTTCCGGTGTCCTCATAATGTGACTGAAAAAGGAAATTGTTTTTTCTGAATACTGTCAGTGATGGGCTCCAGTTCTCTGCATACCACTTCATTTGGTACTATCTGCCATTGTCCATCTTTCTGATATTTCTAATTTATGCATGTTCTAGCTATTCTTCTTTCTACTTTTAAAACTTTGTAGATTCTGTTTTTCTGAGTACGATACTTTTCTCTATTTAAGATTTTAAAAAATCTTCCCAAACAGTAATTTTTACTGGTAAAACTACAGTATGCGAGACAGTGTGTCAAATGACTCTATAGATTTCGTTGGAACGCTCTAGAAAAGTTCCAACGTTCACCACTAGGTAACATTGATATCTGGTAGCGAAAGTTGGAACTACTTGAAATTGAACGGAACTTGTAGCTCACCCTAGTGGTGTCCGCTTGAAGCAGCTACAGCCTCTGAGCCGAACATGTCCTCGGACACTCCCAGCACTAAAAGCCATACGATAAATAAATAAATAAATAAATAAATAAATATAGAAATAAAATTCTTAAAGTGAACAAATCTCTGGATAAAATCTGGACAACAATCCTTTGTCAACTTTTGGTTTCATAAACCTCTTGAATAAAACTTAGAATAACGCTTTTTGACTTTTTTTTTGTAATGTTTCTAAATAGAGAAAAGTTTTTTTTAAAGTATGTTACTTTTTAAGATATTTCATCAAGACTGAAGAAGACAAATATCTGCCGAAACATGTATCTTTAATGCAAAGTAGGTGAAATATTGTATTGAAAAGTGGAAAATAGGAGCAGATGAACTCTTAGTTCAGCCCCTTAAAACCTCAATAACAAACTAAAAGTGGATCTTGAATTCAATACGGGAAAAAATGATCATGACTAAAGTCATCGATATACATTCCAGCTATATCTCGGTACTGTTCTACTGACATCTCAAATGTTGCAACCGAGTCTTTGTCCACTTCAATGATGTCCACAGGCTAAAATGACAATTCCTCATACCCCCCAAATAACATAGGGATAAATATTCCATAATTTAATCACAAGATATTGCTTATCAAATATTTTTTTAAATACAACATAAAGAGTGAAGAATATAAACTAATCTAGGTAAGACTGAAGTAACCATCCATGAAAGAGACGTCTCTTGTTGAAATACTGCAAGTACTGTCAATCAAAGAATTTCTTTAGTTGAGAAAAAATACAAATATTTATCTTTTTTTTAACAAAGGAAAACTTATTTAAAATTAATTTAATTGACTAAAATGAATGAAATGAAAATCCACAGCCTGCTTCCAGTCTCCGACCGGGTCAGGAATGGAATGAATGAAGCCCCCATCTAGCGGCGAGGATATGAACTGTGCCGGCTGCCGAGGCCTGACGCACTCCTCTGGGGCAATTATTAAATGAATGACAGATGAAATGAAATGATAGTGGAGAGCATTGCTGGAATGAAATGTTGACAGGGAAAACCGGAGTACCCGGAGAAAAACCTGTCTGCCTCAGTTTTGTCCAGCACAGATCTCACATGGAATGACCGGGATTTGAACCACGGACCCAGCGGTGAGAGGCCGGCGTCCTGCCGCCTAAGCCACGGAGGCTCCTGACTAAAATGAATACTAAATATATTTTATAAAATACTGGAATGCACTCTCTTCTCATTTTACTCCTTTTCTGAATTTTATGTTAGCACAGGATAGACAAAAATGTGGCTCTTATTCGACGTTTCAATTTCATTTATGGCTTTATGGCTGCGAGTTTATAAAGAAGCTACTAAGGTAAAAAAAAAAGGAAGGAAGCTTGCAGTTTTAAGCGACTGCTAATCTCGTGATTATAAGTCATGGGGCCTCCATTTTTACGTGGAATCTAAACCACAGGTTGTGATATTTCACATCGAAAACCTTACATCCATAGACCGGGAATCGAACCCAGTCTGCCTTGATGAGAAGCAAGCAGTTTGATCACTGCATCATCACGCCTCCACTATACTGAGGTATGGGTGGGGCTGAGTAATGACATTCAGAACACAGCTAGTACCTGTGGATCCTGAGAAATGTAAAACTCGTAGGGTTAATTTCTACCTACATAACCTATGGTGGCACTTTTTGAGGTTCTAGAATCTGCCTTATTGAGCATACTTGGCTGTCACCACAGGGGCTCGGGTTCGAATCCTGGCTCTGACAAGAAATTTAATTCCTGTTTCAAGACTGGAGCGGGCTATCCTCAGCCATCCTGGAAGTGGTTTTCCATGGTTTCCCCACTTCTACTCCAGGCAAATGCTGGGATGGTACCTAATTTAAGGCCACGGCCGTTTCCTACCCAAATCCTACCTTAATTACAAATACCCACACTAGTACAGACATTACAGTGAAACAGGTTATCAGGCAACTTCTACACACAGCAAGAGTGCATGGGGATAAATGACGACGATCACAAAACTCCTAAAGAATAAACAACTTTTTGAGGCTCCATTCATCCTCCAGGCTAATAACACGACATCGTCATCACACATCAGTTTCATCTTCCCGAGTATTATTGACGAACCTCTTTCACTCTCTCCTTGACAAAAGAACCAATATCATATTCAGTACAATTATTTGATAACCTTTCAAGAAGAGACACCCCTAAAAACTATCGTAACATGTCCTTTTCCATGGTGTGTAAGCTCTTCGTAGCAAGCCAGCATTCTTCTCCATACAGAGGCACTGGGCGGATCACAGTTCCAGTAGACCTTTAACTTAAGATGGACCGGCACATGTCTTTCACACAGTATTCCTGTATTAACTTCTCTTGTAACCATGCTGATTTCAGTGACACTTGCACTGCATGATCAATGCCATTGTCACTTTGCAGATGTGATCCTAAATACTAGAAGCAGCATTTCTTCACCACTGACCTTGACATCGGGGCTTATTTCTAGATATTTGGACTTCTTAACATTAAGCAATGGCTGATGTGACTGAGGCGATCACTCCATCTTTACACATGATACTGTGGTAGGGGGTAGTTGCAAACAGGATGTCATCAGCATACAACATGGTGCTCTCAGAAATCATCCAGATCCAATAAATGAGCAGCTCAGGCATACCATGATCATGTGGAGCGCAGTCAAACTCTTTCTTGAGGTTGAAGGAACCTACCACATTGCCAACATTAGCAAATAAATACTATTAGTTCAGTCAATTTGTACTCTAAAGGGCCGCTAGTGGGAAAGTTTTGGGGTAGTTCTGATTTCTGTCATTCTAGATGTATTTTGGGGTGCTGAATCCGAATCTGAGGTTTGCGGACAAAATTTCGTGACGCAACATTGAAAAAAACGCAAAAAATGCAAAAAAAACCTGCTTTTTCCGTTCTTTTTTTTGCCTAAAACTCGAAAACTATTAAATTTTAGTAAATGGTTTGTTTGCAAAAATTAAAGTACTTAAAATTCTCTACAAATATCACTACTTAGTTTTTATTTTCAGACCAACCGTTCGGTCTCAAATGCGAGTTGAAAATTGGCAATTTTCAGCGGTCTCTGCAAAACCCACTTTTTAGTTTATATTGACATGCTTTCAGTTAATTTCACCTAGTTTTTAAGTTGATTAAAGACCGAGTCACACGGAGAATTCACGTTCTGATTATTATTTTTATTGTTGAACAGCTACTATAGCTATATTGCGAAAAAAATAGCAAATTACATGCCATTTGTCCAAGGAGGTGGGTACGTAAGGTATACAGCGCATTGTTGGTGGTGATTTTCAAGCTGTAAAATTCAAACGAAGCGAAAGAGTGCTGCCTCTTGCGATCATGAACAGCTCTATTCAAATACAAGACAGGGCTGTAGGTATCAATCCAATCACACTTTTTCAACGAATGACCATCGCAAAACATTCAGATGAAGAGCTGCGAGAATTTTTACGTTACGAACTTAGCCCCTATCCTCTTGCTTTTTTTTTACGAGCATGGGATGAGGAAAGGTACAAAATCCAGCTTGTACAACGCTTTTACACCGACTGAACAGACTGACTTGAACGATACAAAATGTCATAGACGTTTTTTTTGTTACACCGGGTCAAATGGCGCCACGGTCAGACATATGCAGAAATTTGCAGCAGTTATGTATCATATGTCAAATCAAACTACAAATCAAGTGCCATTGTCATTTTCGACGGCTATCCTGACGAGGCTTGTGATAGCACCAAGCGCATAGAACGATTGAGAAGAGCACAAAGAAAACAATCTGCTGCAATATCATTTACGGAAATGATGGTGCCCACTGTCTCGCAGGATAGTTTTCTTGCAAACTCAAAAAACAAGAGCCGGTTAATATATATGTTAATGGAGAAACTTCATGATGCAAGAATTGATTCAAAGCAAGCTGTGGAGGATGCTGATATCCTAATTATCACAACAGCTCTTGAGATGGACCCGTCAAACGAACATGTGACAGTGGTGGGGGAAGATATCGACCTTCTGGTCATTTTGATTGGCCTGTGTAGCAGTGATATAAATAATGTATTTTTTCTGAATCCAGAAAAAGGAAAGATTTCGCAAAGCCTCTACAACCCTCATCTGGTTGCTGAGAAAATCCCATTAGACCATATATTATTCCTGCATGCGATGAGTGGTTGTGATACTACTTCTGCATTGTTTAATCAGGGGAAACTGAAATTTCTGAAAGTCCTGCAGAATAACAATGACTTACAACCAGTCATTGAAGCTTTCAAAGACCTTAACGCACATCAAGATGAGATTGTCACAGCAGGAAGCATGTTTCTCATGGCTCTATATGGAAAAAAGAGACCAGTCTGAACGATTTGAGATACAGACAATAAGTAACCTCATCATACAAAAATAAGACCAACATTGCCTCATTACCCCCTACCGAAGATGCTGCACGAGAACATTCACTGAGAGTTTACTATCAGGTGCAGCAGTGGTTATCCGGTCAAGCCACACCTGACGAGCAACAAAAAGACCCAAGTGAGTGGGGGTGGAAAAGAACTAGTAGTGGTCTCGTGCCAGTGCCAACCACTTTGGACCCTGCACCAAACTCAATGCTACAGTACATTTCATGTAAATGTAAAAAGGGCTGCCAATGCAATTGTGGATGCAGGAAGGCGGGCCTTCATTGTTCCCCACTCTGCACATCAGGCGAAGGTCTGTGCGACAAGGTTGAGCCCCCGGAAGACAGCTCTGACATAGACATAGAAGAGACTGAAGAAAGAGACAGAGAGAGGTATGTCGAATCTCAAAAGTTACTTTGTATTCATTCATCTCTCCTTGATATATAATCACAAGTCAGTGTCTCACCACCTCTTTTATTTTCCAGGAGAACGACCCCTTACGCTGACGATGGAGCAATCAGACCCTGAGCCAGGACCCGATGCCATCGAAGAACCTCAGCACGATGCGGAAGGTATGTTTAATCTCACAATCTATTTTGCAATCCTCATCTCTCCTTGAGAAATGACACCACCTCTTTCAATTTCCAGAACAAGCAGAATATGTACCGGGACCCATCGCCACCGAAGAACCTCAGCCAGGACCTTCTAAAAGACAATGGCTCATATAATTTTTGCATATTATAATTTGTAATATTATTAATAATTATATGATCATAAGTAACGATATCTTAAGTTTTATTTTGTTAGAGTCCTACCTTTTTTGATACTGAATTTTAATCATTTCGATCCTTTTTTGTTCGTTTTGAGTACTTGTGCAGTAAACTAGGAGAAATTTATCAAATAACAGCATTCTAATAAAGAAATAAAGTTTTGGAATGTAAAAATTGGGTTTTGCAGAGACCGCTGAAAATTGCCAATTTTCAACTCGCATTTGAGACCGAACCGTTGGTCTGAAAAAAAAAACTAAGTAGTGATATTTGTAGAGAATTTTAATTACTTAAATTTCTGTAAACAAACCATTTACTAAAAGTTAATAGTTTTCGAGTTTTAGGCAAAAAAACGAAAAAAAGCAATTTTATTTGCTTTTTTTTTTGCGATTTTTTCAATGTTGCGTCACGAAATTTTGTCCGCAAACCGCAGATTCGGATTCAGCATCCCAAAATACATATAAAATGGAAGAAATCAGAACTACCCCAAAACTTTCCTAGTAAAAACACAATTAAACTGAACTATATGACAATATTTCCTTGATATGCATAAACCAACGGTATCATTTGAGAAAAAATAGAAATTATGAGTAAAACAACATTTGTATACACTTCTAATGGAACATTAACTTCTTGGTGTTACGAAAACAGAATTTAACTCTCAATAATTTCAATTTAGGCAAAATATTTATGTAAAATTCTCACAGAGCACCATAATCTAGTCTTGGGTTGAATAGATATTCCTCTTGTACTTCGTAGCACTTCCGCAACATACACTCATATAAAATCATAATAATCTTACAATACCTAATTATGAGACTTCCATAGCCTCACTTTTGAACTACCATACCTGCTCTTCACAGATCTGCACTCAATTTCAATGAAATGGAATGGGCAAAGGAAAAAAAGTCATACGACATGATAATAATTCTTTATTCAAGCAACTTACGGGACTTTTAAATACATAATCCAAATACAGGGGCATCTTTCATAAAACTTAAGTGACAGAATATGTTGGGCAATACTTCATCCACACAATGTTGTGTTTTACAAACACATCTAGGGCAGGGTCGTCAAAACTGGCTACTGGTAGCCATGGCTCTCATGGCACCACATCATGTCCCTATCCATCAAGGCCAGTGTCTGGCATAACCTTAACCCCTCCACTACTACCTACGAGTAACCCCTTTGTTATGTGTCCTGCAAAATCAACTCATATCAGTTCCGGTAGCACTCAAGAGTGATCATCATGATGTCCTCTCCCCTCCCAATTAAAACTAAATGTTTTCATAAAATTGATAAGGTATCCGGCAATAACTTTATTATAATAAAATTATAGAAATCCGTAACTATTTTAGTCAGATAGTTCGCAATTATATGTGACACTCCTAATAATGTTCGGGCAGCAGAAAACAGTGCCAAATAAAATAAATTAATTATAATTGACAGTAAATAAAATACTAAAACAAATTCAGACTTCCACTTAAGTTACTATATATCAAAAATTAGTAGAAAATTATGAATCAAAGTTAATAAATTATACCTTAATTCTTCTTTGCTGACATTAACCAAGGTGCTCACCCCTTTCACTCCTACTAGTGGCATATATTTTTGAATTCCTAGTAGGAGAATTTGGCAAAACAACAATTTCTTTTAGCCCATAATTCAATAATTTTTAATTTAAGAATATTACAATATGAAAATAGAATATTATAATATGAAAATGGAATATTACATTCGGAGACTGAGCCTCCGTGGCTTAGGCAGCAGCACGCCGGCCTCTCACCGTTGGGTCCGTGGTTCAAATCCTGGTCACTCCATGTGAGATTTGTGCTGGACAAAGCGGAGGCAGACAGGTTTTTCTCTGGATACTCCGGTTTTCCCTGTTATAAACATTTCATTCCCTCTGTCATTCATTTAATCATTGCCCCAGAGGAGTGCGACAGGCTTCGGCAGCCGGCACAATTCATATCATCGCCGCTAGATGGGGGCTTCATTCTTTCCATTCCTGACCCGGTCAGTCAACTGGAAGCAGGCTGTGGATTTTCATTTCACATACGGAGTGGTCACAAACAAATGAAAAAGGAAGGAAAGGAAGCTTGTAGTTTAACGTGACCGTTAATCTTGAGATCATGAGCCACGGGACCTCCTTTTTACGTGGAATCCGAACCACAGGACATGGCATTTCACTTCGAAATGCCATGTCCTGTGGTTCGGATTCCACGTAAAACCAAACAAATGAGAAATAGCATGTCTCCTTGCAAGCTACACTCGATAGGTTTGCTTTTCCCTTTTCCCCACTCTAGTTGTGTAGCTGCAGTGATGCCCTCAGACTTACCCGGCGCCCCATGGCATGTTCTAGTGGCACAGGGGTAGAGTAGTAATAATATTACATAATTTTTGTAGCTTGTGAAAAAAAAATTGTTTTCTGAGCTGACAAGAGAACAAATTAAATAAATCCCTTGTCAAGCTGGAAAAGGAAAGAAAGGGAAGAGCAGCTTATCAGAGCAAGTACATGGTAGATACACATATCTTAGAGCAGGACATAACAAGAAAACATTTATTTTGACTCAGAAGAAAAAAGTGAAGCTATACCGGAGTGAGGGATCCATTAGGTCTTGGCCTAGCATCTTTCTTTTATGAAACAGTCTTCTGTGTAACCGTGTAAGTTAATCACAACATGCAATTCAACCAACGTTGTAATAGCTTGGGGAATTTCTTTCAGCTCCAGTAAGCTACTTTTATCACGATATTGTTTGAAAACATATCTTAATTCTGAAGTATACTGTATATTCATTATATTGTAGTAGTAATGAACTAGACACCTAATATTTTGAGTTCATGCAGTGAGACTATCTTTTAAAAAGCAGGGATCTTTCATTTTCACACAGATCTGTGCTGTAACTCATTCAAGAACTAGCTGCTGATAATAGAAGAGAACTGACCATTTTCACTTGAAACTGCACAGAGAGAGACTGAAGATAAACTTAGAAAAAAATACAGAAGAAAAAAAATGAGAGGGGAGAATTACCAACCAATATTCTTAATGACTGGGCCTAGTAACCAGATATCGCTAAGTTGGCAGTATCCAGACTGAAATAATTAGGGTTCTGTCAAATTTCTAAGCTTATAACCCATGACAGTGGGCGCATATCCACAGAGAGTGGACCGATTTGGCAGCAGCCCATTCCAAAAAGGCGGCTTCTGTGGTGTAGTTGGTAGCATGCTGAGTTTCTATGCCCAATATAGCGGGTTCAAACCCGTCCGAAGTTGTCGGACTTTTTAAGAGCGTTAAAAATCCCTCAGTACGCCTTCCTTCGGAGGGGAAGTAAAGCCGGCGGTCCCATGTCATAGATTTATGGCATGTTAAAGAACCTTCCACTAATTACACCTGTCTGAAGCTAAATTAGGTTAGGTTTAACATTTGACAAACGCTCTTAGGTTCCGACATTCATCACCAGGAGCCGACTGCAGTGGTGTCTGGTAACCAGGTTCTGAACTAGTAGTTGCTAACTGTGGCGTTTGGCGGCAAAAGTAGGAACTACTTGAAAAATGTCATTGACTGCAGTCCTTACTCGAATTGAAAACAGTTACACACACTAATACAGTCATCACAATTAACACCGGTTATCAGACAGATTCTACACACATCCAAAGTACACGGGGCTACATGACCGCGTTGTCGCAGTCCCTAAATTGAGGAACCAACCAATCATTCCAAAAAGTCCCTGAAATTCTAAGATTCTTAAAACAATGATAACTTTTGCCCATATGCAACTAATATTTATATGTTGAGTTTGATTATATTATAGCATAATATTTGTATAATTAGGGACCGGAAAAATTCGCATTTGCGATAAATGCGAATTTTTGTAATATGTGTTAAAACCATTTTTTAAATAGTTTTAAGGTGTTCTGAAGCACTGTGGTACCTAAATTCAAAATGCGACAAAATGCGAATTTTGACCAAAATGCGAAATTAGTACAAATATGCGATTTTGGTGCGAATTCTGCGAAAATGTGATATTTTAGTGGCGAAAACCACATATTTCGGCGAAATCATGAGAAATACTGCAAATATGACGCATATATTTTTCAACCGCTCTGATCGATATACCGTATTTGCTCGCCCCCGCGTATATCTCGCACCCCATGTTTTTAATTGAAATTTCAGGGGGAAAAAGTACTCGCATATATCTTGCATTCATTACTGACACCGTCATATAAGTGACCGTAATAACCTTCAGGTAGAAACACGTTCGATTTAGCGCGCCACAACAGTCGTCATTGTCCAGGAACTTACCCGAAGCGATACTAACAGGAAGAGCGAGCAACAACGAGTTGGTCCGAACTTCGATACGAGCCGATTAGGGATCGAGGCGCCGCGTGCAAGCAAGCGGCGCAGCGTGAGTGTTAGCACGCTGTACATCGTTCGCCGCGTCTCCGGCCAAGATTGGCTAAATTCGCCGCCTTGAGAAACGTTCGAATTAGCGATTAGCACGCCACAACAGTTCTGCAAGTAGGCCTACTGTTACATCGCAGAGAAACGCAGTTCAGTCTTCTCGAATCTCAATGATTTCGTCTTTACGCATTGCTTCGCATCAGAGCTCGGCTGCGTGCAAGCATTCGGCGCAGCGTGAGTGTTAGCACGCTGTGCATCGTTCGCCGCGTCTTCGGCCACGGTTGGCTAAATTCGCCGCCTTGAGATACGTTCGAATTAGCGATTAGCGCGCCACAACAGTTGCGCAAGTAGGCCTACTGTTACATCGCAGGGAAACGCAGTTCAGTCTTCTCGAATCTCAATGATTTCGTCTTTACGCATTGCGTCGCATCAGAACTCGGCCGCGTGCTAGCATACGGCGCAGCGTGAGTGTTAGCACGCTGTACATCGTTCGCCGCGTCTTCGGCCACGGTTGGCTAAATGCAATTCAAACCCAGATGAAAGAAAGTGAAAAATATGATATCATACTTGCATTAACTGCAGTTCAGACAGAGTTCAGCATATTTGCTAAATACTGTTTTGTGGACCCCAACGAACAATGTAGATAGCGAGCGTGTGTTGTCCCATTACAACACAGTGGTTACAGACAGACGGTGCAATTTGAAAGAAAGCAATGCTGAACTACTGACAATGCTTTCGTTTGAGGACTATAACTGCACTTCATAACCTTGAAGTTGTTAAAATAATATTACAATGTGATGATTTTTAACTTTGTAAATAGATGCTAATTTTGAAGAAAATAGATGCTAATTTTGAAGAAAATAGATACTAATTTTGAAACAAATAGATGCTAATTTTTCCGGTCCCTATGTATAATTAACGATTTACTGGGTGGATAGTTTATCATTGATTTCATGCTAATTCTGTTGAATAGAATTTAGTTATTCAGTTTATTTATTTCAATTCTTTTTAAGTTCAGAACATGTTATTGTAAAATATGCCTTTCATTTGAATTTGTTTTGTATAGTGAGTCACTAAGGAGAATCACAAATGAAACACAAAAGTACTGAATGGTCTCAACAGCAGACCTGTATTGGAATACATCCACGAATACAAGAAATTGGCTAGTACACCTCAACAGGATGGACAGAAGCAGGATCCTTAAAGCAGTCGTCTACTGTACCGGTGGGAAGAGATCTCTAGGTCGCTCCAGGAAAAGATGGCGTGAAAATGCATATCTTTTGTATAGACTGTAACAGTTCAGGCTGCTGGACCTGTTGGTATGCAATGGCTGTATCGACTGCTAAAGTGTGTGTGGAAACGGAAATGTGTACCAGAAGACTGGGTGAAAGGGCTAATAATACCAGTGTTTAAGAAAGGGGACAAGAAAGTGTGTGATAACTATAGGGGGATCACCCTCATATCACAGATAGTAAAAATACTGGAAAGGATATTAGAAAGAAGAATGAGAAGAAAGGTGGAAGGAGAGTTGCAAGAGGAACAGTATGGCTTCAGGAGTGGAAGATCCACAGTGGACCCAATCTTTAGCTTGAGGCAGGTGATGGAAAAGAACTGGGAATATGGAGAGGATTTGATCATGACTTTCATAGATCTAGAAAAGGCATATGATAGTGTCCCCAGAGAGAAGGTATGGGAAACCATGGTTAAGAAGAGACTGGGAAGAGAAATGTTGGAAATGGTGCAAGCAATGTACAACAACTGTGTTAGCAGGGTTCTGACCCCTGTTGGAAAGACAGATTGGTTTAGGAACAAGACTGGACTAAGACAGGGGAGTGTGCTGTCACCCCTTTTATTCATAATGGTAATGGATGAAATTGTAAAGGAAACAAAGGAAGCATATGGACATGAAGAAATGAAGTTACTATTATTTGCAGACGATATTGTGGTCTGGGGAAGGAACACCGAAGAAGTGCAAAAACAACTAGATGCACTGAACGAAAATATTCAGAAGTATGGTCTGAAAATCAGTACAGAGAAAAGCAAGACCATGGTGATGACAAGAGGGGAAAGACAAGGAAAGGGCACTGTGAAAATTGGAAGTCAGAGTTTGGAAATTGTGGACACGTTCAAATACCTAGGAAGTGAATTGATGCAAACTGGTAGGTTGGACATGGAGATTGGCAGGAGGGTACAGCAGAGCAATGCATTCTATCAAAGTGTAAGAAAACTTGTTTGGGATAAGGAAGTACCAAGGAAAAGCAAGGAGGTAATGTATAAAATGTTCTATGTACCCATATTAACGTATGCAGCTGAGACTTGGACCCTGACGAGCAGGCAAGAGAGTAGAATCCAAGCCAGTGAAATGAAATTCCTAAGAAGTATGATAGGTAAGACAAGGAAAGACAGAGTGAGGAATGAAGATGTTAGGAAGGAAGTTGGGATGGGAAAACTAAATGAGAGAATTGAGAAGAATAAACTAAGGTGGTTTGGACATGTAAAGAGGATGGAGGAAAATAGAATACCAAGACAGATGCTGGAGGCAAAGTGCAAGGGTAAGAGAGCAAGGGGAAGACCTAGAAAAAGGTGGATTGATTCAGTGAAGAACAGCGTGAGAAAAAGAAATCTGGACTGGGACAAGATCGTGGAAGAAGAATGGTGGAAGGAAAGAGGAAAGTGGAGAAGTGCCATAAATACCCCGACCCGGCAGGAGCTGGATAAGGGGAAATGATGATGATGATGATGTAACAGTTCATATAGGACTAACACATGAAAGGATGATTATGATGTTTTTGTATACGGTAGCTACTGTGCATAGAATTTTACTTGCACTTACAGTATTTTCAATGAGGAGTCGTTTCGGGATACTTGTGGTCATCCTCGGAGGAGGCAGGTGATTTACTTGTAATAAGTTAAAGCATTGTATGTTAATATTCAACTTAACAGGGAAAGTAAAATGTATATGATACACCAGAGGTTCCCATTAGGTGGTCTGCTGACCCCTGGGGGTCCACGACGGCTGGTCAGGGGGTCGACAGCGTAATTTGAGCTTTTCAAGTTTCCCACTAGAGAGTGTTCTGCTCCTGTTTCCCTGCATTCTGTTCCGCACCCATTTTATGTGTTTACATATTGACATAAGTTTTGAAAGTTGAAACTTTTAATTGTTTTAATTGTTAGAAGTCCATTGAATAAGGATCGTTGGTTGAAGAGTGGATCTTTAAAACTAAGTAGGCCCATTGCTACATTGGTAATTAATATAGAAGGCCTGCTGCCTCTCTCGAGCCTAGCCATTCAAGGAGTAGGCCTAAGCCTAATGTAAAAAGTAGGAAATACTACATAAAATATATGGAAATTGGCTTTACCTATTGTGGACCTGAAGATTGTCCTAAGCCTCAATGCGTGATATGCTTTGAAACACTTGCCAACGAGAGTATGAAACCTGCAAACCTCCGGAGGCATCTACAGTAGATACCACTCGGAGCACAAAGGTAAATCCACTGAATTCTTCAAAATAAAGTTAGCTGAACTGAAATCATGCCAGAAAGTACATAACTACCAAAAGTTCTGGTTCAAATGTCAATGAAAATTCAACGCTTGCATCCTACGAAGTACCTCAGTTTGTCGCAAAACGTGCCAAAAACCATATAAATGCTGGAGAGCTCATTACGTTCAGCAATATTATTTTGTGCACGAGAATGCTGGACGATGTTGCCACAAAGCTTGTAAGTACCATCCAGCTGTCTAACAATACTGTGCAAATGCGAATTATAGATATGTTAAGCAATATTGAAAGGACCTTGTTGGCAAGGCTCCACATGTGTGACATGTTTGTTCTGCAGTTGGATGAGAATACCGCCATATCAGGAAAGGCGATAATGTTGGTTTTTGTATGTCATGACGAAATATATGAAGATTTTATTTTTTCCTGGGAACTAGTACACACAACAGCAGACGATAGCTTCGCAGCTGTGAACGATTATTGTTATAAACATGAAAACGCCTGGAAGAAAGGTGTGGGTCTGTCTACAGATGGCGCGAAACCTCTGTCCGAATGCCGGAAGGGCCTTCAAGCTGAAGTGAAAAAGGTAGCTCCAGATATGAAGTGTACACCTTTTTCACTTCATTGCTGTACTCATTGGACAAATTGCTGTATTCACCGGGAAGCATTAGTAGCCAAAAGACTGCCTGAACTGCTGCAGAGCACACTTAATGAAGTGGTGAAAATAATCAACAATGTCAAAACCAGTTTCTTAAAATGCAGGTTATTTGCATTGTTCTTCAAAGACATGGGTAGCGAACATGAGCAGCTTCTCATTCATACTGAAGTGTGATAGCCTTCAAGTGGGAGTATCTTAACGAGGTTTATCGAGCTAATAGATCAGGTACGGATCTTTCTTCTTGGGGCAAGACATGAGGATTTGCTCAATGACATTTCTTGGCTTTGCAGAACTGCTTACTTGGCTGACGTGTTTGATCACATAAATGTTTTGAATTTGAGTTTGCAAGGTGACGATGCTGATGTCTTCAGAGTTGAAGACAAGATCAGTGCGATTGTGAGAAAGTGTAATATTTGGGCAGCAAGGGTCCAAAATGGCTCATATGCCAATTTCCCCACACTAAAAAAGTTTCTGCAGCCATCGAACGAAGGTTTGTCCTGCGAGGTAAAGAAAATATAACCGAACATCCTCGTAGTCTTGCAACTACTTATCGGGAATATTTTCCCGAGCCCGATGGAGACATCTGCTGGATTCCAGACACATTCAGCACCAATCTCAAAATTGAAAGTATTCAGCTACTATCAGAGGAGGAACAACAACTCGTTGAATTGACCTCAAGTGGTGAAATGAAGACAATTTTATATTGGAGGAAAAAAAAAAAAAAAAAACAGAAAAAAAAACTAGCAGACTTTTGGGTGACAGCTCGAAAGGAGTACATGGGAATCAGTGATAAGGCAATAAAAATTATTCTTCCGTTCACAACAACTTACTTGTACGAACAAGCTTTTTCCACAATGTGCATAATGAAAGGCAAATATAGAAATAGACTAGATATGGTGCCCGATTTCAGGGTGAACATTTTTAAATTGCAACCCGACCACGAGAAATAATTGCAGGAAAGAATAATAGGTTACGTTCGTCTTATGAATGCTGGCCCGTTTTACACATTAGTACTCTTAACAAAATGATAATGAATAGGACTTGTTCCTTCTCAACCACTGCATTGTTATTTTCAGGTCAGAAGCACTAGCTACCTTTACGACTTAAAAAATTATTATTATTAGGGGCAGATGACCTCGTAGTTCCGCCCCTTAAAACAACAATAACTAACTAACTAACTAAAAAATTATGATTAATTAAATTAATATTAACATACAAATAATTGAACACAGTACTCCAAGTCAGAGAGCCGAGAGCGCTAACGCGATACCTCGTGTCTCGCTGGCATCGGGAGAGCGTGGGTTCGAATCCCACCTCGGCCGTCCTAAAAATGGTTTTTGTGGTTTCCCATTTTCACTACCAGGCAAATGCCGGGACGGTTCCTTCAATAGGTCCATGGCCGATTTCCTTTCATAATCCCTTCCCTGACCCGTCCTGAAAAGAAAAATACATGGCCATTGGCTGCATTAATAAAAATTTTAAAAAATAGGAATTTAAATATTTTAAGTTAGTCTTGACTTAAAAGATTTTGGAACAGGGGTCCGTGCTCAGATAACGATCGCTTTAGGGGGTCCGAGAAAAATTCCTAATGGGAACCTCTGTGATACACCATCTTGGAACTGCTACTTATGAAGTTGGCACTTCAATCTATTCACTTAAAATTAATACAACTGTTCATGTTTCATATTATGTGGCATTAATTTCAATTGTTTTGATTAGTTAGTTAACAGTACGACTTTTATTCCAACATGGATTTAGATTATTAATACCGATGGAAAATTCAAAAATTCATTGCAACTCGCGATTCTTTTTATGTACATACATATCCAAATCCCGTTCCAGCTATTGCCGGGTCTGGATGTTTAAGAGAGCTCTCCATCGTGTTCTATTTTCCCACCATTTTTCTTCCTCCACTTGATGCCAGTTAACTCCTCTTCTCTATACAGACTCTCACTCCTGTACTCCAGCGTAATCTTGGACGCCCTAGAGGTCTTCTTCCATCGATCTTTACGTATGCTGCACAACTTTCATGGGCTGAGTCTCCCCCAAAATAATCCTGTAAGGCCGATTATGTTTCGTATGCGCAAGGGCTTGAATGTCATTGATCACAACATGAACTTATCAAGAAAGATGTGGCAATTCAGTTGTAATATGGAGTCTGTAAAAACTATCAGTAAATAAGGAAACAGGCAAATTTTTACAGTACTGGGCCAATAACCCAGATGTTAGGCCCCTTACAACAATTATATCATCAACATCAAATTTTAACAGAAGGGTATAGACACAAATTTACTGTTCTGTACTGAAGTCTGTATTTTATGATTACTGCAAATTGCATGTGACTGTGGAATGACCATTTGTCAACATGTTGCCTTTAACTGTCCATAGGATCCATCCAAGAGATAGCAACGAATTCATGTTGGTGGGGTTTGCACTTCCATGTATTCACTTGAAAATTACAACTCTGTTCCTGTTTCATATTATGGAGCATTAATTTTGATGGTGAAGAGCTAAGGAACCTCAACCTCCTGTTGTGCTGATTGTACGCCCACCGACTTTGCCTATTTTGCATTATATGCTTTTTTTTTTCATTTATTAATTATGTATTGCTGTATATTGTTAAGTCTACCATCAGCAGTAGCTACGCTCGCTAACGCGCAGCGCTAGGCTATGCGGACTATGTAGACGTGGGTTTGAGCCCTGCGTCAGCCGTCCTTGAAATGGTTTTCCGTAGTTTCCCATTTTCAACTCCAAGAAAATGCTGGGACGGTAACTTCTGACAAGCCACGGCCACTTCCTTGCCCAGTTTCATCTGCCTTCATTCACTTCATTTCTCATTAACTCCTCTCATGAGGTTGGCATCAGGAAGGGCATCCGGCCATAAAAACCATCCACCACATAGACTTTCATTGCATCTCATCCCCGATTCTGTTGAAAACAGGAATAATAAGGTGATGATGATAATTGTTGTTTTAAGGGGCCTAACAAAAAAAAAATAATAATAATAATAATAAGGGGTAGACATACACTGTATATTGTAAAGTTTATGCGTTCATTGTTATTACCATACATACAGTAAACAAAATTTCAGGATTAAAAGAGAAAAAATAGACTGCCATATTTAAATGAGTTTTTTTAAGTATTGAAGTGTTACTACCAGTAAGGTAGTTGAGCCTGTGAACTGGCTGTTTTAAAAGTGAGAGTAACAACATATGCAATGTCCTTTATGCATCTGTCCCACTTGTCAGATTTGAAGGTTAATGAAAATGGCCTCGATATGACTTACTTCTAAATCATACGAAGCAGGGCAGTGGTTTATGGTAACAGCTCCTGGAGAACTGAGATGTACTAATCCGGCTGGCAGTTCACTCTCTTCTCTCGGATCCTCACACACAGGGGAAACAAGTTGGAATATCTTCTTGTAAGGTAAACTTAATTGTCACGGACTCGTTTGTTCTGTAACTATACTTGACTCGGTCCAATCAAATTGAGATGGAACAGCATATGACTTCAGTCTCCCTCTCACTCCTGGAAAATAGCACAAACCTCTTTAACTATTGATATATCCTATTTTGCTTAGACCTGTAAGTGTTATGCTGATAACTGTACTCACCCAATAAAGTTTTACTGAAGTCCTCTGGTTTGAAATGTTCTGAACATACTTTCATACATTTTCCTATGCTCTTTCGCCCAAGGTCCTCCCTACGAATGGCTAGGAGCCACTGTTTCCTAATATTTTCATCATTAGGAAACTGGTGATAAGAAAATGGTCCACCTTGATTAGTACAATAGGGTACGCAGCAGTAATCTGGCATCCTCTACTTTATAGTGTCTGAAAACATACACCCACATGGAAGAAATGCTGTACAACTGCAACACATATACCTATGCCACCAACTAATTCAGTTCAGGAGATTCCTATAAAAATAAAATAAGATAAAAATCCTAAAACAACAAAATTAACTTTAAAAAATCTTTTATGATTCACGCTTTCCAGGGTTCATCCACTTTTATACAAGGACCACCACATTTGTAGCACAGAAGAGTGTGCAGGCTGTATGAAAGGTGTTTATTTTGTGCTCTAGATGTCGTGAATGACATTGTTAGTTCCCATCCATGAGGTACCGGATCCAATTACTGGCCCTGCCAAGAATTTTAACACCTCAGTGTTGTATGGTTTGGGTCTCCCAGCCTCTTGATGCCAAATGGGACCTGCTGAATGCTCTGGCAGGAGGAGAAGCCGAAAGAAACTGACCACTCTACCGTACGTAAACTCTTGCTCAGGATGCCTGGTTGTGATCCCTTGCCATAGCCCAGGACTCTGATAAAAGTCGTCTACATCCGCTATGAATACAGCACTCTGATACAGGCTCCACTGCAATGTCTGAGAATGTCAGATCAATAGTACAGGGATATCATGATGATGATGATAATTGTTGTTTTAAGGGGCCTAACATCTAGGTTATCGGCCCCTAATGATCTGGGTGATAGCGAAAATGAGAATGAAATGGAAACCAGAACGAAAATTATGTGAGACGGAAAATACATACAAAGAGAAACTCAGATGGAAACAACTCACAATATGGTCTTACAAAAGGGAATTTAGAACGAAAAGATTCATAAAAAGAATAGATTGATGATGATGATAATTGTTGTTTTAAGGGGCCGAATATCGAGGTTATCGGCCCCTAACGAAATGAAATGACGTGAAATGGAAGGATGAAGATAAAAAACAGCTCACTGCTATGGATAAAACGAAAATGGTTTAGATAAAATATAGACAGTGAGCCCCAACAATTATGCCTTAAGTAGCAGGAAAAATACTTACAAAAAGGAACTCTGATTGAAACTACTCACCAAATGGAGAGCGGTAATACGTACATAAGGGAATTTCGAACGAAAATACTCAAAAGGAATAGATTGAAAAATACGCACAAAATGTAGGTTAAGTCCAAAATACGTACAAAATGCAACATACAGTTGAAATACTTACAAAATGCAAGTGAAACCAAAATACTTACAAAATGCAAATGAGATTGAAAATACGCACAAAATGTAATGTAGATTCAAAATACCCACAAAATGCAATTGAGAATTAACTACTTGAACAAAGCGGGGTAGGTTGAAAATACAAAAGGCAATCGAAATTGCTTACAAAAGGTATGGTAGATTCAAACTTCCCATTTGGATGGACAATACTTACAAAATGCAATTTAGATGGAAAATAATTACAAAATGTAATTTAGATTCAAAATACCCACAAAATTGCAATTGAGACTTAACTACTTGAACAAAGCAGGGTAGATTGAAAATACAAAATGCAATTGAAATTCAAAATACTCACAAGAAGACCCCCCTATATTGAAAGACTTACTAAAAAGCAATTTTGATTGGCAATCCTTACAAAATGCAAGTGAGGTCGAAACACACTCACAAAATGCAATTTAGATTAAGAATACCTACAAAAAGGTGCAGGAATCTTAAAGACAAAAGGAAATATAATGAAAGGCGGAGAGGAGAGGAGAGAGGGATATCATAAGGGGACTTTTGAAAGAATCTGTCCATATTTTAGATAAGCATTTAAATAATATAGCATGTAAGACACTACTCCATGGTCACCTTAATCAGCAAGGCAAAATCCGTTCTTTTTGGAATAAGCTAATGTCACATTAACTTCTATATCATACAGTTTGACTATGAAAATACAAGCGTACGACCATTGTCCTGTTTAATCTACTTATTTCTTCATCGACTTGGAAAACCTGAACGATGAAATGTCCCAACCAAATCGGATTGTTTGATCTTCTTACAGGCTGGATGCGTGGCTCGGTGGTACGGTTCTTGCTTGCTGTACCCAAGGTTGCAAGATTGAATTCTGACACACCCAGTTGGCATTTGAGGGTGCCTAAATGCGAGGGAGCCGTGTCAGTAGATTTACCGGCATGTTAAAGGTCCCCTTCGGGGCAAAATTCTAGCACCTCGGCGTTTCTAAAATCCGCAGTTGTTAAAAGGGACGTAAAAACAAAAACGTTCTTATTATATTAACTTATTATTAGATATTCTTACAAATAAGAAACAAATTCCCTCGCATAATATGACTTCTAGCGCACAGGATATTACAATTTGTTATTTGTTTCTTTGTAATAGTTGACGAATGTCTGTGCAGTGCTTTGTGTGTGCAAACAACTAAATTTTCTGCTGTTTCGGGAAAATGTCGTACTGTTTCGTTCCTGCATGTAAATCGGATTACGGAAGAAAATCTGTTGGTAAACATTTTTAACACCGCCAAAAGAATCCAAACTGTTTGTGAAATGAGAGAATGCTCTTCCGCAGAAAGATAAGCAATTTGTCGATTGAAAGTACAATCTGTGTCGTGTATTTTTCGGAAGATTTAATTATTAAAAAGGTGGACCGTTTCGTAGTGAACTGTGAGAACGTGGAACTTCCTTGCTTGAAGTGGAAATTAAAACCAGGATCAGTACCTCACATTTTTCAAAATTTACTGAAATATCTATCCACTGAGGTAAAATCACGAAAGGCGCCCAGTAGGATACGGAACGAAGCCAGCCTTCCATGGTTACTCGTTCTACTTTGTGCCATCCTTACCAAAAACGAAAAAATATATAATCCGTCTTAATAATAATAGGCTAAAATAATAATAGTTGTTGATTCTTTAAGTACTTTGCGACATTGTGGTCACGTGAACCCCGCGTGCTTGGATGTACTGTATGTAGAATTTGTCTGATAACCTGTGTCATTGTGATGTCTGTAGTAGTGTGTGTATTTGGAATTGAGGTAGGGTTTGGGTAAGAAGCGGCCGTGGCCTTCTGTTAGGTACCATCCCAGTATTTGCCTGGAGTAGAAGTGGGAAACCACGGAAAACCACTTCCAGGATAGCTGAGGTAGGAATCGAACGCACCGTTTATCAGTTTTGCCTCACGAGGCTGAATGAACACCGTTCCAGTCCTCAGACCAGAATTAAATTTCTTGGCAGAGCTGGGAATCGAACCCGGGCCTCCGCGGTGATAGCCAAGAACGAGACGGACATATAATAATAATAATGGCCAACCAGCCAATAAAATAAACGGCCATCCAATTCTTCGCTTCCGTTACCGTCCTCCTGATCAATATCATGGTCAGTATCCAAGTCTTCGGATCTTGCTTCAACTTTGTCTTCAGTATCAGTCACAAATTCCTCTGAAATTAATGAATCATGAATTAGCGATTCGTTATCTTTAAGCAGAAGGCGACACACATCATCTACATCCTCAGGTTTTCATAAGGCGTAATCTTTTTACAGATATTCACTAAGGCGACATACCAACCCAAATAATCGGTATAATAGCACACCTGCAACAGAATGTTACATCATTGGGCGCGCTGCTACTAGCAATCCCACGCTGACAAAATGTTACACGTATAGAGTTTTTTTTAGGCTCATCATTTCACAACTCCACGAAAAATGCTTACTAAGGTATGGTGTAAGATGTCCCGAGACGATAAGATCATAACTTGAACTGTTGGCTTGATATTAAAACTAAAACGAACCATGGAACTGTCAGACCAATGCGTGACTAACGGAAGTATTAACAAACAAATGGTTGTAATCAGTGTAACCGCAGCCTTCGTAAAGAGGTTTCCGTAGGCCAGTGCGTAACCCATTTTTGAACAGCTGACTGCGGCTGACTGTGTAGCGTTGGGGGTCTGCGCCGCTTGCGCTAGCAAACAGCGGGGCGCGTTTGAACTCAGTCATAACACTATGTATTTTATTCGTCATGCCTGACATATTCTGATGAAAGAATGGACAACAATCTCATCCAATTTTTGTTGTCTATTAACTTTTTCATTATTTACGGAGCCAGTTTTCTTGAATCATTTAGCGAGCCTCCTAATTCTACTGGCATTAGGCATAGGTCTTCCTGGAAACATGATTCGAAATTTTCGTCTTGTTTCAGATAACTCACCAAACAATACAAGTCAGTGGAGTGGGGTATTGCGAGATCAGCACCTGGCCAGCCAAATGACGCAATAGTTTTCCGCGGCCCACTCATTTGGCTGGCCAGGTGCGCAGCGAGTGGACCTTAGCTAGTTCACACGTGTTTTTGTCATTCATATGGACGTGTATCTGCAAAGTTTAGACGTTAGTGTTGCATGTTTAGTGAGTATTGTGATTACTGTGAACTGAACTTAAACGATACATAAGAGATGAAAACGAAGCCATCACTGCTGTGGAACTTCAGAATGTTGCCCATTCTTTCACCAGAAGATGTCAGGTGTGTGTTACAAGAGAGGGAGGACACTTTCAGCATCGGCTATGAGCACTGTAAGCAAGTTACACATTATTGAACATGTTTGGTAAAAGTGTAAAAGTGCGCGCCAACCACCGGCTGAACCGGGTACGTGCGCCCATGATCTGTGCCAGTCAAAGCCGGCTTAGCTTGCCGTGCTTATCGGGGTGCACATAGATAACGACCCTGTACATGAATTAACCAAAATACCTTATCAAATGATAAGAAATAAATAAGGAAATAATGTAGGAATAGACATTTACTCCTTCACTGACCATAACCCAGCTGCCATGGCTGTAGTATACATCGCGAGTCCCTGCTTTTAGTTGGATTTTAGTGACCTCCATGACATCACCTATGACGTATTTGTGTTGACGCTCATTTGTTGGCCGTGGTAGTAATGATACTCGACCTGATTGGTCGGAGGACATTCATTGCCTTGAATTGTGATTGGCCAGCTGATGTGCGCTGTGATTGGTGGGCGCCATTTTTTTTTAAAATTCTCCGCGAGCTTTTGAAATGTTTGGTTGCGAGTGTGTTGCGTTGCGGAAATAAATTGAAGTAAGATTTAGTTGTGGTATAATGTGGATGGTATATTTATGGTGATTGTGGTATTTTTGGTGGTTGGTGGTGTGTAGGCAAGAAGGCATGAAAATTAAAAGTAATGAAGTTGGCTGTTGGAATGTATAGTACCTAATGGGTAAGTGATGTATTTCTTTATATTCATATTACTGTGTTTCTGGTAGTTGAAGGGTCAACATATAATCGTCAACTATACTTGAGCCCTAATCCCATAGTTTTATTGACTGAAATGGGTCTACAGTATTGGCAACAGTAGGCTACTGTTTGAATGCATATTACTGATTGCGCTACAAGCAAGGGGGTCTGGGTTAGGTTTATTTGGTATGTAGATTAGTATTGACATGATTGGTTCAAATAAGTCACCACTAAGAATTCTGGATGCGTTATGCTGTAACCATTGTGAAAACCATTGATCTGGACGTGTTAGGCTGTAACCATTGTTAAAAGCATTCATGTGGATGCGATAGGCTCTAACCTTTGTCACCACCATTGGTGTAGGCTGCTTAGGCTGTAACCATTGTCAAAAACCATTGGATAGGACACAACGAAGGTTAGAAGTCTGTGGGTAGGTGTGCCGCAGCTAGTGGAGCACGGTTCACACCAAACCATTGGTCTGGGCGGGTTAGGCTGTAACCATTGTCAAAAACCATTGGATAGGACACAACAAAGGTTAGAAGTTTGTGGGTAGGTGCGGCCTTTGGCCGTGGCCAGATAGAGGGGCACGGTTCACCAAAATTCATTGGTCTAGACAGGTTAGGCTGTAAGTATTGCCAAAAACCGTGTGTGTGTGAAACATTGAAAATGAACGGAAATGGCAAATTTTCGATGGGTATAGCGGTCTTTATTTTCTATACATCGCGATACATTGCGGCTTTGAAAATTACCTGAAATGGCAAATTTTTGATGGGTATCGCGATCTTTACTTTTTTCTGTTTATCGCAATTGCTTGAAAATGAGCAAAAATGACAAATTTGTGATGGGTATCGAGATCTGTACTTGACCAATATAGGTGGAGTAAAGATCGCGATACCTGTGTTTTTAAATGCGCTGAAATGCAGATTTTTTTCTGTGTGTCACGATTGTTTGAAAAACAGCTGAAATGGCAAATTTGTGATGGGTATCGCAATCTTTACTTGAGCCCTCCTGCTCAAGTACAGATCGCGATACCTGTTTTGATAAAAATGCGCTGAAATGTGGATATTTTTCTGTGTATCACGATTGTTTGAAAATGAGGTGAAATGGAACATTTTTGATGGGTATCTCGATCTTTACTTGAGCGGGGGGGGGGGGCTCAAGTAAAGATCGCGATACCCATCCCGTTTTTTACGTTTCTGGGAAATGCTAATTTCTGTTTGTTTTCCCCACCCAAAACCCCCTATTCCCCAAGCTTTTCCCGTAAGCTTGCTAGAGGAGCGTTTCGTGACGTCATGGACGCCGCCATTTTGTTTTAGGGTAATTTGGTGCCGCGGGGACTCGCGGTCTATACTAATCCCCCCGCCATCCCCTTTTTTAGATCACGGTTTATATAGGTAAAAACCCAGCTGAGTCCGCCAATGTCAAGGATGTGAATAATCGTCAAGACAGTATTGCCAACCCTACGACAACGGTACTACTCTGTAAAACAAAGTAGCGCCCAGTTCATTAAATACTGCACAGCGCCCGGTTCATTTATAAGGCCGCACCTCAACCCGACCATTCTAACCTTTGTTTTGTCCAATCCAATGGTTTTTGAGAATGGTTATAGCATTACATGTCTAATCCAATGGTTTTTGACAATGGTTACAGCCTAAAACGCCCAATCCAATGGTTTTTGACCCAGGTTACAGCCTAACGCGTCAAGATCAATGGTTTTTTATTTGTTAACAGTGATTTTGTATCCCACATGTGGCAATAATATGTGCACCTGGGTGTGTGACTTTGAGCACGCCTTGTTGACAGTTGAACGAGACTCAAGTGCTGTCGAAACATGACTGCCGTTGTTAAAAGAGCAATAAATACCCACATTTACATAATATACCACATATTTCAGGTGCAGTAGTGTCCAAAGTTACTAATTTCAATAAGTAGTCTAATGTCGCTCAGCAGATGAAACAACGAAACAAGGTATATAAAAGCCACGTTCTAGTCTCAATCAGAATTAATGTTCGAAATTTCATACATCAGAGTTATATAGTGGCAATTCCAAAGCACCAGCCTACATCAAACAAATGACCATCAACATCCGTACAACATAGACTACACTAAAATATTCCCCAAGACACATAGTAATCACAGTAGCCTATATACTTGAGCCAAGTGGGGTAGGTGCCCCACGACATGAAATAAGCCAACTTACCATTCCGGTATTTCCCAGGAGAGAGTTATGGAAAACTCCAAAGAACAACCACTCTAGATAGATTGTCAGTGCTGGGATTCTAATAAAACCAGAAATATAGTTAATTAAAGAAAACTTCATCAAGAAGTTCAATGATGTCATGCTTGACTATGAAATTCAGAATAAAGCAACCTGCGTGGAGACAATCGTTCAATTCAGGTGGAAGCAGACTACATGTCACCATTATAGAGTGGAAGGGGTTGGGGAAGGTAGTTACAAAACTGTCGTGCGTTGGTGGTGCCCAGAGAGCCAAGCTGAGCCAAGAGACAGAGCACACTGTAGGAGGTGAGAATAGGTGAGCTGAATACAAGAGCAGGCATTTGCTAATAGTCATTATACAGGAAAAGACCGAGTTACCGGTGAACTTACTTCATTTGATCTCGAATCTTCCATATTCTGATTAAACGAAAATTGCCACCAAGGAAGGGGAATTCGCCGTTTATAACCTCACACTGAAAATGTTACTCAACGTGCGGTACGGTACTATGAATATGCGGCTCACAATTAATAGCTTAAGTTATTGTATTCCTTTTCATCTTGATGTTATATTCTCTAAAATAAAACAAGTAATAATGGCATACACACCCGATCCTCAAAAATCCGGTGTCCTGAAACTTCAGACTTCTCAGCCTCAGCTCAAAAATGTTTGTGGTCGAAGGAAGGAATGTGATCTTGCTAAAGGAAAGCAGCCTTCCCCAACATTAATTTGTAACTTGCCGAAGGTAATACGGGAAGATCCTGAATTGAACTAAAACAGAACAGTTCACCTCACATAAACCAACTTCCTGCCCAATCTACGCTGTAATTAGCGTCGGCAAAGAAATATGGGAAGGGCGTCAGTTACTAAAAGATTTGGGTGGTTGGTATCGGTTAGTACACAACCGTTTACCACCAAGGTCACCAATATATTACAACCTAATACCTTGGAAATATTTATGCTCGAGAACGATAGATAATGTGCCTGCAGTTCAATTATTTTTATCTTTGAATTTTGATTTACAGGCAGTTGTAATTTATTTTAATAACATAAATCAACCTTTGTATCTAGTTAATCAGTTTCTCAGTTTCATTATATCATGTTGGCTATAACAAAGCAATTTTCACTGCCGAGCAGGCCGGCCAAACACCATTCAGCTTGGTTTCTTTACCTGATTCCTGTTGTTTTGACAGCTTTGGCGCGAACCGTGTGATGTTTATTTGATGTAATGTGGAGTTTGAGTTTGTAGTTATGTGAATTTATCTCGATTGATGGTGGATAGCTTGAAAACATTTCTTATGCTGTATTCTGAATGTAACAGTGGCACGAAACAAAAACATTTGTACTCAATGTTTTAATTCTTACAAGGTACTAGTAGTTAGAACGCTGATTTGTAGCGAGTACATTTCCCATTTGTGTTTGGATAGGTAAGGTTAAGAATCCGAAATTTGATGTTCTTCAACCGTATTAAAGCGTTAATTTCCTCTCTTGTGTAGAAATCTCTGGGATCTTAAATGCAAAATAGTGCCCCAGGAGTCTAAAAAAAAGGCTAGTTTGGGATTCTTTCAAGTGGTATAATTGGTTGGTTCCTCAGTTTAGGGGCTGCGACAACGCGATCATGTAGCCCCGTGTACTTCGGGTGTGTGTAGAATCTGTCTGATCATCATCATCTTGCACAGTTTCCAGCCACTAGCCGGGTCTGTTTGGAACACAAGCCTCTCCAACGTCTTCTGTCTTCCCACCATCTCTCAGCCTCCTCCCTTGTCCAATCTTCTCCTCTCTTCTTCACGCTTTCTTCCACCCCCTTCAGCCACCCGTCTCTCGGTCTCTTTCCTTCCCACTTCGTCTCGTGTACCCTCCTGGGTATCCTCTTCTCCTCCATTCGTTTTACATGTCCATACCATCTAAGTCTAGATTTCTCTATATCATCCTGTAATGGTTCCTCCTTCATTAATTCTCTGGTCCTCTCATTTCTTATTCTGTCCATCTTTGTAGCTCCAATACTGCTTCTCAAGAACCTCATCTCACTGGTCTGTATTTTGCTCTTCTCCATTTCTTTCATAACCCAGGTCTCCGAGGCATACGTCAGGATCTGTCTGCCTGATAACCTGTGTTAATTGTGATGGCTGTATTAGTGTGTGTTGTCTGTATTTTATTCAAGTAAGGACTGCAGACATTGGATTTTCAAGTAGTTTCAACATTTGCCACCAAACGTCACCGCCAACGACCAACTAGTTCTGAACTTGGTTAATAGATGCCGTCGCGGTCGGCTCCTGGCGACGAACGTTGGAACCTGAGAGCGTTAGTCAAATCTAACCTAAAATTTAGCTTCACACAAGTGTAATTAGTGAAAGATTCCTTTACATGCCATAAATCTATGACATGGGACCGCCGGCTTTACTTCCCCTCCGGAGGAAGGCATACTGAGGGATTTTTAACGCTCTTAAAAAATCCAACGTCTCCGGCCGGGTTTGAACCCGTGATCTTGGGCATAGAAGCTCAGCATGCTACCAACAAGGCCTATGCCACCAAAGCCGCTCAAGTGCTATAGTAATACTATTATAGTACTGGTCCCTGAACTCTATATCCGACCCCCTTTTAGTAGTTTATTGTGCGCTTTTCTCCTGTGTAATGAAGAAAGAGTTATGAATAGCCTATATCAAAGATAACATTGCACCATGCCAACAATAAAAGAGTTGGTATGGTACACTGGGATATAGGAAGGGTGTTCTGCATGAGTACTGACCATCTGTAATTTCTGCTCAATGTTTTAATACTTACAAGGTAGTTAGAAGGTAGGAGAAACATGTCGATGTAATGAGTGGCACAAATGACTTGGCTTCAATTGAAGAAAAAATAGCTTGTTCATCAAGTGTCAAAAATTTGTTTTTACGGTAAGGCTAGGTAGAAATACAGACATGACTTTACTCAGGTTATCAGACGAATTGCACACACACGACTAGCTGTGTGCTGAGTGGTAACGTTCTCGCCTCCTGAGCCCAAAGTTGCAGGATCGAATCCTGGCGCAGACAGTTGGCATTTGAGGGAGCGCAAATGCGAGGGAGCCGTGTCAGTAGATTTATAGGCACATTTAAGATCCCCTTTGGGGAAACATTCTGGCACAGTAGTTAAAAGGGACATAATACCAATACCAGTAACATTATTATTTAATTCCACAGACACCTAAGTACATGTAGATAATCGACATGATAGTACAAAATCCCTCAATAGTTATTGGATATTTCTTTTGGTTTAAAATTCTGTTTTGTATTTGCAAATGAAAACTTGTTCAAGTCCATGATGTTCTCTGTGTTGATTACATATTATTTGTTTCAGAAATGTCAACGAATAAGTCTTCACGAGCTAACAGGATGCAATCGCTTCCTTCAACCTCACAGGCTTCCTATACGAGAGAAGCCTCACAGCCTAGCTCATCTCAACCAAGGGCCTCTACTTCCAAACACTCGACTCAAGAGAAGGGCAGATCCCAGCACCATCCATCACAGAGAAGCAAACATGATGCTTCACAGGCAAATAAAAGTGATGATGAAGAGTACATGCCATCAGGTTCTTCACAAGCATCAAGCAAGTTACCTCCTGCAGATCTAGAGAAAATTACTAATGATACTGTAGCTTATATCCTGAGTCAAGATTATCGAAAAGGTATTTTGAGGCGTCAAGACATTATTTCACATGGGATGAAGAATTATGGACGTTGTTTTAATACAGTCATACCAAAGGTCAAAGAGATTTTCAATGAGGTAAATACATGACATTTTATTTATTTATTTATTTAACTATGCATTTATTTATGTATTTATTTAAACCAGCATCTCCTAAACATCACATTAGTGGGCGTAGCAGTAGAGTGTTGTATGATGTAGTGTACAGCTAGTTCATTCTGTTCCTCATCAACTATGCAGATTCTTTCTCCACCATAGTTACAATTTCTTGGTCTGTTTGGAATTGATGGCAGCTTCCATCCACTCGCTAATGTCATTTTCATTGGATTCCTCACACCCAGAAATTTATTGAACAAGTTCAAGGAGTTTGACACATGCAAATGCTTATGCTAGACTCTTGATGAATCCAAGACTCTGCCACAACTTCTTCCACGTTTTCCTCATGAACTGCTCACTGACATCGTCCCATGCCTCTACTGACCAGTAAACCACGTCCTTAATATCCACGTTCTTCAGTTCTTGATGAATAGTAAGTGAAGTTTCTGTCTGCATAAGTTTTACATTTAGCAGAATGCCCTGGTCCTTTGGCTGCAATAACGACATAGCATTGGGAGGCAAGGTGATTGCTCTTATTTCACTGCAAGTTAATTCACTCACTGCTGTGTGCGATGGAGTATTGTCAATTACAAACAATGCCCGAGAAGTCGAACCACTTTTTGCACAAAAACTTCTTACAAAGGGAACAAACTGTTTTTTAAATCATTCCTTGAAAAGATGTGCATCCATCCATGCCTTTCTATGATTCTTGTCGTAAACTGGAAGAGTGTTTATATGTTACAGTTTTTGAATGCACTTGGTTTTGCTGATTTGCCGATAACCATTAGGGGCAATTAATCAAATTTATCACAATATAGCGCTGCTAGTAAGCTGAGACAAAGCCAGCAGGTAACTGAGGAAGGCAGAATCTCCCAGTCACCTTCACAACTGTGGCATGCTACGGTGAGAGTCACGTGTTCACGTTCTGCAGCACTACTACCGAGAGAGTGGGTTCTTAACTACTGTAACTTTTTACTGTTCTTTATTGTAGAAAAGCCAGTCCCGTGGTGTTGGCGTAGTGTGCCTGCCTCTCACCCGGAGGCCCCGGGTTCGATTCCCGGCTTCGTCAGGGATTTTAGAAACTGACTTGGGGGCTGGAACGGGGTGCACTCAGCCTCGTGAGGACAATTGAGTAGCTGTCGGACAGTGAGGCAGCTCCCCAGTCACAAAAACCAAGATTAAGGATAGGAGTAAAGAAAATAAACAAAAACGGCCGAGGGGACCCGACGCGCTGACCACGCGTCACCCCAATATCTGGACAGCAGTCACTTGGTAGGCCTCGGCCCTTCATGGGCTGTAGTGCCAGGGGTTATTATATATTTATTGTAGAAACTATTTTCCGGTTAATCCGAAAATTTTGTATTCCGAATGGACTCCGTTGGACTCCACTGATTTTATTTATTTATTCATTCATTCATTCTGTATTCGTTTACAGAACGGAACTTACTTTCTGGACGTACAACATATATGCAGTAAGATCACTCCCTTGAGGCTGCATATTGAATGAATATGCATGATATAAATAAAGATGCTAATTGTTTCAGGTGTATGGGTTTGAGCTTGTGGACCTGGAGAAGAAACACTACTTCCTTGTAAACAAATCTCTGTTCCCTGCAGGAACTCTCAATCTTCCAGATCATGTACGAGTACAGCAAGTGCTTCTCCTGATTATACTCTCATACATCTTCATGATGGGAAAACCTGTCCGTGAAAGTAAGTGCTTAAGATGATGTGGATTGTTCTTTTATGGGTTGGAATTGCATGGTCATCAGTACTCAAGGGGCTCTAGTGTACATATTTCCACACCTCATTTTCCAGGATCGGAGATGAGGTGAGGTGAGTTTGTATATGGTGAATGGTTGTTATGGCCCAATGCTTTTCAAACCAACCTCACAAGATGAATAAATGAGGATTTAAATGATTGGTTAATTTTGCCATATTCAGGGTCACTTTTCTCATAATCTATACTAATATAATAAAGCTGAAGTGTTTGTTTGTGTGTTTAAACGTGCTAATCTCTGGAACTACCAGTCGGATTCGAAAAATTCTTTTTGTATATGATAGCCAGATTCAAGAGGAATAGTTCAGGCTATGTAGCATTAGGCTACATCTCTCAGGTAACCTCAAAGATTGATTTTTGTTCAGTAAGTCGGAAGAACAAGCACTTCAATAATACCTAAGTCTATTGTTGCCTGACAATGTGGGCTGCATCACTTCGCCCCTACCAGTGTTCTGGTGCAGAATTGCGAGCTGCTTATAAATTGCAGTCACGGGGAGTAATTAGTGCAAAACGATTTCTTAGGCCCCTTAAAACAGTTATCATCATGACAATAGTATGCCTCTGTATAAGGGCGATGGTGTTGGTGCAGTATACTGAGTTTATCAGCTGTAATAAGTGTTGGTGCTTTCCGATCCTTATCCTTGAGCGCTCCAGTTCTGTAGTAGTATTCATTATCATCCATAAAACAAATAAATCCGCTGGCCGAAGGCGGGCACTACTGCTAGTCTATGATATATTGTGATCTGACTCTTTTACATGCGTTATAAAGGGTCGGAGCAACTTGTAGACATTTCACCATTTCAGATAAGTCTCCATATCAGATCTTTCAACACATTATTAGAAGACAAACTCTGTTTTTGTATGTTGTAGTTCTAGATTTTTACCATTAATTTATATTTCTACAGTAGATGGACTTATTGCTTAAGTATATCACAGCAATAGTAGCTACTTCTTCATAGATTAGTTGGTGGAGTGAGACTGTTGATAAGATTGTCATTTCTCAGTCTTTCAACATAGTAGGTATTTACAGTTAATAGTTTGTTTTTCGGATGTTCAATGCTTTAGTATTTTACCAGATATACACTAAACTCTCTCTAATCTGGCCCTCAGTAGTACGGCCCACATCCAGCCTCTAGTCGCTCAAGCAGAATTATCATGCCCAACAATATTGCTAGTTAATTACAATTTTAAACAATGTTATACATACAGTGCAGTATTTGAAATTACGGCTTTCTTTACAGTTCAGTATCATGACTTCTAAAATAAAAGGGCTGATAGCCCTATAAAACAACTCATCATCATCATCATCTAAAAGAAAACACAATACACTAGACCTCAAGTAGAAACTGAAAAGTTTCGATAAGTTGCACTAAATTTCAGACACTCTCAATAAACCGGCACTTCCGCTAATCCGGCAACCATGTGTGCAAAGAATGGCAGGATTAGCAAGAGTTTAGTGCAGTTACCACACTTATTGACGGATTTGAGTGCAGTGACTGTTAGTGGGTGTCATTGTAGGTTTGCTGAGCTATTTTGCCTTGCATATATTTGGATCTGATGATGCTCGCTTGATGAGTGAATCATGTCATCCCTTAGTTTTCTCTCTCTTCTATAGTCTAAAACAAATGTATATACTGTATATATAGTAATTACAGTACATGTAATTGTTTTCAGGTTATTTTTCCAATTGGGAATATTCATTGCCATTTTTTTGGTCTGTATTGACACGTTTTAATATAATATATTCAAGTAACCTCTGTCAATCAATACAAAAAATTACGCGTTATAAACGCACTACTGGTGGGTCATGTTTTGAACAATATTACGGTTGTTCCTCAGCCACTTCAATACAATGATTAGATACATTACACACAAAAAACACTGGACAAGATAAAAAACATCAATCACAAAACTGTCACTCGTGCAAAACACATTAAAATCAGATCAATTCAAACACTCTCATCATATAAAATGTCACTAAAACAATTTAGTCCATATCTTCTTGTTCATTTCAGACTTGCTGTCTTGTTGTCATTTTCGACATTCTTCGCTGACGAGGTTGAGTAGGGCAAATTGTTCATGGTGCCCATGCGTATCTGCTTGTATTTGAACGGATCAGACCGCTCTTTGGGAATATACTCCTGATCCGTTCAAATACAAACAGATTCGCATGGGCATCATGAACAATTTGCCCTACTCAACCTCGTCAACGAAGAATGTCGAAAATGACAACAAGACAGCAAGTCTGAAATGAACAAGAAGATATGGACTAAATTGTTTTAATGACATTTTATATGATGAGAGTATTTGAATTGATCTGATTTTAATGTGTTTTGCATGAATGACTGAGTTTTGTGATTGATGTTTTTTATCTTGTCCAGTGTTTTTTGTGTGTAATGTATCTAATCATTGCATTGAAGTGGCTGAGGAAGAACCGTAATATGGTTCGAAACATGTCCCACCAGTAGTGCGTTTATAACGCGTAATTTTTTGTATTGATTGACGGAGGTTACTTGAATATATTACATTTTTCCAATGTTCCAGTAATTGGGATTACATTGTATTGACCGACTGAAAAGTTGTAATATCAATTATCAATAAGGCAACACTGTAGAAATGGCTTCAAAGCTCTCTATATAGTAAAAGTCATGGCAGAATGGCTGGCAGGAGACGTGTCCATCTTCATACAATAGTGTCGGACCCTGTAGGGAACCTCTTGCTCCCCCCGACTGGATGGAGATGCTTCTGGATGCCGATTTAATGCCAATTTCCAGACATTGGAGAAGTGTGCATCCTGGTCACTGTTGAAATTGTTTGGATGTTTCGATATCCCTATGGCCTCTCTGTGGTAGAAGTGTCTGTCAAGGGCTAGTCCGATGAATGTTCTGCTATTGCTGATTTAGAAGGCTGCTTGGGACGTACATATCGAATGTATTAGTAGAAGCTTTTCAGTCGGTCAATACTAGGATGCCCAATTATATTGGGCAGGGAGTTACAATTAATTTCCTAGGACTAAAGGGGGCCTAATTGGATAATTAAGCTCGCCATTTGTCTGAGAAATGTTTTATTAAGTGTATAAATAATTTATGTATTTTATTTCAGCCTCCTGAGTCAAAACTGAGAAGAGGTGAGTTCGATTCCCACCTCAGCTAGCCTCGAAGTGGTTTTCCAACTTTTACTCCAGGAAAATGCTGGGATGGTTCCTTCCTTAAGGCCATGGCTGCCTCCTTCCCAATCCTATCCCCAAATTACAAATACACTCTAGTAAGCCATCACAATAGCACAAGTTATCACACTAATTACATACACACACAAATACTTGGGGCTATATGACCACGATGCCGCAGACCCTTAAATAAGCAACAACAACATTTCTTTGAGGTATTAGGTTGTTAGAATAGTTGTTACACCCTGCCTAATCTAATTGGGCACAATTCTTGTTGACGGACTGAAAAGCATTTTTATTAATAGATTACTTATGCTACACTTTAAATTGGCTTCTCTTCAATTAACTCATTAGGATACTAGCTTTGTAAGTAGCCTGAATTTTGCATGCTTTTTTTATATCACAAAATAACAAACTCTAACACCTCTAATAAAAGACTTTAAACATTTTCTGTTATTAAGATGTACTAGATTTATTAGTAATATCTAAGTCTGAAGCAGCTGGCTGCGTTTTCAGTGTGACGTGCCCAGGGACGTAAAGAGCGACCACAGGCCCCTAGCTAGAACTTCTGGGCCCCTTACTTTTTATTCGTCCCGTGACATTAACTTGGAAGTATCAACTCCTATGAGTTTTCTTGTTCTTTTGTTATTCAGAGCTTTCTCATTGTCTCGCAATGATTGTTTTATTTTACTTCTTGATTTAGATCAATGTGGATTTTAGTCCTTTTTGTTGTATATGACCATTCATTATCACCACAAGAACAAGCAAGACGCTTTTCAGGACCATAGTAAGTAAATCGATTTTTCAAAATATTAATGTAGACATTTTTCACCCTATAGGAACCCGGTCCAGCCTTGGAGACTGGATTTAGACAGCTCCTTAACCCGGTCCATGAGTCAATCCTAATTGGCTACATGGATAATTCTTACCAGGCGCGCCAACGTCGCGGGGGTGGGCAACGGTACTGTAATATACCATGGAACTACAGTACCGGCTAAGTTCTGGTGAGGACCCAGTCCTATGGGGTATAACATAGGCCCCATGCACAGGGTTACGTGTGAAGACCTCAACGGAATCTACAGCGGAGAAGATGGACTTCAGAACGGTGGAGATTGCGGAAGAGGCAACCCAGTACTCAGGGAATAGTATGAGTACAGCATTAATCGGCAGCGTCTGTTTCCCAGGTTAGGGGCGGCTGCAAGGGCGTCTGTTTCCCATGTTAGGGGCGGCCTGTATAATAGCTGGCAGTAGCTTCATAAAATGCCTTTGGGAGTGGCGACCCCATCGTAATAATAGACTAAAATGGAAATGGCACTTCCAATGATTCGGAAAAGGTTAGGGCGTACCCTGCAGGCGACGCGCAGTTCCTTTGGTACTGGGGGAACTGTGAGAAATGGGCGACCAGTAACCGAAATGAAAGTGGGAATCATGAATGTCATGACCCTGACAGGCAAGGTGGAGGAGGTGGTAGACTTCATGGAGAGGGAGAAGGTTGGAATGATGGGGCTGAGTGAAGTGAAATGGAAAGGTGAAGGAAGGAAGAAATTGAGGAAAGGATATACATTATACTGGAGTGGTGGCCAAGAGGCAAAAAATGGTGTGGGACTGATAACCTCGAAACAACTGGAGGAGTATGTTGAAGTGGTAGAGTGTGTGAGTGACAGAATAATGAAAATTAGAATGAAGATGAAAAATGACGTGATGGACTTCATACAAGTGTATGCACCACAGACTGGAAACAGAGAAGAAGATATTGAAGTATTCCTGGAGGATGTAGAAAGAGTAATCTCAGATGGAGAAGTGGTGATCATGGGAGACATGAATGCACAAGTCGGAATTGAGAGACAAGGAAAGGAAGAAGTCGTTGGACCATATGGATATGGGAAAAAGAACCGGGAAGGAGAGGAACTTGTAAACTTTTGTGAAAGGAATGGACTGATAGTGGGTAATTCATGGTTTCGGAAGAAATACAGCAGTAAAATTACGAGATATAGGTGGGGTGATAGAAGAACAAAATCAGTAATTGACTACTTCCTGGTGGAAACGACAAATCGCAGAAAGCTGATGGATGTGACAGCTTTACCAGGAGAAGCATTTGATGGGGACCATAGAGCTGTGGTGGCAAAATTTAGATGGGGAAAATTGGAAAACCTAAAGGAGATCAGAGAAAGTAAAATAAAAGTATGGAAATTGAAAGACAAAGCTGTACAGGAAGATTTTCAGGAGAGATTGAAGCAACAAATCCCAGTTACTGAAGTGGAAAATGTAGAAGAGGAATGGTCCCACTTTAAAAAGGCATTTGCTGGTGCAGCAGAGAGTGCTTGTGGTAGGACGTCAACAAGAGTGAAAGAGAAGGAGACACCGTGGTGGAATGAGGAAGTGAGGAAAGCAGTGAAAGAAAAGAAGTCTGCATGGAAAGAATGGAACCGAGATCAAACAGAAGAAAGCAAAAGGAAGTATCACGACAGCAAACGGAGGTGTAAGAAAGTGGTAAAAGAAGAAAAGTTGGGAAGAATTTACACGAACAGATGTAAGTGGCAGTAAAAGGATGCTGTATGGGCTTCTAAGAAGTAAGAGGAAAGAAAGAGTTACTACAAAGCTGGTGAAAAAGGAAGATGGAGAGTTGTTAACACACCCAGAAGAGATAAAGGGACGATGGAAGGAGTATTTCGATAAGCTATTGAATGTGAGCAATTGTACTGGTGAGATGGAAGTGACACAACCTGACGACTCTATAACAGAAGATGATATAACAATGCTGGAGGTGGAATTAGCAGTACAGAAAATGAAGATGGGAAAAGCAACAGGGGTGGATGAAATCTGTGTAGAAATGATAAAGGCTGCTGGACCTGTTGGTATGCAATGGCTGTATCGACTGCTAAAGTGTGTGTGGAAACGGAAATGTGTACCAGAAGACTGGGAGAAAGGGCTAATAATACCAGTATTTAAGAAAGGGGACAAGAAAGTGTGTGATAACTAGGGGTCTTCGGTACTGAAAATTTGGGTTCGGTTCGGTTCGGTAAAAAAAAATGTACTTCGGTTCTCGGTACTAAATCGGTTCGGTACAGCTCGGCTGATTTCAACATGCTAAATTAGAGTAATTTGTAAACCATTAAGAAAAAAGTAACACATGAATTTTAATGATTATACAGTAAACCAAATACTTGCCAAATAGCACAATTTTTATTTAAAATACAAAAAAAATGTACAGCTAATGATCTCATACAATGTTCCATTAACTTTCAAACTTGCCCTTTGAGTGTGGAGTAAGCATACATTAAATAGACATTAGGCTCACACTGGAACACTTAAGTCCATAATTTAATTTTAATAATCAGAAGAGTTATTGTGCTCTAGTAGTAAAACTTCACTTATACGATATCTAGGGGACCAAAGGAAAAAAAAACAACGCATAAATGTGAAAAACTCGTAAATGAAAGTCGGTAAATAAAAACTGCAAAATGTATGTGATAATATGGGTTATACAGGGACTTTGTTTTAAAAGCGATGGGGACCCTCGCTCGCGCCGCGAGCCGGTTCTCGCCAAGCACTTTGCCGTAATGCGCTTCTTGATGCCACGGCTTTAACAGTCCATATTCTTTGGACTAAGGTATATTATAGCTGAAATAGAGTCAATCGGTGCTGAGGAACTTCAGAACGTAAATGACAACTTCATGAAGAGGTGCCAGCGATGTGTAGCAATGAATGGCGAACATTTTCAGCACCAGCTGTGAACTATAGGCTATAGTCTACTCAATGACTGTGCCGCGCGAGCTACGCATTACGGCAAAGTGCCTGGCGGGAGACAGGCTAGCAACACGGGCGGCGGGCGAGCGAGGGTTCTCGCTAAGAAGTGAAAAACAAGAAATAATAATACGATTGTTAAACTATAATCGGCAATATGTAACAAAACAACTACAAGAGAAATGCACCCAGATATAACAAAACAAAGAAAATTGAGTCACTTTACGAAGTAGTCTGTTATCTTGACTTGTTTTTTGTTGGCCGCGGCCACGGCGTGAACAGTATTTTGAAACCGATATAATTCGGCCATTATTTCCTCAGAAACGTTATGGTGCGTCACAAAATGTTTGATAGTCCATAGAGCATTGACAGCATCATTAAAATCCACTGTATTATTCTGCGGCTCTTCATCGTCATTAATAAAATACCGTAGTGTAGGCCTAAATTAATGGATTTTCATTTGTCTGAAGACGCAAGATTATTATAACACAGAATCAATCGCGTATTTTTAATGGTTTGACGAGAAGTCCTAAAAAAACACGAATGAAAATTATAAAAGCGAAAATAATATTTTTTTAATATATCGGCGATTGTAAAACATTTCCGCTCATCTTAACATAAGCTTCAGATGCTGTCTAACTGTGTTTTATGGCTGCTTCCTGTTATTTTGAAAGGCTAACACAATAATAGCGCTTGCTTATTACGCAAGCTGTTCTTCCTTGTTACGACACTCTGGCAAGCGAGTGTCGCCGTGACCACCGGTGTCGCTCAAGGCCATCGTAACGTAATATAGCACGCAGTGCATCCTTACGAATGGAAGTACAGGAGGTAACAAAAGTTTGCATTCGAACATACGTACTTTCTCAAAACACGCAACGTATAAATGGCGCTTTATATTGCAAGGGACTTAAAATATGATCGTATAAGCGTGAAAAACGAATAAATGTAAAACGTATATCGGAGATAAATTAACATAGAAAGTATAGGCATTTTGCCGGGATCAGGAAAAAAACGTATAGAAAACATATAAATATGAACCGTATACAAGAAGTTTTACTGCATTTAACTATTGAAGTAAAACATTGATGATAAAGGACAATACTTTGGATGTCTAAAAAAAAAGGTTTCCTTAAATTACGGTATTTATGTCTCTTGAACCGAACCGAACCGAACTTTTTACCGAGTTTTTTATCGTCTCGAACCGAGGTCGGTAATTTCCTTTGTACCGTACCGAAACCGAAAAATCGGTGCACCGTCGACCCCTAGTGATAACTATAGAGGGATCACCCTCATATCACAGATAGTAAAAATACTGGAAAGGATATTAGAAAGAAGAATGAGAAGAAAGGTGGAAGGAGAGTTGCAAGAGGAACAGTATGGCTTCAGGAGTGGAAGATCCACAGTGGACCCAATCTTTAGCTTGAGGCAGGTGATGGAAAAGAACTGGGAATATGGAGAGGATTTGATCATGACTTTCATAGATCTAGATAATAATAATAATATCGTATGGCCTCGGGTGCCTGGTGCAAGCTTTGCTATTTGACACCCAGAGGGTAGCTTGCGTGTCGAATTTCGTAGTTCCTTGACTATGAAAGTCAAGGAGGTTAGATGTTAGATATCTAATCTCCTTGAACACAATAGCGCTTTCTAGTAGAGAAATGAGGAACTTTGTACTGGCGGAAACTCCCGAGATTAATTTTGCCATTATGAACTCGGCCTACTGAATTCAAATGGGTTCTTTGACATGCCAACATCGTATGACATGCGTATCGTATTTTTGCCGCCTTTCAAAAATCACTTACCACGGTCAGGGGCGAACCTGCAATCTTGGGGTTAGTAGACCGACACGCTATCCACTCACCCACCGTGGCAAGATCTAGAAAAGGCATATGATAGTGTCCCCAGAGAGAAGGTATGGGAAACCATGGTTAAGAAGAGACTGGGAAGAGAAATGTTGGAAATGGTGCAAGCAATGTACAACAACTGTGTTAGTAGGGTACTGACCCTAGTTGGAAAGACAGATTGGTTTAGGAACAAGAATGGACTAAGACAGGGGAGTGTGCTGTCACCTCTTTTATTCATAATGGTAATGGATGAAATTGTTAAGGAAACAAAGGAAGCATATGGACATAAAGAAATGAAGTTACTATTATTTGCAGACGATATTGTGGTCTGGGGAAGGAACACCGAAGAAGTGCAAAAACAACTAGATGCACTGAACGAAAATATTCAGAAGTATGGCCTGAAAATCAGTATAGAGAAAAGCAAGACCATGGTGATGACAAGAGGGGAAAGACAAGGAAAGGGCACTGTGAAAATTGGAAGTCAGAGTTTGGAAATTGTGGACACGTTCAAATACCTAGGAAGTGAATTGATGCAAACTGGTAGGTTGGACATGGAGATTGGCAGGAGGGTACAGCAGAGCAATGCATTCTATCAAAGTGTAAGAAAACTTGTTTGGGATAAGGAAGTACCAAGGAAAAGCAAGGAGGTAATGTACAAAATGTACTATGTACCCATATTAACTTTGCAGCTGAGACTTGGACCCTGACGAGCAGGCAAGAGAGTAGAATCCAAGCCAGTGAAATGAAATTCCTAAGAAGTATGATAGGTAAGACAAGGAAAGACAGAGTGAGGAAGGAAGTTGGGATGGGAAAACTAAATGAGAGAATTGAGAAGAACAAACTAAGGTGGTTTGGACATGTAAAGAGGATGGAGGAAAATAGAATACCAAGACAGATGCTGGAGGCCAAGTGCAAGGGTAAGAGAGCAAGGGGAAGACCTAGAACAAGGTGGATTGATTCAGTGAAGAACAGCGTAAGAAAAAGGAATCTGGACTGGGACAAGGTCGTGGAAGAAGAATTGTGGAAGGAAAGAGGAAAGTGGAGAAGTGCCATAAATACCCTGACCCGGCAGGAGCTGGATAAGGGGAAATGATGATGATGATGATGAGGAACTCTTTAATTTCAGTTTGTCATATATAAATTAATAACTCGGAAAACTTAGCCATTTTCCTGAAGAGAAGCTGCTCTCTCATACATCTAAAATACTACTATCAGTAATGAAGAACAGGATAAATAATAAGTTGAACTCACAGATTGATCAAGATCAGTTTGGATTTCAAATAGAAACAGGAACAAGAGAAGCAATCTTGGCTCTTAGAACTATTTTGGAAAGGAGGTTGGAGTAGTGATGTAAAATACCCAGGTATTTATAAATCGGGGTAAATACCCAGGGTATATACTTGGGTAAATACCCAATTTGGGTAAATATCCAGGTATTTTAGATTTTTCATTAAAAATCCTGTGTCCTGGTAAGTTGAACCTTAAAAAAGGGTACCGGTATGCAAACTATTCTACATTAACTTTTTAGAAATGTAACAACATTAGATAATTAATACAATTAAATTTAATTAGAATTGGGACTTAAAAACAGAATTAGATCAGGAGATATAAACTAACAACTCCACTACCCTGAAGAAGTTAGGTTAAGTACAGTAGGCATCAAACAAAGATTAGAAAATGGGAGGGAAGTACGGTGTCAGTTTGAATTCTGGGTAGGATGAGCTGAGCAGTGTTGCCAACTCACATGCTTGCTGGCATACATCTTCACCCATTATAGAACACACATACTACAAAAACTTCCAGACATGCATTTATATTATTTAGAGTATGATTTAAAAAATTAATATTTTTTGTAGGCCTATATTTAAAATTGAATGAAATATAACTTAAAGCAATTTTACTATGTTTTTTTTTTCTTTTCTTTTCCAATGTCCTTCCTATCGAATGTATGTTATTACCTTTTGAGTTTTGGCACACACATTTCAATTAATGTGCATATAGCCTACTCTTATTACTAAAAAAGTAGCTTTTCCCACCCACATTTGCTCATTTCCAGTGCAGTAATAAAACTCGACCTTCAATATCTTGGTATTTATTAAAAATTTAAAACACAAAACAACCAAAAGGTTTAATCCAATATTAACATCACAGAAGTGACAAAGAGGAAATCTGACACTCTACAGATCGAAACGTGGAATGTTAGAAGTCTGCTAGGAAGTGGAAGGTTAGAAAACTTAGAAAGGGAAATGGATAGGTTAAGGTTGGATTTGGTTGGGATTAGTGAAATGCGCTGGCAGGAAGAACAGGACTTTTGGTCAGGAGACTATAGGGTCATTAGCACTAAATCAAACAATGGCCAAGCAGGGGTTGGTTTCGTATTGAGTAGGAAACTTGGACAGCGGGTAGAATATTATGAGCAATATAGTGAACGGATTATTGTAGCAAAAATCAATACTAAACCTACGTGCACCACAGTGGTACAAGTCTATATGCCTACCAGTCAAGCTGATGAAGATGTTGAAAAGGTCTACGAAGAAATAGACGAAATTCTGAGGTATATCAAGGGTGATGAAAATGTTATAGTAATGGGAGATTGGAATGCTGTGGTAGGAAAAGGGAGAGAAGGGAAGATAGTAGGAGATTTCGGATTAGGTGAAAGGAATGATCGAGGAAGCAGGCTGATGAAATTTTGCACCGAGCATGAGTTGGTCATAGCTAACACCTTATTCAATAACCACAATAGAAGAATATACACATGGATGAGACCAGGAGATACAGGGCGCTACCAAATCGACTTCATTATGGTCAAGCAGAGCTTTCGAAACCAGATTTTGGATTGTAAAACATATCCTGGTGCTGACATAAACTCTGACCATAATCTGGTTGTAATGAAATGCAGATTAAAGTTGAAGAAACTGAAGAAAAGTCAAAAGCCAAAAAGGTGGGCAATAGACAGACTGAATGTAAAGGATGTAAACGAAAGATTCAAGAAGAGTATAAAGGAAGGACTAATGAAAAATGAAAATCCACAGCCTGCTTCCAGTCTCCGACCGGGTCAGGAATGGAATGAATGAAGCCCCCATCTAGCGGCGAGGATATGAACTGTGCCGGCTGCCGAGGCCTGACGCACTCCTCTGGGGCAATGATTAAATGAATGACAGATGAAATGATAGTGGAGAGTTTTGCTGGAATGAAATTTTGACAGGGAAAACCGGAGTACCCGGAGAAAACCTGTCGGCCTCCGTTTTGTCCAGCACAGATCTCACATGGAGTGACCGGGATTTGAACCACGGACCCAGCGGTGAGAGGCCGGCGTGCTGCCGCCTAAGCCACAGAGGCTTAAAGGAAGGACTAATGAAAAACCCTAAACAAACTTCAATTGCAGACGAATGGGCACTTTTGAAGAATGAAATAACGAAATCCGCAGAAGAAAACATTGGTAGGAAAGAAAGAATAGGTAGAAAACTGTGTATCACCCAGGATATACTAGAATTGATGGATGAAAGGCGGAAACACAAGAATGTAAGAGATGAAAAGGGGAAAGCAGAATACAGACGTCGGAGAAATGAGGTCAACAAGAAGTGCAAGGAAGCGAAAGAAGAATGGTTGAAAGAGAAATGTGTAGGTATAGAAAATTGTCTGAAATTAGGAAAAGTAGACACAGCTTATCGAAGGATTAAGAATACATTTGGGGATAAGAAGACTAAGTGCTGTAATATTAAGGACACAAATGGAAAGCCTCTAACAGATAGGGAAGGAAAGGTTGAGAGATGGAAAGCTTACATAGAGAGTTTGTATAAGGGAAAGGAGATTGAGAATCATGTAATGGAAAGGGAGGAGGAAATTGATGAGGATGCAAAAGGAGATTTAATATTGAGATCAGAATTTGATAGAGCTTTGGAAGACTTAAGCAGGAACAAAGCACCAGGCATAGATGATATACCGATTGAGTTGCTACGCTGCATAGGAGATGAAGGTCTGATCAGGTTATTTCACTTGGTGTGTAGGATTTATGAGACAGGTGAGGTACCCCCTGATTTCAAGAAGAATGTAATCATCCCTATACCAAAGAAAGTGGGAGCTGACAGATGTGAAGATTACCGTACAATCAGCTTGATTACTCATGCTTCAAAATCTTGTCTAGAATAATTTACAAGAGGATTGAAAGCCAGATAGAAAGGGAGTTGGGTGAAGACCAGTTTGGTTTCAGGTGAAATGTAGGAACAAGGGAAGCTGTACTAAGTCTTAGGCTGATTTTGGAAGGTAGAATAAGGAAAGATAAGAGAACGTTCATGGCATTTGTTGACTTAGAAAAGGCTTTTGATAACGTTGATTGGACTAAATTGTTTGACATTTTGAAATCTATTGGAATAAAGTACAGGGATAGGAGAGTAATCTACAATCTATACAGAAACCAGACAGCAGTCATTCGAGCTGAAGGACATGAGAGAGAAGCTGATATTCAGAAAGGTGTTAGGCAAGGCTGCAACTTATCACCCATACTTTTCAATATTTACATTGAACAAGCAATGAAGGAAATTAGAGAAAAATTTAAAGTGGGAGTGAAGATTCAAGGAGAAATAATTTCAACTCTGAGATTTGCTGATGACATCGTCATCTTGGCCGACAAGCCTGAGGATTTGAATGAGTTTTTGAATGGTATGGACTCCGTCTTACAGAAAGAATACATGATGAAAATTAATAATTGTAGAACAAAAATACTAGAATGCAGCCGAAATAAATCAGAAACCTCTATGGACATCAAATTGGCAGGTGAAAAGCTGAAGGAAGTAGGAGACTTCTGTTACTTAGGAAGCAAAATAACCAGTGATGGACGAAGCAAAGAGGATATAAAAAGTAGGTTGGCTCAGGCAAGGAAAGCCTTTCTACAAAAAAGGAATCTGTTGACATCGAATATAGATTTAGGTATTAGGAAGTCATTTTTGAAAGCCATTGTCTGGAGCGTGGCGCTCTATGGAAGTCAAACTTGGGACTATTGGTGCAGCAGAAAAGAGGAGAATTGAAGCATTTGAAATGTGGTGTTACAGGAGAATGTTGAAGATCAGATGGGTAGATAGGGTTACAAACGAAGAGGTATTAAGATGAGTGGGAGAGGAGAGATGTTTCTGGCGACTGCTAATGAAGAGAAGAGATAGGTTGGTAGGACACATACTAAGACACCCAGGAATAGCAAGCTTAGTTATGGAAGGAAGGGTCGAGGACAAGAACTGTAGGGGTAGACCAAGGTTAGAATATGTTAAACAGATCGCCTCGGATGTAGGGTGTGGTAGCTATGTAGAGATGAAACGATTGGCTCAGGACAGGGAGGCTTGGAGATCTGCATCAAACCAGTCAAAAGACGGAAGACTCAAACACACACTTTAGTTTAAGGAAGGTTGAAGACAAGGTTACAGTGCCAAAACATATAAATACTCAAAAATACCCGGACGTCCATTTTCCTTTTCTTTTAGTTTTGAAGGATCAATATGGTTCCTGATTTCAATTTAAGGCATCAAATACCTGTGTTTCAGTCCTTGTTTGTCCAACACTTCATCAACACATCAAAAAGTGTTGCACAAAGCTCAAAAAAATGAAAATACCCTCGTTTTGGGTATTTAAATGACCACTGGGTATATACCCGGGTAAATACCTAATTTATATTTACCTTCCCACTGGGTATTTACCCGGCCCGCATCACTAGGTTGGAGATGAATAGAAACACATATGTGGCGTTTGTGGACATCGAAAAGGCTTTCGATAACGTTAGTTGGGACATATTAGGGTATTCAAAATTTTTAAAACTACGGGGTTGGATTGGAAAGACCGGAGGATGATACTGAAACTCTTTGGGAGACAGATCACGATGGTCGATATTGGAGGATGCATTCAGACAGCAAAAATCAGAAAGGGTGTGAGAGAGGGCTGCTCTCTCTCACCGTACCTCTTTTAACGTATTCATTGAGGAAGCCATAAAGAAGTTTAAGGCAAATAGTAAAGGAGTAAACATAAAATGGGCATCATATTCAATGTATTAGATTTGCAGATGACAAAGCAATTGTAGCGGACTCCGAGAAGATGTTGTCCAGAATGTTAATTGTCATCAGCGTTGTCAAAGTTACGTTTGAACATTAATGCTAAGAAGACCAAGGTGTTAGTTGTGAGTAAACATCCTGAGAGCATTCACGCAAACATTAAGCTTACTGACAAGATAGTGGAACAAGTCACCAGTTTCTCTTATTTGGGAAGTCTAATCACCAATGACGCCGGCTCCATGGTGTTGGGGTAGCGCGCCTGCCTCTCACCCGGAGGCCCCGGGTTCGATCCCCGGCTCCGTCAGGGATTTTAAAACTGACGTGAGGGTTGGAACGGGGTGCACTCAGCCTCGTGAGGACAATTGAGTAGCTGTCTGACAGTGAGACAGCGCCCCGATCACGAATACCAAGATTAACGGCCGAGGGGACCCGACGCGCTGATCACGCGTCACCCCAATATCTGCAGGCCAAATGGCTGGGCAGCGGTCGCATGGTCGGCCTTAGCCCGTCATGGGCTGGATAGTGCCAGGGGTTGACTTTTTTTTTTTGAATCACCAATGACAACAGGTGTAGTAAAGAGATTAGAAGGCGGATAGCGCTCACAAAGCAGGCATTCAATAATAAGAAAAATCTTTTGATTAATGCAAATTTGGATATTGCAATTAAAAAGAAATTTGTCATGTTCTTTGTGTGGAGTGTGCTTCTGTATGGATGTGAATCTTGGACGATCAGAGGTCAGGATTGGAAGCGACTTGAAGTGTTTGAGACGTTGGTCTGGCGGAGAATATTACGGGTTAAATGGATTGAAAAGAGGACTAACAACAGCATCCTGCAAGAAATTCAAGGGAAACGAGAATTGAGACCAACTATCCATAAAAGAAAAGCTACGGTAAATTCACAGGCCATATCTTGCGACACAACGCTTTCCTAACTAATCTCCTAGAAGGAATGATCACGGGGAGGAAAGGCCGAGGTCGACTGAGAAAATGTTTCCTGCAAGACATCACACTAACTCTTCATTATGGTTCCTACAGTGAGATGAAACGAGGTGCCGAAGACAGAGAGCAATGGTTGCGGAGACAAGGCATTGCCTTTAGAAGTTGATTGATCATCTTGGCTATCACAAAGTACATTTTATGTTATCTTTATGACGTGTTGTAGATTATTCACAAGTTGCTGTTACATTAATAATATAGCCGTGTCAGAAGAATTCAAAAATCTTTAGAAATTATGTTCAGGGAAATTGTTTACTTTGGGCTCTTCTACCGTCCCAGGCCTCTCAGCAAGTCCGGGTCCCAGAGTCAAAGCCCCGTTTGCCCCACCCTCTCGTCGGGCCAGGATGCACCTGCTCATCATCATCATCATCATCTTGAGCAGTTTCCAACCGCTGGTCGGGTCTGCTTGGAACATAAGCCTCTCCATCGTTTCCTGTCCATCCACCATCTCTCGTCATTTACTGTGTCCCAGCACACTCCTCTTTCCTCCACACTCTTCTTAACTCCTTTTGTCCATCTGTCCCTTGGTCTTCCCCTTGGCCTCCTTCCCGTCATTTCCATTCCAAACATCTTCTTCGGTATCCTCTCCTCTTGCATCCTCCTCACATGTCCATACCATTGTAGCCTAGATCGCTCTATTCTATTTTGCAATGGTTCCTCTCTTACCATCTCCCTGACTCTCTCATTCCTTACTCTGTCCATTCTTGTCACTCCTACCCTACTCCTCTGGAACTTCATCTCCACTGCTCGTATTTTATTCTTGTCCCTTTCCTTCATCATCACCCATGTTTCTGAACCATATGTCAAAATTGGCACAAAGTAGGTCTTGTAGATGATTCCTTTACATTTTTGTGGTACATCTTTATTCCATATCATCCCCCTAACACTCTTGAAAAATCCATCTGCGCACCTTCCCCGCTCATTTATTTCCATCCTATTGCCTCCCTTTTCTTCAATTATGCTTCCCAAGTACTTGAAGCATTCTACTTTCTGCAACTGCTGTCCTCCAAGTGTTATGCCCATATCCAGTCTGTTCTTCTTCCTCGTTGTGATGACCACTTCACTCTTTTGTGCTGAGAACTTCATCCCATATGATAACACTACCTTCTCCCACTCATCTAATTGCTCTTGTACTTCTTCCTCATCCTCTCCCCATACCAGAAGGTCATCAGCAAACAACATTGCCTTCATTTTCCTTTCCCCAATGCTATTTACCACTTTTTGTATGATTTCATCCATCACCACTATAAATAACAGGGGTGAGAGGGCACTTCCCTGTTTCAGACCACTCTCCAGTTGAAACCATTCCGTTCTCTCTCTTCCCACCTTTACACAGCTTTTGCTTCCCTCGTACATTGCTTTCACACTTGCCACTGTCTCCTTGTTCACTGCTTTTGCTCTCATTGCTTCCCATACCTTGTTTCTATTAATACTATCATATGCTTTCTCAATATCCAAGAAGGTCATCACCAGATCTTTCCCATATTCATAATGGTGTTCTTGTAGCTGTCTTACTGCAAAGATGAGGTCAACTGTTGACCTTCCTGGCCTGAATCCATACTGTTCTTCCCTCAGCCCATCTTCAACTTCTGTCCGAATTCTTCTCTCCAGTACCTTCTCAAATATTTTGGCGCAGTGGCACATGAGTGTAATTCCCCTGTAGTTCTTGCATTCCTTCCTACTTCCCTTTTTAAATATGGGTATTATTATCCCTCTTTTCCAGTCCTCTGGTATTTTCTTCACCCTCCAAATCACTTTCATTACTCGAAAGAGCCACTGTGTTCCTATCACCCCTGCTGCTCTCACCATCTCCACACTCACTTCGTCTATTCCCGGTGCCTTTCCCCCTTTCATCTTCTTTAATGCTTCCTCCACTTCTTTCCATGTCAATTCCTTCTCTGAAATGTCTTGGTCACTGTCTGTTTCTTCCTCCCCAATGTCCACTACGCTGGTTTTAGTTGGATTTAGGAGTTCCTTGAAGTATTCTCTCCAGATAACCTTTACTTCTTCCATATTTTCGACCTCCTTTCCATTCCTGTCCACCATTCTGACATTTTCCCCTGTATCTCTTCTCTTTGCCTTTATCATTCCATACAACACTTTCTTACTGCCATCACAGTCCTCCTCCATCATTTCTGTCCATTTCTCCAGCCATTTCTTTTTCTCTTCCTTCACTACTTCTCCTGCTTCTTTCTTCCGCTCTTGGTATTCTTCTCTTGTTCTGTCTGTCCTCTGTTGGAACCATTTCCTGAATGCTTCATTTTTTTTTTTCACTGCTTCCTTAGTTCTGGGGTTCCACCATGGTGTTTCCTTCCACCTTTTCTTTCCACTAGTTCTGCCACACATGACTTCCGCTGCTTCTACCAACACGTCCTTGAACCTATTCCATTCTTCTTCACCTGTTTTCGGATCATCCTTCGGTAATTTGTTCCTCACTAATATCTGGAACTTCTCCTTATTTCCATCCTCCTTCAGCTTCCATGTCCTTATTCTTCTTTCTTGGTTTTCAGTTCTCCTCTTTTCCTTCAGTCCTCTCACCTTGGCGACCAGCAGACGGTGGTCACTGTCCAGGGCTTCTGAAGGTATTACCCTTATATCCGTGATACTCTTCTTTGTCTCCTTCCCGCATAGAATATAGTCCACCACTGATTTCCTAGTCAAATCCCTGCTGTACCAAGTAATTTTATGGCTCTCTCTCTTCTTGTACCATGTGTTTCCAACCATTAGCCCATTTATCTTGCACAGTTCCAACAATCTCTCTCCTTCCTTATTCCTGTTTCCCCATCCTTCACCACCAATCACTTCCTCAAAACCTCTTCTATCAGTTCCGACATGGGCATTTAGGTCTCCCATGACTATCAGGTCTCTCCCCACTAACTGCTTCTGCAACTCCTCTGCAAACTTGTCCTTCTCGCCTTCTGTGCATCCCACCTGTGGTGCATAGACTTGCACCTGCTATCAATTGCCATTTTAGGGTCCTTAATTATGAGAGTCCTCTGTCAGTAGATTCTGACACTCCAACATAAGCCGAAGTGGTTTAAAAGGGTATTAATTCCATAATACTAACATTATTATCTGAGGAGTGTCCTTTACATGTATTTCAGTTATGTACTAGCCTATGTTTTAGTGCTAAACTATTTGTTATTTGCAGATCATCTGTTTGAGTTCTTGGAGAAATTGAAAATAGTCTCCAAAAAGCCCAATGATGTCCATCCCTACTTTGGCGATGTAAGGAAACAAGTCACTAGGGTGAGTAGTGATAATCCCATTCTGTCGTTTTGATACTTGGATGGTGGTGATGGTTGACACCCTTCTGCTTTAATTACATGCTTAGCCAGTGAATATGGAAGTTATGAATATTTAAGGTTAAGGGTAATTTTAACTTTGTACTGTATTTGTCTAAGTTATTTCATTTGAGGGAGCCTCCGTGGCTTAGGCGGCAGCACGCCGGCCTCTCACCGCTGAGTCCGTGGTTCAAATCCCGGCCCCTCCATGTGAGATCTGTGCTGGACAAAACGGAGGCAGACAGGTTTTTCTCCGGGTACTCCGGTTTTCCCTGTCAACATTTCATTCCAGCAACACTCTCCACTATCATTTCATTTCATCTGTCATTCATTTAATCATTGCCCCAGAGGAGTGTGACAGGCTTCGGCAGCCGGCACGGTTCATATCCTCGCCGCTAGACCGGGGCTTCATTCATTTTATTCCTGACCCGGTCGGAGACTGGAAGCAGGATGTGGATTTTCATTTCATTTCATTTGAGGGGCTTAGACATCATGATCATTTGGCCCCATGTACTGGGGTGTGTGTGTATATATATTTAAAAAAATATAAAATATGTCTGAGAACCTGTGTTATTTTGGTGTCTGAAGTTAGGAACCATCCTGACATTTGCCTGGAGTAGAAATAAAATAAGAACAAAAAGAGTTACCAGATCTTTGTAGGAATCAATCAACATGATTCAAGGATATTGTATTAAACTAGCATGGCTCTAGAAGTTTTTATGTCCTGATAAGTAATTAATATTGTAGCTATTATATCTTTACCTCAAATTGTGTGAAATACCCTTATTTTATTGAAAAAGGAAATATGTACAAGAAAATAGTTCAGCAATATCTTGGCTAAGTTATTTGTTCACTTTTTAAATGAGGTACCATAATTAAAGCTGTAACTAGGAGTGTACGCTTAATATATTTGGATTAATGATAAATGCAGATTTTTTTGAAAACTCACTTTCATGTGCAGAGATTGAGAATTATGTGAAGGTCAGGAAGTAATCTGCTCTTTATTTGCGATTAATCACAAAATCTAATTCTTTTCATGAAGTTATGTCTTATTTGCAAAATTAGCACAAGAAATTATATTTAGCTTGAAATACTTGCAAAAATAATGAAATTCTCTCTGAAAATTCTGGTATTTGCTTGGAGGGAGTGTGAAAAAAGCTGTGGGAGAAACCTCACTCAGGATGGCCACTGTCAGTGCCTGTCAATCTCCGGACTCTCTGTGGCTGCACATCTCAGTTGCTGTGTGGGAATTAATGTGCATGGCCACACGGTGGTTTTTATTTCTTGTTTGTGCCTGTACTTACAATGCGATAATTAAGGTTAACAAGCATGTTTTATCATTACCGGTATATTATTTGTTTTGCATAATATAATTTGTTGTGTCCTAACTGGTATTTTGTTGTTATCAACATCAAGGTTGCTGCCAAATAAGAACCAAAATTGAGGTAAAATACCACAAAATCACACTCCAAGCTGTAACCTATGAAGGATGTAGTCGTATGGTAGTTCAATGTATAACGTACGTTATTCTTTTTGGGTTATGGTGGAGGGGCGAGTGTGTATTCTCACTAAGGATGTATAGTTTTAATATCGAACTTTTTCCTTCTATATATATATCTACTTACATTTGGACATATACATCATAGCACGATCTCTCTTTCTCTATTTCTCAATTTACTTCTGCAACTTGTAGCCTTTACTTCATTCATTTATAAGTCATATTTTCATTCCTTTATTTCCTCATACCAGCAATACCACCAACATTCCTTTTAGCATAGAATAATCAACAAGAAGACAAAGCAAAATAAAAACAAAATAACATAGTAAATGGAACTCGAATGAATCAAACATGGCCCTCTTCTCAAGAGTAGCTAAACTTAATCTAAGAGAATGAACAGATAAAAACATGTAACCACATAGGGTTACAAATGTTCTACCGGGTTGCAGTTGGAGCAGCACCATCCATTGTGCCATAGAATCAGCTTTTGATGTCTTGCCAAATATTTTCTAATGTTGACTATTCTTCTACAACTTTTCTTGTCAATCATTGAATTGAAGAAAATATTTGAACTACAAGCCCCTAAATCCTGACAAATCCACCACTACACTCGCTCTGTTTCATTTGACTCCTCTCTGTTTCAGGACTTTATCCAAATGCATTACTTGACACATCAGCGCTTTCCAGATTCAAATCCTCCATTTGCAGAATTTTCTATTGGAGAACGTGCATTACACGAAGTACCTAAAAGAAGGTTACTTGAGTTTGTTGCCAAGGTGAGGACCATCACTACAAATTTATTTTATAATCATGAGTTCAGGATTGCTTCTTGTGGGGGCAGTGTGTTGCCAAACCACACGTCAGTGGCGCTGGATTAGAGACTAGACGTCAGCTAAGCCCGCCAGCGGCTATATAGACAACTAATCAACAGCTCTGCTCTATCTGGTAGCCAATCGGATTTTTAATCCTTGTTTCTCCTTTGTTGTTATGGAGGTATTATTCTGAGAGTTTATATCGTTGTCATTCTGGCTTTTGGTCATAGTAGATTAATAAAATTATTAATACAACTCTGTGCATTCGTGAAATGACTCAGTCCTAATAATATTTACATTCCATTTCCATTATCATCATTCAACATTTTGGTCCTACCGGCCTGGATGCACAGGGTATTTCAGTTAATTATTTCAAGCTCATATGCAAATCGATCAAGAGTGATATCGTATGTACCGTTCTCTGGCAATCTGTGTGACGTGACGCTGTATTTTTATCATCTCTCCACCAAGGGGCGAGTAGCTTCTCGATTACAGCAGTAAGCTCAGGTCTTAATTTATATTTATTAGCAATCGATCTTGTGTGCAGTATGATCCTAGTATACAGAAATCGCTGTCAAGGAAACAAGCAATCGCTAAGTCCAAAGTTCCCAACATTCGAAAATATATTGTTTCTCTAACAGATGGCATTGATATATTTAATATTAAAATCAGATGCGAAGCTGTGCAGCAAGCCTGGGACAGTTACAACACTATTCAGGATGAACTTAAAGTAGAAGATGATCTCCAAAATCACGCAGCTTATAGGGAATTATTTTCAGATATCTTTTACGAGCTATATACGAAACTGACGAAATTAATTGAAACTAGTGACAAAGTTGAAAATGAATCACGTATTAGCCTAAATTCTCCTTCTAACACTCCAACGTCTACCTGCAAATTAAAATTGCCTACGATAAAGCTACCTACATTTAGCAATAATGTGATAGATTCCGGTATTTCCATGACACATTTCAGTCTTTAATTGTTCGCAATGCTCGTTAGATGACATTCAGAGATATTATTACCTTCTAACTTCTGTATCAGGTGAGGCTCACACATTAATTTGCCAATCTCCCAGTTACATCTGACAATTTCAAAATTGCATGGGCTTTAATTTGTGAAAGGTACAATAACCTCAACTTGTTGCAATGACACATATCAAAGCTCTGTTAGCCCCTCCTACCGTAGCTAGAGAATGCCTGAAACTACTTCGAGAGTTACTCAGCCATTGCAGAGGCAATCTTAATGCCATTCAGGCATTAGATTTAAAAATGTATGAATTAATTCTTTCCCAGTTATACTTGAAAAAAGTTGAATGCAATACTAGAAAGGACTGGGAACTTAGGCCTCGTTCTCAACCCACATTCTTGAATGATTTTCTGCAATTTCTAGAACAACGGTGTCAGGCTCAAGAACTTCTGGGTTCCAGGATGCCCTTTAAAGGCTCAGAATTGGACACAACTAAAACTAGAATTACCAAGGATACAAGGTAGCAACCAAAAATACATGCGTTTTAAGTAATGTACCCATGTGAGTAATCTCGTTGGATAATATGCATCTGCCTCCAACTAGCATCAGCTCTCAGGCGTGTACGGTAACCCCAATTTTGCAGTGCATATTTTGGATTTGAGGCTAAAAGGTATCAACACTACAATGATAAAGCACAACTCTATTCTAAAACTTTAATCCAGTAAAATAAATCATGGCTTCAAACACAAAACAATACCCAAAAAAAGCATAAAATAAAGCAAACAAAATTTTTACTTCCACAATCCACAAATAAACAAATATGAAATCACAACAAAGTCATACCTAGCCATAATGCTTTACCCTTCTGTGAACTTCACAAGGATATACTAGTGCGCTGATGCACCTACGACTTCAAAACACACTGTCCATTAACATAACAGTCATACAATGTGACTTCTTTAATATTACAACAAGGATTATTCCTTAAACCTCTTTACGTTAAACAATTATGTGTGTCGTGCGTGTTTTAATATTTTTCTTCTCACCAATGAAATGCTTTGCATGCATTTACCTATTTGGACGTTGCACCAAAATCAACGTGCAACTCCATAATTATGTAAGCTACCCCCTACACATCCTTCAATTATATGGTTTCACTGCGTGCTGTCTGTGATTCCTAGATAAAACGTTACGTTATAGCTTATGTCGGATTGTACGATAGACTGCCTCGCGCTCATGGCGATTGGCATCTAGTAACCAACTACATGACTTGGTTCCAGTGACAGTACAAATATATCATGTAACTATTCGTCAGATAGCTAAATTAATGAACCATCAGGATTAACTACAATTATCCATGTGTTCACAAACCACATGGCTATAATACTCAACATAACAATCTTGCATTATATGTCATTTTAACAAGGTCTAGAATTTCTTCCCTCTTTTACTTGCCTGAGCGGTCCGGGTGGTTGGCTCCGACCCTCGGCTAAGGAAATCGCTACACAATAGAAAGTGGAATGGGTCGTTTCACCAATTATCTCGACCTTTCTAAAAGTTTGAAAGCTTCCCTCTCTCTAAGCAGTGGAGATTTACAAGACAAATACTGTGTCCTGACCGACACATATATTCCCAAAGGATCTTAATTGACTATTATGCCAACAGGTATTGAATGAGCTTTTGTAATTATTCCTACGTCGAGGATAACGATTAATTAATGGCCTCACATGGGTCCATTCAACATGAAGGTTCGGGGTTCGTAATGCATGAGCCTGGCGGTGACCGATGTCTCAAGTATAATATAGGCGCACAAAACCACTGTCGCCATGAGTTTTCGCTGCCCACGAGCGTACATAACTCATCTATAAGTTCTCGGGAAATCATAGAGCTGCGAGGTGTCCCTGTTTCCTCGACTCTTATAAAGATTCCAACCCGGAACACATTTCAATCCTTTCTTCAGAGTTAGGGTCCATTCACTAGAACTCCGGAATAAATAATATCTCCAACAATGTCCACGACATAGGAGAATTCATACGTAGAATAGACTATCTGGCCCCTAATGCTCCATGCTACGACATTCCGACCTCTAATATTAAGAGAAATCTAACATTTACTCTATAAGCTTCTCAATTAAGCTGCAAATTCAATTCACTAAAAGCTCTTTCATTACTGGTATCATTACTGAATATATGCAATATTCTGATATAAAACTTCTTTCCATAATTACTGAAATGTAACCTCACTGTAACATCCTCCTGCTTAGATTGATAAGTCTTGCACTTAGCGTTAATAATTCTCGCTTACAACAATTTATTTGTTTCCTGATGTGTTCATTCATACTCTTAATAACCATTATTATTATTATCATCATTTCTCACTGACATAAATGACCAAAATCATCCTTTATTATTATTATTGAAAATCTCATTGACATAAATGACCAAATCATTATTTATTATTATTCTCACATAAATTACCAAAATTTCCGACATAGCTAAACGTTTTAAACTCGAACAATCGCGTTCGTTACATTTACATAACTGATTGCCATTCTTAATTCATAGTGGGAATAATTACTCCACTTAATGATGCAAATCATCATTTCAACTCTATGAAAATCAACTCAATACTGATTAAACATGGAGGATCAGCCTCCTAACTGATTTTTACTGGCATCTATAAGGAATTCACAATATCTTTACGGAATCACAGACATGCATCGGTCCATACTTCTACATGATCATAACCATAATTTGTGGGGTACTTACATCTCTATAGGCATCTAAGGTGGCTCCGACCAATCATATTCTTCCATGTCGCCCGCCATAATGGGTTTAACGCGACATATTTCTCTTGTTTACACACATTTGATTACACCTAATTTCTATCACCAACACGACACGTTGCATACCTTTCAGGAAGTTATCACTCCCCAAACATGTGAAACACTTCATCAAACACTACTTTAAATGATATTTTTACATATACATTACACTGAACACTCGTCACTTTATACACACTTCAATGCTGAAATTCCCTAGCAGAGATCGAAATTGCAGGTGTCGACGGCATCTGACGTTACCAACTCCTGATTGAAAGTCTGGTTATCTGCTCTCGGAACTCTCCAACAGTTTTATGACGATCATTACTCCTACAGTAAGCGTCCTGCGTTACATCAATACGCTTGCTCCTAAACATGAGCGTTAACATCTGGTACTCTCATGGCAATACCAAACACTTAGTAAGGTTTCTTTAGCGCATTCTATCGTTGTTACACACATATACGATTAGTTAATACTATACACACTGCGCTTAATAAAGTTCAACACTTTCACAAATAATTATATACAATATTTCTACCGTTAGTCTATACGGTGCTTCGTAACTGAACACGTCATAGTTCGTGCTGCTAATTATGCCTGTATCACGACTATTATTCATACAAGCATGTTTACTGTTTCTTTTACACATACCAGTCCTTGTTCGGCGTCTCGATGAATAGATCCGTCATGCGTTTTGCCTTGACGAACTTGCTTCAACCTGGCTGTAGCTGACTGAAGTTTCACTCGAAGACTGCACGTAGCTTATTTGAAGACTTCTGTCTGCGGCTTACACGCTGTCTCGTACTGCTGCATATTTGCTGCATACTGATTGCAATTTATTTCCATTGTGCTACAATTGACAATTGAGTAAAACTGTAACTGGCTGTAACTGCGCTTGGCGGCATGTAGACTGAGCTTGACTGCGTCTCGACTGAGCTTCAAGTGAGTTAGAACAGAGTAACACTGAGAACAGAGTGAGTTTCAAAGTGAGGTTCAACTGAGAACAGAGGGCTCCTCCTGGGGTCTACTCCCTTATATCGGATTTCCACAGAAAGTAGAGCAACATCTTCCCGCGTAATCTTCGCTCCTCTCACATCATGATTCAGGTCTTCAAACCATGATCATTGTGTTCCTCTCTCTTCACAGGTCCCAAAACTATCTGTGTGCAAAGGAATCGCTTGTTCAATTAATTAATATTAATTCCTTTCTCCATGGCGTGGGACGCTACCTAGTCGGGAACTCCCCGTCAACATCTCCACATCCATCCGCGAACAATGGTCGTTTTACAGTCCTTACGCACATCACTAAATATGCACCAATTTCGCAGGTAAAAGTCTCTAAAATTATCTTCTTGCCAAGATATTCACCTGTGTGCAACTCTCATCTCGATTCGTTACTCCAATCACGAGTAATCAATGATTCTTCTGGGCATTTCACCGCCCCTCCTCCAAATCTATTCTCCGTCGGGGAATAACTGTGTCATTATTCAGGCCTCTCCCCTGCTCCAGACGACATAATGGGGTGACAGAGATGGACGTGGCTCCACTGGGACCAACCCACAATTCTGGGCCGATTAGTAAATGTCAGCTCTGCCCTCCTCTGTGCTTCAAACCTCCAATAGCTTACACCAAATCGTCTTATAATGATATAATCTGCTCATTATTTCCTACATTATTTTAATAAATAATGCCATTTCATCAAAAATCACACCAGTGATTAAATATACATTTCTTTCGAGGGGTTTTTTTACCAAGAAACTCCCTGTATAGATCTCTGGTTCGCTCCCTGGTGGAACCTTTTTACTGAGATCACAGTCTCTGAGAACCATGTTCGATTCCAGTCAGCATAACCCCATCGGGTTCATGTTCCCCTTGCAAAACTTATAAAAGTCCAATGCAAGTGGCTTATATAAGTAACCAGCTGACTGTCGACCACCGTCTGTGTTTACGTCTGGGGTCCTTCACCTTGTCTGGCTACGAGTGGGTTAGTAGTGTTCCCCCTTCCACACTCGGCCTTGTTTCTGAGCTGTCTATTCTCCCTGCGAAGGGTCGCGTTTACAGCCTCAACCTCTCTAGCCATTCTGACCATTTCTTCATAGAATTCTTGCAAACACTGGCATTCTTTCTGCTCTCCGCTTACACTGGGTAAACTGTCTGCTTCTCGTCCCGTCTCGCCGTTCCAACATTCAGGTCTGCCTGCTTGGCTGCCTCCGCTCTCCACGTTGAGTTGGGTGTGCGTTACTAATTCTTCTTCTGGTTCATCGAATTCTTCTGGCGAGTAATAAATTTTTAAGTTGGCTATGTTCATAACGACCTCATTTCCATTCTCTAAATGCCTTAACCTGTATGCATTGTTCTGGAGGTCTCTTATCACCTCGAACGGGCCGTGGTAATAAAAATTAAACTTTTTATACTTCCGTGCCTCTGGATCTGAACTGGCGGGTTTCTTAATTAAAACTTTCTGTCCCACGAGAAGCGGTTTATGATACCTCTTCGCACGATTCCTTCTCTGACGTCTCTCCGCCTGTGCTTTGAGATATTCAAAGGTTCGTTGGATCCTCAATTCTCTACCGGGCTGTGCGTCTACAGGTAATGGAATAACACCATTCCACGGTCTCTCAGGTCTCTGATCCAGATGTAGAGTAACGGGAACCTGACCTGTCGCCTCATGTACAGTATTATTTATACAGTATTCAATGACTTCTAGAAATTCAATCCAACGCCAATTCGCTTCAGAACAGTAGATCTTCATGTATTTCTGGATCTCTCTCATTACTCTTTCAACGGGACTTGCCTCAGGATGGCGAATGGTAGATAAAATCTGCCTAATTCCTCGAGTTTCCAGTTCTCGACGAAATTCTGCACTAGTAAAGCAACTTCCGTGGTCCGAGAGAATGTTATCCGGCTTCCCAAGAATCGGAATAACTCTCTCTTTCAGGCGCTTCAAGACCTGTTTTGAACTTGTCTTTTGAATGGGGCACAACACCACCATTTTCGAAAATACATCCATGGCTACCAAAATGTGTCTATTGCCTCTACGTGCTCTAGGCAATGGTCCAAAGTTGTCGATACTCAATAGCTGCCTTGGCTTCTCTGGTAATAACGGGATAGGTCGTTGCCTCATTAAAAAGGGATTCGGCTTTACCCTTTGGCAAAGATCACATGTTCTAATAGCATTTCTCACCGTTTCTCTCAATTTTGGCCAAGTAAATGCTTCCTTCAACAGAGCACAGATTTTATCTATCCCCGGATGGCCAAATGCTCTGTGGGCTAGCCATACTAATCTCCTCTGCAAAGATGCAGGAATTACAATCCTTTGACGTGTGTGATCCACATCGTCCCACTTGTGTAATATCTGATTATACCATACATAATCTGTTGCCAATGCCTCCGCCTCTCTGTATATCGCAGTTCCCCTTGCTAAACGTCCCTCAAAGTAATCGATTATCATCTTCAACCATGGGTCTTCGCGTTGTAGGTTGGTAATGTTCCTTAAGTCATCCAACGTCTTCTGATCTCGATTCTCAATCTGGACCGCTAGTACTTCTTCTTCTCTAGGGTAACGACTTAATATGTCCGGTATTACATTCTCTTTCCCTGGACAGTATTCTATTTCCACATTAAATTGCTGGATATACAGGGACCATCTTGTCAATCTCTGACTAGACAAATCTGTCTTTAACAAAAATGTTAAAGCTTTATGGTCTGTTCTCAGAACTATTCGGAAGCCGTACACGAGTTTGTGCCACGATTGCAACGCGTACAAAATTGCGAGCAATTCTATCTCTGTGATCGTGTAATTTTTCTCATGGGCTCTCAGTCTTCTGCTGATAAAGGCGATAAAAACTTTCTTCTCAGGCTGGTCAACATTTTCCTGGAATAGCATCGCTCCAATCCCAATAAGTGATGCATCCGTCTGTATGATGAACTTCTGGGTATAATCTGGGTATCCCAGTTTCACATATTCCAAAAGCATTTGTTTTGACCTCACGAATGCTTCCTGACATTGCTCCGTCCAATTCCATCTGCCGCCTTTCTTCAATAGGTCCTGCAGTGGTGCTACTGTCGCAGTATAGTTTGGGCAGTGGTTCGAAAAGAATCCAATTACTCCCAAATACTGTCGGACGTGCTTAACTTTCGTGGGTCGAGGGAAATTCCGAATTATCTCCAATTTATCTGGATTGGGCTTCACTCCATTTGCATCAATAACATGCCCTAGGAATTTAACTTCCCTCTGACAGAAGTGCGATTTCTTGATATTGACCTTAAAGTTAGCCTCTCGAAGGTCATCTAGCAACTTCTTCAGGTCTCTCATGTGCTCCTCCAGAGATTCTGATGTGAGTAGAATGTCGTCTACATATCTGATGGTACTCTCTTTAACCTCATCTGATAGATTGCGATCTAACGCTCTTATCAGGGCTGAACCAGCTGTTTTCAACCCAAAAGGTAGCCTTAAAAATGTGAATGTATGTTGATCAAACATAAATCCTGTCCACAGACTAGTTTTCTTCTCTAATTCAAGATGGTGGAAACTGGATGTGATATCCAAGTTTGAGAATATAGTTTTCCCTTTAAACTTCCTGAGGATCTCTTTAATAGGTGGCACTTGGTCAAATTCCGGAATAACTCTCAAATTTAAGCGTCTCAAGTCCAAGCAGACTCTGACAGATCCGTCTGTCTTTGGTACAATTACCAATGGACTTACATAAGGCGTAGGTGTTTTCTCAATAACACCGGCCTCCAACATCTCCTGAATTGCCTCTTTCACTTTAGCATAATGCTTTTCAGCTATAGGGTAGGGTTTCTGCCTAAATGGTGTCCAATCACTGACTTGAAAAGCATAAGTGAAGTTCTTTATCCGACCAGGTCTCGAATCAAAGACTTCCTTCTGTTCCAGCAATAACTGCTTTAAATTTTCCTTCTCTTTTAGCCCAATTTTCGCTTCTTCTAGCTTTTCCGAAATGTAGTCTTCCAATTTGGGTTCCAGATCTTTTTCCAAGTCTGTGGCTAGTGTTTTGAGCTCCGCTTCTAACTGCTCAATAGCTAACACTTCTTCATCAGCCACATCTCTGTATGTATGCCATACTTGTTCACTGGATCCTGGTTCAATTTCATTGAGTGCGACCTCTAAGCCTTCAGCTTCTTCATTCACATGGAACATAACCCTGTCCTGTGCTAGGTCAATTATCACTCTGTATTCCCTTATAAACTCTGCCCCAATAAGTAGGTTATAAGGTAGTTTGTTTACTAACAGAAAACTCTGTGAGAAAATAGAGCCTCCTATCTGTAAATCTAGGAATACCTGGTATTTACATATCATTGTTCTGTCTGGAATTACCCCTTTAATTTTGACACTGGAGATCGGTATCTTCAAAATGTTCTCTCTCCGGGCTATTTCATTATATAGAGCTTGTGTCATCAGGCTCACTGTTGATCCTGTGTCTAGCAGACTTCTGACTTTTAATCCTGCCACTCTCACAATTATAATAGGCAATTCTCTCTTGACCATGACCTGTGGTCCTCCTGTATCCTCAATCAATTCTTCTGGTTTGGCTATCCAATTGACGATGTTAATAGACTTCCATCCATCAGTCTCGAGCTCTTCTAATTTTGGCGTTTTTTTTTTTTTTTTTCTTCAGCGCCCGCCCCTTTGGAGTTCCTTCTCTCCTGTTCGCTGCGCTGTAGTTCCAAACTCTTAGCTCCATCTCCATATCTGTCTGGCGATGTCCTGTTCTGCATGACTTCTTGCCAGCGGACTTGTGATTTCTGGGGCTCATCTCCCCTTTCTTCGAGGTATCGCAAAGAAGCATGATATCGCTCTTCTGCCTCGTCATCGAAGTTATTTCTTCTCTCTTGGGGTCTCCAATTTCTATTATTGCCTTCCTGGCCATTATTACCTCCATTGTTATGGTACGGTTTGCCCCTGTTATTGTGTTTATTCCACGAACTTCGACCTCTTCCTGCTTTATTAGCATTTCCTTTGTACCTTGACTGCCATTTTCTGGGTTCCTGTTCCCATTTCCGTCCATAGGAATCTAAAGTTTCTGTGCTCGTGGCCTTGTTGTTCCTTGGAGCTTGCTGTTGGTCAGTCTGTGTGTTGGTCACGTGGACTTGTTCCACGGTTCGACTCTGACGCATAGTATTTGCTGTGGTGAGGTCCAGTTGCCTTAGAACTGTCTCCATTTCCATAGCAGTTTTCGCATTAGCCGAGATTAGTAGCCTTTGGATCTCGTATGGAAGCTGTTTGGCGATAGCAATGCATAGCTCCAGTTCACTAGGTTTTTTGATCCAGCTCTTTAAAACGACACATCTGCGATATGAAGAATTCTGCGTACTTCGTCGGGTTGTTCGTGCTGTACTTTTTGGCATACAAATCCAGCCGTAAATTCTGCTGAGTCGCGGCGTCCCAATACCTCTTCAAGAATGCCTCGCGGAATTCCTCAACAGTATCAAAAGTGTAACGGAAGCTGCGAAACCATAATGCGCACTCCCCCTCTGTTAACTTCTCTATAGCACGTAGCCTACGCTCCTGCGGTATTCGTGCATCATTGAGATATTCAGTCACTTCCTTTAACCAATATTTTGGTGTCATACTACAGTGACTACCTGAAAACTTCCTAGGTTTTTCTTCGCTTGCCCTAATGACGTTTATCACCTGGGTGTGCATCGCATTTTCATGTGGCGTCGATGCCGCAATTGGTACACCTGGCGTCATGTAAGGACTTTCTCCTGCGCCTGCAGCATTCCTGCTTATAGGTTGGGTTTCTAGGTCTGCCCACCTTGTTTTTCTTATATCCTCTATGCTGCCTTCACTTGACTTAGGATACTTCAGAAGTGTCTCCTCCTGTGCTATTATCCTAGTCTCCATTTGGTTATGGCGCATTTCTGCTCTTTCTAGGCGAGTAATGACTTCTTTTTCTATTCTCGTAAGCCTATCTCGGTTTTCCTCGGCTACTTGAAAAATTTTCACCTTGTCTTCTTTCAGACTTTGTTTGATATGGGATATTTCATCCTCTACGTCCTCTTTAATTTGAGCAAGGGTCTTGTCGCTTGCCTCTGTTTTCTGGCCTTCTCTTATTTCGAGTTCTTCTCTCAGACCTTTAATTTCATCTTGAATGTGTCCATTGACTTTAGACAATTCATTCCGGACCTTGGTGATCTCGCCTCTATTTTCCTCTTGTCTTTTATTGACTATGACAATATCACTCTGAACTTGGTCCAGTTCTTTATGAACTTTACCCATCTGACCTTTTACGTTGCCTACCAGCTCCTTACTTTCCTGCGCGATAGCCTTAACTTCGCCTATTTCCTGGCATTGACCTAATATATTCTGGTCCTGTTTCTTGAGGTCACCGTTAATTGCTCTAGCGTAGCTTTTCAATTTCTGGTCCCATTTGGAGTCGTTCTCCTCTAATCTCTGGTCTACTGTTTTCGTAAACTCTGCGAACTGTTTCGCTTGGCGTTCGAGATTCGCCTCATTTTGGATCTGAATATCCTTAATATCGTTAGACAACGCCTCTAATTTACTGTTGGTTTGCTCCTGAGCATGCCTACACGCTTGCAAATTACCCTCAAGTTTGGCTTCTATGGCCTCGAAACGTTTATCAGTATTTACCTGCATTTCCGATACAATGCTTACAACAGTATCTGTTACTTCGGTCTTAATGACTTCTTGCATTTGACCTAACTTATTGTTTAATTCATCTTTATATTCAACTTTATTTGCATCTAACCGACTGTTTATTTCAGTTTTATTTGCATCTAAACGGTTGTTTATTTCAACCTGAGTTGCATTAATTGCCTCCTGATTGGCATCTAACCTGTTATTTAACTCTCTCTGGTTCTCATCTAACCGAGTGTTTATACTATCCTGGAACGCTTTGGTTTCCAGTTTACTCTGCTCATGAGCAGCATCAAAATGTTGTTTCAGTCCTGCAATAACTTGCAAGATCTCCTCCGTACCTGACATTTTACAATAACACACTTAAATATGCAGGCAGGCTTCCTGGAAAAATATGTGGATACGTTTCGAAGAGAAACATCAAACACTGCACACATATTGTGAAGTCGTACAAAACCTGATAATATTATGGTAGATTGTGGATTGGGTATGTAACGCTAGTACCCTTAGGCCATTCTCTTCTCAATAGAGAGATTCTGCGTTACCTCAAAAGCCTACTGAATTCAAAAATCACTCAAACACAGTTTGAGGCAAAACAATTACTATGGTTTTCCCCATGAAATACCATAAAAAATCTATGGGTTTTCCCTAAATCCCATAAGTTCCACGTATTCTGGCGCCATGATAAATTAATATGTGTCGTGGTACTAGAATTAGTAGGACATCGGCCGTATTTTAATTTACTATAAAAACTGTTCAGGGAGTGGTTTTTACTGCCGAAAGCCCCACTTGGGCCACGCCATGATAAATTAATAGAGCTTTTACTACCATAGACTCCACAGATGGGCGTCATGATAAATGATAGTGATACACAATCTATCAAAATTTATATATACGTATCGGAACTTAGCTATGGATTAGGAGCGGTCACACCCTACTTCGTTAATTCTTACTTTAATAGAGTTGTGTGCATTAAATCTGACCGACTTTAGTCGTACCTTTAGCTCAAATCACAGTATAGGACATCAAATCCCATGTACCCATGTGAGTAATCTCGTTGGATAATATGCATCTGCCTCCAACTAGCATCAGCTCTCAGGCGTGTACGGTAACCCCAATTTTGCAGTGCATATTTTGGATTTGAGGCTAAAAGGTATCAACACTACAATGATAAAGCACAACTCTATTCTAAAACTTTAATCCAGTAAAATAAATCATGGCTTCAAACACAAAACAATACCCAAAAAAAGCATAAAATAAAGCAAACAAAATTTTTACTTCCACAATCCACAAATAAACAAATATGAAATCACAACAAAGTCATACCTAGCCATAATGCTTTACCCTTCTGTGAACTTCACAAGGATATACTAGTGCGCTGATGCACCTACGACTTCAAAACACACTGTCCATTAACATAACAGTCATACAATGTGACTTCTTTAATATTACAACAAGGATTATTCCTTAAACCTCTTTACGTTAAACAATTATGTGTGTCGTGCGTGTTTTAATATTTTTCTTCTCACCAATGAAATGCTTTGCATGCATTTACCTATTTGGACGTTGCACCAAAATCAACGTGCAACTCCATAATTATGTAAGCTACCCCCTACACATCCTTCAATTATATGGTTTCACTGCGTGCTGTCTGTGATTCCTAGATAAAACGTTACGTTATAGCTTATGTCGGATTGTACGATAGACTGCCTCGCGCTCATGGCGATTGGCATCTAGTAACCAACTACATGACTTGGTTCCAGTGACAGTACAAATATATCATGTAACTATTCGTCAGATAGCTAAATTAATGAACCATCAGGATTAACTACAATTATCCATGTGTTCACAAACCACATGGCTATAATACTCAACATAACAATCTTGCATTATATGTCATTTTAACAAGGTCTAGAATTTCTTCCCTCTTTTACTTGCCTGAGCGGTCCGGGTGGTTGGCTCCGACCCTCGGCTAAGGAAATCGCTACACAATAGAAAGTGGAATGGGTCGTTTCACCAATTATCTCGACCTTTCTAAAAGTTTGAAAGCTTCCCTCTCTCTAAGCAGTGGAGATTTACAAGACAAATACTGTGTCCTGACCGACACATATATTCCCAAAGGATCTTAATTGACTATTATGCCAACAGGTATTGAATGAGCTTTTGTAATTATTCCTACGTCGAGGATAACGATTAATTAATGGCCTCACATGGGTCCATTCAACATGAAGGTTCGGGGTTCGTAATGCATGAGCCTGGCGGTGACCGATGTCTCAAGTATAATATAGGCGCACAAAACCACTGTCGCCATGAGTTTTCGCTGCCCACGAGCGTACATAACTCATCTATAAGTTCTCGGGAAATCATAGAGCTGCGAGGTGTCCCTGTTTCCTCGACTCTTATAAAGATTCCAACCCGGAACACATTTCAATCCTTTCTTCAGAGTTAGGGTCCATTCACTAGAACTCCGGAATAAATAATATCTCCAACAATGTCCACGACATAGGAGAATTCATACGTAGAATAGACTATCTGGCCCCTAATGCTCCATGCTACGACATTCCGACCTCTAATATTAAGAGAAATCTAACATTTACTCTATAAGCTTCTCAATTAAGCTGCAAATTCAATTCACTAAAAGCTCTTTCATTACTGGTATCATTACTGAATATATGCAATATTCTGATATAAAACTTCTTTCCATAATTACTGAAATGTAACCTCACTGTAACATCCTCCTGCTTAGATTGATAAGTCTTGCACTTAGCGTTAATAATTCTCGCTTACAACAATTTATTTGTTTCCTGATGTGTTCATTCATACTCTTAATAACCATTATTATTATTATCATCATTTCTCACTGACATAAATGACCAAAATCATCCTTTATTATTATTATTGAAAATCTCATTGACATAAATGACCAAATCATTATTTATTATTATTCTCGCATAAATTACCAAAATTTCCGACATAGCTAAACGTTTTAAACTCGAACAATCGCGTTCGTTACATTTACATAACTGATTGCCATTCTTAATTCATAGTGGGAATAATTACTCCACTTAATGATGCAAATCATCATTTCAACTCTATGAAAATCAACTCAATACTGATTAAACATGGAGGATCAGCCTCCTAACTGATTTTTACTGGCATCTATAAGGAATTCACAATATCTTTACGGAATCACAGACATGCATCGGTCCATACTTCTACATGATCATAACCATAATTTGTGGGGTACTTACATCTCTATAGGCATCTAAGGTGGCTCCGACCAATCATATTCTTCCATGTCGCCCGCCATAATGGGTTTAACGCGACATATTTCTCTTGTTTACACACATTTGATTACACCTAATTTCTATCACCAACACGACACGTTGCATACCTTTCAGGAAGTTATCACTCCCCAAACATGTGAAACACTTCATCAAACACTACTTTAAATGATATTTTTACATATACATTACACTGAACACTCGTCACTTTATACACACTTCAATGCTGAAATTCCCTAGCAGAGATCGAAATTGCAGGTGTCGACGGCATCTGACGTTACCAACTCCTGATTGAAAGTCTGGTTATCTGCTCTCGGAACTCTCCAACAGTTTTATGACGATCATTACTCCTACAGTAAGCGTCCTGCGTTACATCAATACGCTTGCTCCTAAACATGAGCGTTAACATCTGGTACTCTCATGGCAATACCAAACACTTAGTAAGGTTTCTTTAGCGCATTCTATCGTTGTTACACACATATACGATTAGTTAATACTATACACACTGCGCTTAATAAAGTTCAACACTTTCACAAATAATTATATACAATATTTCTACCGTTAGTCTATACGGTGCTTCGTAACTGAACACGTCATAGTTCGTGCTGCTAATTATGCCTGTATCACGACTATTATTCATACAAGCATGTTTACTGTTTCTTTTACACATACCAGTCCTTGTTCGGCGTCTCGATGAATAGATCCGTCATGCGTTTTGCCTTGACGAACTTGCTTCAACCTGGCTGTAGCTGACTGAAGTTTCACTCGAAGACTGCACGTAGCTTATTTGAAGACTTCTGTCTGCGGCTTACACGCTGTCTCGTACTGCTGCATATTTGCTGCATACTGATTGCAATTTATTTCCATTGTGCTACAATTGACAATTGAGTAAAACTGTAACTGGCTGTAACTGCGCTTGGCGGCATGTAGACTGAGCTTGACTGCGTCTCGACTGAGCTTCAAGTGAGTTAGAACAGAGTAACACTGAGAACAGAGTGAGTTTCAAAGTGAGGTTCAACTGAGAACAGAGGGCTCCTCCTGGGGTCTACTCCCTTATATCGGATTTCCACAGAAAGTAGAGCAACATCTTCCCGCGTAATCTTCGCTCCTCTCACATCATGATTCAGGTCTTCAAACCATGATCATTGTGTTCCTCTCTCTTCACAGGTCCCAAAACTATCTGTGTGCAAAGGAATCGCTCGTTCAATTAATTAATATTAATTCCTTTCTCCATGGCGTGGGACGCTACCTAGTCGGGAACTCCCCGTCAACATCTCCACATCCATCCGCGAACAATGGTCGTTTTACAGTCCTTACGCACATCACTAAATATGCACCAATTTCGCAGGTAAAAGTCTCTAAAATTATCTTCTTGCCAAGATATTCACCTGTGTGCAACTCTCATCTCGATTCGTTACTCCAATCACGAGTAATCAATGATTCTTCTGGGCATTTCACCGCCCCTCCTCCAAATCTATTCTCCGTCGGGGAATAACTGTGTCATTATTCAGGCCTCTCCCCTGCTCCAGACGACATAATGGGGTGACAGAGATGGACGTGGCTCCACTGGGACCAACCCACAATTCTGGGCCGATTAGTAAATGTCAGCTCTGCCCTCCTCTGTGCTTCAAACCTCCAATAGCTTACACCAAATCGTCTTATAATGATATAATCTGCTCATTATTTCCTACATTATTTTAATAAATAATGCCATTTCATCAAAAATCACACCAGTGATTAAATATACATTTCTTTCGAGGGTTTTTTTTACCAAGAAACTCCCTGTATAGATCTCTGGTTCGCTCCCTGGTGGAACCTTTTTACTGAGATCACAGTCTCTGAGAACCATGTTCGATTCCAGTCAGCATAACCCCATCGGGTTCAGTAATAATGGCCATTACTTGTATAAATGTTCTAACTTTCGTAAATCTAATTTACAACAAAGACTTAACATTGTGATGCAAAATAATCTCTGTTTCAATTGTCTATCCATTGGACACAAGGATACCACTTGTCCATCTGAACATAGATGTCGCCAGTGTGGTAGGAAACATCACACACTAATCCACATCCAAGAGTCGCAAGCAAGCTCACAGCAGGCAGTTTCAGTTATCGTTCATTTAAGCAAAAACCTGTTACTCAAATTCTGCTAGCCATGGTGTATGACAGCGCAGGATATCATCATAAGTGTATGGCACTCTTAGATTCTGGGTCACAGACAAATTTCATAACTGAAAATCTAGTTCATCGCCTTCACTTCAAGAAATTCGTAATCAGATCCGATTCAAGGGATTAATGAAGTGACCTCCAAGATAAATCAAAGTGTACAGGTGCAATTCAAATAGACTTCAACTGAGTTCAGTACCAACATTATACCGTATTTCCTCGCATAATCGTCACCACCGCGTAATCGTCGCACCCCACTTTTCAAACACTAAATTAGGTTTATAAAATTTCATCGCATAATCGTCGCATAGCATATTCGTATTTGTGCGCCAGTCAGTTGCACATACTGCCGCGACTTTATAACCTGGTGCGACTTTGTCAGAAGGAAAATATCTCTTCTTTATGCTTGCGGGCTATGAACTGTGACGCGAGCGGCAAGCTTCGTCACTTAGCACATTCCGCGAGCGTATAATCTGGCGTGATCTTGTCAGGAGAAAGTAGTCTCGTCTTTATGCCTGCGGGCTATGAACTGTGACGTTAGCGGCCAGCGCACATTCCGCGAGTTTATAGGCCTAACCTGGCGTGACCTTGCCAGGAGAAAGTACGTATTTATGCCATCAGGCTATGAACTGTGACCCGAGCGGTCAGTTTCGTCACTTAGCACATTCCGCGAGCTTATAGGCCTAATCTGGCGTGATCTTGTCAGGAGAAAGTAATCTCGTCTTTATGCCTGCGGGCTATGAACACCGATGCGAACGGCCAGCTTCGTCAGCACATTCCGCGAGCTTTAACCTGTTGTGACCTTGTTAGAAGATAGAAGCCTATCTCTGTCTGCAGGCTATGACTCACGCTACGCGAATGACTGGCTCGTGCGGCAAATAATGATACAGTATATTCTTCGCATAATCGTCGCACCCTGCTTTCTTCCACGAATTTTAGGCTAAAAAAGTGCGATGATTATGCGAGGAAATACGGTACGTTCTGTATTACATGCTGTCACTGGTGACATGCCCTCTCGTCATCGTCGGCTGCAGCTCGTTTCCGAGTATACAATTTTCTGACAATGCACTTCCAAATTCAGGGCATTTTATAAATGAATTTCTGGTGACTAAACAGGCCGATTCTTGCATGGAACATGCGGCCACATACTAAGCATCTTATAGTTGGAGGAGAGCGTGGACGGGTTTGACGAAGCTTGCGTTGGAGTCCCTTCATTTCTGCCCGTCTGCAACGTTCCTGTTCAAAATGATTTACCGAAGCAGATATAGTTTGCCTCCAAACTACACGATCTTCAGCCAGTGCCTCCCAAGTTTGAGGGTTAATTTCTGTCAACTTGAAGGTTTGTTTCAGCTGGTCTTTGAAGCGCCTTAAAGGTGCACCCTGTGGCCTTTTACCAGTGCAAATTTCACCGTAGAGGAATTGGCGTGGCAACCTGGTGTCATTCATGCGGTGGACATGTCCTGTCCATCTTAGTCGATGACCAAAGATGATAGCTTCTACACTCTTGGTACATGCTTTCTCAAGGACAGCAAGATTGGATACATAGTCATCCCACTTAATATTCATGATCGAACGGAGCTTTTGCTGGTGAAAACGCTCCAGTTTTCTGATGTCGCAACGATATAAGGTCCACGTTTCACATTCGTAAAGTAAAGTTGAGATGACCACTGCCTGATATACCATGAGTTTCATGCAAATTGTAAGATCTTTGTTTCTAAAGACACGGTGTGATAATCGACCAAATGTCACATGAGCAGCTCGAAGCCTGTTTTCTATATCTTGTTCAGAAGTACAGTTCTTAGATAAGATGCTCCCTAGGTATGTAAAATGGTCTACTTGTTCCAAATTTGTGTTGGCGATGGAGATGTTGTATTCTGCAATGCTAGACCCAGGAGCAGGCTGAGCAAGTACATTTGTTTTGTCTGGATTGCTGCTGAGGCCAAAACGATCATGTGCATTCTTGTAGCTATTAACTGATTGCTGTAAGTCCTCCGGTGTAAGGGCAGGTGATGCAGTGTCATCCGTGTACTGCAGTTCAGTTATCTTAGTGACATTTGTAAGACGTGATTGAAGCCTGGCCAAGTTGAAGAGGCCTCCATCATAACGATATCTAATATCTACTCCTGGTTTGCTCGCTGTCTCATACAGCATGGTAGCTAAGTACAGGGCAAAGAGATTTGGAGCTCGGACACACCCGTTTCAAACCATGGGTGATTGGGAATGCTTCTGAGATGTTATTTTGATGGAGAACCTGTCCAGTCATACCATCATGCAGTGCTCGCACCAGTTCCACAAACTGATCGGGACAATCAAAGCGTCTCATTACCTCCCACATTGCAGGTCTTGGGACGGAATCAAATGCCTTTTCCAAGTGGTAGAACACACGAAAAAGGTCCTTATGTTGTTCTTTACATTTTTCTTGGAGTTGCCGTGAACAAAATATCATGTCAACAGTGCTTCTGGAGGCTCGGAAACCACACTGAGACTCTGGAAGAGTCCTCTCAGAGATGACTTGAAGGCGGTTCAGTAGTATTCTAGCGAGTATTTTTCCCACTATAGATAGCAAGGAAATGCCCCTGTAGTTGCCACATATGCTACGGTCCCCTTTTTTGAATAAAGTGACGATGTTGGCATTTTTGAGGTCACTGGGTACTCGATGGGTTTCCCAAATCGACAGTACAAGGGAGAAGAGCCTTGTCTTTAGAGGTAAGCCTCCAGCTTGAATTAGTTCCAGTGAGATGTGGTCTGGTCAAGGAGCTTTTCTGGGTTTCAGCCTTGGGTTTCAGCCTACCAAGGGCCTCACAGAATTCTTGATATGCTGGAGGCATCGCCATCCAAGGTTGAGAAGGAAGGTGTGGCACATCTCGTAGGAAATCTTCTGCAGCCGTCGAGCTTCGGTTTAAGAGAGCAGAGAACTGTTCCTTCCAGCGCTCCAGGATGTCTTTGGAGTTAGTAAGTGTAGTACTTCTATCAGCTGCCTTTAGAGTACCAATAAAGGAACGAATCGGACCATACATCTCTTTAATCCCCTCATAGAAGTTCCGAAGATTTCGGGCATCAGCATAATGTTGAAGCTCCTCAGCTTTCTGTTGCCACCAGTTGTTCTTCATTTCCCTGATTCCAGTCTGACACTTCCGTTTCAGATCATTAAACTGAGCTTTCTTTGCACAGGACGATGGGTCTTGAAGAAGGGATAGACGAGCTTTCTGCTTAGCACTGATGAGTTCCAGTATTTCTTTGTTGTTCTCCTCAAACCAGTCTTGTCTCTTCCTACCCTCATAGTCAATGGTTTCTTCAGCTGACTCGATGATGATCTTCTTGACTGTTGACCACTCCTGTTCTACATCTTTTGTGCAGACTGGGTTGCTTTTGAGGCGGGTCAAGATTGCATTTTGAAAGTTAGATGCAATAGCTGCATTTGAAAGTTTGGATGTTGCAAACCTGCGATGGGGTATGCTTGAACGTTGAGCGGTAGATTTATGTCTGAAGGAGATTTTGAGTCGACAGGTCAGGAGTTTGTGGTCAATCCAACAGTCGTCCACGTTCTTTGCAGTCTTTGTGACCAGAACATCCTTCTTGTCACACTGCCTGGTAATGACATAGTCAAGGATGTGCCAATGTTTAGAGCGTGGATGCATCCATGTGGTCTTATAGCGATTGGGTAGGCGAAACTGGGTATTAGTGATGAATAATTCGTGTTCAGCACATAATCCAAGAAGCAGCAGTCCATTGGCATTGCAGTTGCCAGCCCTTGTTTGCCTAATACTAATACATTCTTCAACAGCTGATAATCCCTGCCCACTCGAGCGTTAAAGTCACCAAGCAGCAACAGTTTGTCTGTGGGTGCTGTGTTAGTGATGATGGAGTTAAGTTGGTGGTAGAAATGGTTCTTTGTTTCTTCATCGGCAATAAGAGTGGGAGCATATGCAGAGATTATGGTGATGAATTTACCTTCAGAGATTGGTATTCTGAGACTCATAAGCCTTTCGCTGATTGCGATGGGAGTGAGTTGGTGGTCATTTACCAGTTTCGTTTTCACAGCAAGTCCAATCCCATGAATGCGGCGCTCTCCATCCTCCCTCCCTTTCCAAAATATTGTATAACCTGATCCGGGTTCAACAATTTTCCCTTCACCTGACAGCCTAGTTTCGCTCGGAGCAGCACGTCAATGTTCAGTCTAGCGAGCTCATGGGTGATGAGAGCTTCTTCTCTCAGGTCTGTCACTGCTGTCACAATCAAGTAGTGTTCTTACATTCCAGGATCCTATAAACATTCTTTGTTGATATCCATTATTTTGACCGCAATGGTGGGGTGACCTGCTGAGTGCGGTTGCCCAGCCAGGCGTAAAGATGTGACTACCAATGTTTAGCCCACATTTTCTAGGGCCTTCCCCATTTGGGGTGGGCAGCGGTGATCCTAAATAGGCATGCCTCAGACACAGATGCAGGACTGAATTCCTGAGTAGTCACTGGGTCTCGGAAAGAAAACGACCATCACACATCCGCCGTCAACGTGCAGGTCCAGACTAAAGGCTCCCAGTTTCACCCGAAACCTGCCTCCACTGTCTTTATCCCATCGCCGTTGGACTCGAAGTGGGAAAAGTAGCCAGAACGTGCCACTGGCGTGGATTTGTTGAAGGTGGATCCCAACTTGCCAGGAAATGACCCAAACACTATGGTCCCGGAGCTAGACCCTGCGGCACATGTGATATGAGACATGCAGTATTGAACACAAGATTGCAATGAACTGCCACGAAATCAAACTATAACTGAGTGGTGCCTTTCTAGCCAGTTCATCTGGCATGTCCTCATCTGCCTGTCCAGCCGTTGGGGAACCAGGACCGAAGTAGTAATCCTCTTCCGCCTGTAAGCCGTTGGGTAGCAGGATTGATATATGGCAACTGTATAGCTTTGCCCTATTAAACCTGAGCACTAGGCTGCCCCTTCCGCCATCCACACTGTTCAAGAGTCCACCTCTTCCACTGCGGATACCGTTGAGGACTTCACCGTAACCCTGGCAAGGGACCCTTACAAGATACTACCAGCCGGGTCAGCTGGACCAAGGTTTTTTAAAGAGGTGTTACTCCTCTTATCACTCCCTGCTTTGTTCTGGCTTGTGACAGACAGAGCCTGGCTTCCCAATAATGGTTCCAGGTTGGCAAATCACTACTAATTGATAACTGGAATATTCCTGACGATATTCAGCTGGCTAATCCTGCATTTTGCAAGCCAGGAAGAATAGATCTACTGTTGGGTGCTGAGCTTTTCTTTAACCTTTTACTTCCTGATAGAAGAGCTAGGCCCGGAACCTATCCCGCTCTACAAAACACCGAATTGGTATGGATTCTGTCGGGAAGGATCCAGGCTTCAAGACTCGAAAATCTTATCACTCAACCACACTGCTCATTCCTACTTCGAAATGATGCATCTTTAAACCGGCAGTTACAACGCTTTTGGGTATTAGAAGAGCTTCCATTGAATCAGTTGACGTCCAATGAAGAATTATGCGAACATCATTTCAAATAAAACACCACTAGAAACTCGATTGGTCATTACATGGTTTGATTGCCACATCGGACAGAGCAAGTTAAACTTGGTGAGTCTTTTCACCTCACCAAACAGAGATTGCTGCAAATAGAACGTTTGCCGCTCAAACAACCCGAAGTACTGTGCCCGTCTCGGAAAATATGTGAGATGACCCGGCCAATAATTACACCACACAATTTCCGAGAAAAAACAGGGGAGTGAAAAAACAATGTACAGTACTACCTCGTTTATCCGGACCTCATTCAACCAGATGTCCGGATTATCTGGAAAGAAAAATAAAAAAAATAACATTAATAAAAATGTTATTTCCTGATCACTAGTGTCGCCATGAGGTTGTAGGGCGGATTGTTGATGCGCTGGGAAGAGAAAGTGGAGGAGCAATGACCTCTGCGCCGCCTTCCCCCCACCACGGCACGGCGCAACAGTGACCTTGTCTACAATATTGTCTACACCGGCGGGTAGTCTGTCACGTGCTAGCGACCGGAATACATCATTACCATATCGTGCTGTGCAGTGTTGTAGTTTCTTTACATTTTTGATTGGATACAGTTAATAGTACTGTACAGTATAATATTCGTGTGTTAGCGTGTGTGCTTGGAAATGGCAACGAAACGGAAACGTAATGTGCTTACAATGGCCCAAAAGTTAGATGCATTGAATCAAATAGACAGGGGCGAATCTTTAAATACACTTGCTGCAGAACTCGGAGTGTGGACATCAACTGTGTCAGATTGGAAAAAAATCTGAAAAATATTGAAGACTTTTGCTTCAAAATTGACACACTGGTAGAACTGAGAGCTAACTAATTTACAAATAAAATAAGAAAGACCCCCAAAAATACCAGTGACGAAAGTGGAAGGTGTTGAACAAAACCATTTACCCAGGCAGTTTAATAGCATGAACATAAGAGAATAACTAAACCTATGATTAGAGACACGATTTTATGGTGTATCGCGAAAATGTGAAATGTGTTTATATGTGCATCAAAGGTGTTTTAAATGTGTGTTTAATATTGTTTGATCATAAAGCACTGAATTTGTCCTCACGACTAAATGCGAAATTCCACCTTATTTGCGATGTACGTCCATATTTGCGACATATCACGAAATCGGCTTGTTTATTACGTCTCTACACGATTTGGCGCGTTATCGCGAACCTTCAGTGGTTTTCACCTTGTTAGCATTGCTGGTAGAACCCAATTCAAATGTATTTTTAAGTGTTTAAAGCCTAAGCATATCCTAACCATCTTTCCTCCATGATCCTAACATCACGTAGCAGGAAATTACTACACAGTTTCAATATTGGCTATCCTGTCGTACTGGGAGACAAGTGAGAGAGTTGGGCCGCGCATTGCTGACCACGTGGGTGCGCTGTGATTTGTAGTTGAAATTTCTATTTCTAATGTGAATTCGCAATGCCGAATATAACGACGTGTTTTGATAGATGCGCGGCAGAAGATAGTTATGTGCAAATTCTGCAACATTAGACTAGATTGGAAGCGTCGCGATTCATGTGTGAAACACAACTTAAGTGAAAATCACAAAAAGATGATGATGATAATTGTTGTTTTAAGGGGCCTAACATCTAGGTTATCGGCCCCTGACGGTTTGGGTGAACGTGAAGATGAAAATGAAATGCAAACTTAAAACTAACTACTAACTTATATACTAGAAGAAGAAATGGAAAACTAAAGGAGAATAAGGCAAATAAAGGACAGGAGGAAAAGAAATGCCCTCAACCCTCGAAGAATGCGGATTACGGGACTTGAAAGGAAGGAGAGCCATGAAAGGCAGATAGGAAAGTGAAAGAGGAGAGGGTCCACCCCACAGGTAAGGGACAAAAAGGGGAAACCGGACCCAGCTCAGGAATCCCTCGGGGTCGCCAACTCCCGAACTCACCAGCCGTGAGCCCCTGAGGGTGTAGCAATATCCAGGGTGCACCAGTAGTGGTGGGGCTACATACACCCGGCCTCCTTAAGGGCCTTGAGCAGAAGGCAGGAGATAACATGAAAAGAAAAAGAAGGCTGACCCCTCGCAGAAGGAGGGTATCAGAAAAGATGAGACAAGGGCCAATTAAGGCGGGAAAGGAAGAGACTCCCTAGGCCTCGGATACCCTAATACCGTCGGGGTCGAAAGAGAACAAGAGTTGACCTACTGAGGTCGACAGGAAAGGAGACAGAGAGGAGCCCGGCACAAGTAAGTGGAAGCAATGCCGGACTCAGCTGGGGCCCCGTAGTCGCCAACCCACGTCCCACTAGATGTGAGCCCCTGGGGGTCACAAAAAGAAGGAAAGGATTTTGTCTGAAGGAGGTACCAAAAGACAGATATCAGTTCAAGAGGCGGTCGGGAATTTAAAAAAAAAAAAGTGAGAAATGACTCCGACGAATTTGTAATGTCAACAGTGGAGGCCTATTTGAGTGCCAACATTCCTTTATAAAAGCTAGATTATCCAACAATGGATTGGATGAACAAACATATACCAGGCGAGTTAATTTTTTTTCGGATGCCGCTACACTTACCAGTATCCCGCGGCCCCAATTTTCGTAGCGATAAAAATAATAATAGGTGGAAAGACGTAGTTTTATGTAACGAATTTTATCAGGGAGGGAAGGTAATTCTTTTACGATTGCCGAGAATCCACCAACCCGCCGTGACATTTACAGCTGAAAGTTTTGCAGCCACCATGGAAACGTGATGTGGGATACTAGAAAGTGTAGTAATGACTTAGTTTACTTTTAAATACTTTTAAGTTCATATCATAAACAACAAATAAGTCTGATTTATTAATATTTTAAATTAAAATGATTTGCTTGCTAATAGATTTTTTTCAATACACTGTTTTAGGAAGTGGAAATTTTTGAATTTCTACATTCAACTGCAAATCACCTGTAAATCTTTTTCATGTAGTGACGGTAATGTAGTTGAAGATGTATTGAAGGGAATGTTAGAGGAATATCCTATAGCTGTGAAATGTCTTCAATCTCTGTACATTTCCATTTCAAATGTTGACAGTGAAAGGGCCCTTTCTGCCTACAATGATATTTTTTCTGACAAGCGTACCAACCTGTCAAATGATAACTTAGAAACATTGCTGAGTTACTACTTCAACAGCAAATGAATACTGTAAACCAAGCCATACTTAGTGTGTTTGTTGTTTCCTTCATTGCAACATAAGGCAAAGTATGTATATAGTCTAGTAAACCGTTTTTCTGCACCGTAAGCAATGGCATTTATTCACTGCTTTTATCCCGCTTTGCCCTTAGTTTTTACACCGCTATTGTGGTTTTTTATTCACCATAAAATCGTGTCTCTACCTATGATACAAGAACACAGAGGTCACTTTTGATATATATATATATAATTGACAATCAAGGATATTACATATATTACAAGAAGGGAATAATATTTAAAAGGAAATTAATTCCTAGTATAAACAGCTAAGGAAATATAAGCAAGGAATCCCATCGATTGAGGAGGAAAAGGGTTGAATTAATCATAATTATTAAATGGGCAAATGAAAAGTCAAAGACCAACGAAAAATATCCAACGTTAAATAAAACAGATCAATTGCCTTTAACCCATACACAAGGCATGAACCGAAACTAGTTTAAGTTCAAATCCGGTCTCAACTCAATGCAATCAATTAAGTTTATCTTTAAAACAGGAACAAATTCTAGGTACGTGTGATCGCAATCAAATCCTAAACATGTCTCTTTTTTATCGACACGAAAACAAAAACCTATTGTTTTAACTGCAAGGAAGAAACGATAACAATAGCTAGGTTGTCACCAAGCAACACATTACTCAGAAATAAATAAGTGCCATAATCTTCGCCACAAGTTACAGTGCCTATATGAGGCATACTATGTAGATGCAAGGAGATAAAGAAAATTTACATAAAGGTATTTAGGTTAAGAAAGTCCTTGCTCTAGACCAAGATGAAGACTGAATTCTACATGGGTTGTAGCTCAGAAAAGAAATTAAATAACCACATTCCCCCAAAAGACACATAGTAATGAAATAGATAATTGGAAACTATTTTAAATATATCGACAAATACCTTACCGAAACTCCGACCACAAGGCTAGGCCAAAACCCGAGTGAGAACAACAGACCGCCAACATAAAAATAACACAAGGTTAAGAAATTACAATACGTCCAAGATAAAAAACATATAGACAGAAATAAAACAGTTTCCAAAATATCTCACAATATTTACAAACCTTTTCTAAACCATACTGGTTGAGATGCCAGAAAATATTATTACACCAAGTAAGTCAAAATATCTTTTGCGAGATGTCGGAAGTACTTCAGAATCAAGTAGGATATGAACATATTCCAGAATAGAGGCTATGTTAGCCTTCAGGGCTATCCAGCCCAGTTTAATATCGGAGTTATAAATTTTGCATCTTGCTTGTAAGGATTCCAATAGAGAACAACTCTTCTTATTACAGCTGTATCCTAGGTAACAGCCTTTTATTGACTTTGGCAGATATCACGGAAGGGGACGAGAGTCCGAGAGACATACCGCTCCAAACAGTAATCGTAGACGTAGTACTAACTTATTCCGCCAGATGGTAGCATCGCACGGCGACAAATGAGTTTCTACTCATGCTCAACAGGGAGCGTGGCAAGTCTGTTTATCTCAATCACATGGACGGCAGCTAGACCAACTCGGTACATATTAGTAACGATCAAGTTCACGTCAGGGAAATTAAAACGCGTCATCTCTCCTCCCCACTATACAGGACGATAGGACACAATTGTACACCAAGTCTATGTGTTGAGAGAGAGAGTAAATAGAGCTGCATATGAATATCAGTTCGTTCTTTCATAATAGCCCAAGGTACACCAAACTTACCATCTTCAAAATAAGCACACACCAAAGCGTTCATGCATCTAACCATTACCAACATGCTTAGGTTTTCAATTCCTTACTTGGCAACAATATAACAGTTTTTCTTTTTTTTAACATAAAATACAAATCAGAAGTTTTCTTGGCTGATGTAGACACACTCAATCTGAACGTAGAGGTCACGGCTTTACTCGACGAAGTCCGGGCCCAGGACATTCGCAACAGTCACCAACTCGCCAACCAGGATGACAATATCAGCTCTTGATCTGAAACCAAATTGTACTCCGACAGCAAGGTCCATGTTCTTTCTTCATGACATATTAGGGTAATGCATCCTTACAACCAGTTCACAATCATCCAAATAAGTAATAAATGATCAACCGAGTATCATTTTCCAAATGACCCAAAAAAATTCCTCCCATCTCAAAGATTCCTTGCTTTTACAAAATAGGAACATAAGTTATTACATCTAATAACCATACGGTTTACATCTTTTACCGAAATATATTTTATGTGAGTGTTATTAATTAAATCATAACTTTGTGGGACGTAATTCCACAGCTATTTCAAAAGAAAAAGATAAAATAAGAACAAACGGACTTTGAAACAATTATCAACCAACCGAAGATCACAAAAATGAAAATGACGTAGGTTAAGTCTAACATTGTACCATCGTAAATAAATGAAGATTACCATTAAGCTTTATAGACTTCTCAAATAAAAGGGGGTCCAAGGAAAGTTACAAGCGAGCAAAACGAGAAAAAAACTAACAGGAAACCCGACGCTAACATCACACAAGAATCCCTTACAAATACCAGATGAAGCAACACAAAATACGAAAACAAGGAAGGAAAAATCATGGGCGAGTCTCATGCTATCAGAACATCAGAAACGAGAGAAAAATAAATAGATAAAGAGAAGTACCGACAAAGTTCAAAAGGGGAGAGGCAAAGCAAATACCAAAAATAACAAGGAAAACCAGAAAATATTTTAGTATCAGATCACACGTGCAGAAGAACAGAAATACACAAAATCTATCACACACTCATACATAACCGCAAAATTCCCACAATTACTGATTACTATTTACCACCCGCAAAGTAAATGCCCAAAAAATATCTACCAGTATATAAATAAATGTTCGTGATAACACGATCGTACAACATACTTACCAACCATAACACTCACTCACATGTATGCAGGCTCGGAACATACAACAATGAAAGAAACGCACACAGAACGCCCAAGACATGAACCTATTGAGCCATTTTAGCATATCCCTTTTATAATTACAAATTTTCAATATCATACTTCACTCAATGTTTACCCTGCTCAGACTGAAAGTTAACGAACCCAAGGAACGCATCTAGAAAGAACAATATGGGTATTTTCCTTATAGCATAACTTACTTACCTTCTCAACAACTATCAGCCAAAACATAACATTCAATACCTTTTACATCCCTGATGAAACAAGCAAATAAGGCGACATAATGTACACCAACTTGGATAAACTTGGGATCTTTTACGTAAAATGCTTACCATTCATACCAATGATCCTCTTCCTTCATCTTAATTATACCAGTTCCATACCAGACATAACAAGAATCGAAATAAGAAACTGTCCTCATTCAACAACGCAATCATTCAAATCACTACCTAGTGCACTTAAGTAGCAATATATTTTAACGAAATATTTATTTTCATACTCGGTATTATACAATCAACAATGAACATTTTAACTAACGCAAACCTAACCTTATTTTGAACCAACAAAACAACAATTTCCCACCCCTTAATACAAATCTAAATTACCGCAATCACACTAAACACAACCATTCTAGATACACACAGTTTTTTTAAACACAATTTAGAAGAATTACAAGCTAAGTATAATACTTACGGTGCGTGAATCACAACAGGAAGGACAAACCAAAACATCTACCAATAAACAGCAAAAAAAAAAAACAAAGGAAGAAATTGTCTGTCTGTTAGGTAGTCAGCCTGAAGGCTGGTTGGATCCTCAATGAGTACCGCCATTAGGCTATGTGGGTAGATACCCACAAAAACCCAAGGCAGCGCTATATTGAGGTGTACTAGGCAAGATGAGGAGTGAGGTAGTTTGCCATTGCCGTCCTCACTGAGTCAGATCAGCAGTACTAACCCTATGAGTAGAACCTTTCACAGCATCCACAGGCACTGACTGTGCCCTGAATGTCATTACTAAGCACCACCCATACCTTAGTAGCTTCCATATAATCACAGCCATGAGTGAGACTGAGACATTTGTGAAAAGCCACATTTTACTCTAGCCTGTGTCAACAGACAAATGCAAATGTACTGCATTCATCAAGAGATGGCAAACACAACCAAATAAAACATTACTCAGAAATATCACAATTTTTCTTCACTTGTGATAAATGAACTCTGAAAATACGTTTTTTCTGAGGATCACTCACTAGCATAGTCACTGGAGTGATGAAACTAAGAATTTTGCAAGGGCCTTTAAATCTAACAAGTAATTTCCCGGATTCTTTAGGACCAGCTTCTTTTAACGAGAAGTTTCGAACATATACCTCATCACCAACCTTGAATGAACACTGTTTACGACCCACATTATACCTTCTTTGCAACTTTTCATGAGCTATCTTCATGTTTTCCCTAGCTTTCTTCCAAACCGCCTGAACATCCAAGTTAGAAATGTTCTCAGGCAATAGATCGTTGAGAGACCATAAATTTGATATCGGAGAATTAGGCGAATATGAAAATATCAGATTACAAGGAGTGTTTCAGTGAGATTCATGTATAGCCGTGTTGAAAGCGTATGTAATCAAATGTATGCAACTGTCCCAAGCCTTATGATCATTGTGGTGATACGACAATAGTGCTGCTCGTAAATTCCTATTCACCCTCTCAGCATATGATCCTTTAGGGTAGTATGGGGTGCTAGTGACATGAGAGATAGAAAATTCGAATAAATAATTTCGAAATACATTAGATGAGAAGCATTTGGCGTTATCTGACACCAGAAACTGACAAGGGCCAAAAGAAGCAAATATTTGATTTAAATATTTGATTTAAACATTTAATAACGGTTTGAGTGTTTGCCATACGAGTAGGAATGATCCAACTAAAACGAGAAAAACCGTCCGTGCAAACAAATACAAACCGATTTTCATGCTTTGACAAGGGCAGAGGGCCTACGAAATCGACGAACAATCTCTCCATAGGTTTAGTAGCGATTTCCGAGGATAACAGCCCAGTTTTAGAATTGTTAGTAGGTTTAGCTACATTGCAAGCGTTACAACCGTTCACCAATTTCCTGATGTCTTTATCCATGTTTTTCCAGATGAAATTCTGTCTAATTTTCTGCCTTGTCTTAAATACCCCAAGATGTCCGCCAATTGGTGACTCATGAAAATACTTAAAAATCTCCGGTATAAGAAGAGAAGGTAGTACAATTTTAGGCAACCTATCGTACCTAGCGGAACAACATAATGTGCTGTTCTTCATCGAATACGGCTTCAAATTTTCTCCCTTTTCCAATTTCTCAATGATTTTATTCAAGCCAGGGTCCTCTCTTTGATATTCGGATACCTCCCTAAACAATTTAGGATAATTAGACAGGATAGTGTTCACCTTGTTACTCTCATCAAACTTATCTTCACCCTTATCCTCAATTTTCTCATCACCGTACATTCTACTAAGGCAATCAGCAATGACATTGTCCATGCCCTTAATATGACGAACGCTGAATTGAAAGGCTAAAATACTGGTGGCCCAACGAGCTATCCTTCCAGTCTTCCTGGGTTTTCCCAATACCCAACTCAATGCCTGGTTATCGGTTTCGAGATCAAAGGAAACGTGCTTGATATATATTTTAAATTTTTCGAGAGCAAACATTACTGCTAGCGCTTCTAATTCATACACAGAATACTTTATCTCAGCATCGTTTAATGTCCTCGAAGCATAAGCCACAGGTAACCTCCTTCATCGTACTCTTGTAACAATACCGCACCAACAGCCTTGTTAGAAGCATCGGTTTGGATGATAAACCTTTTGCTAAAATCAGGAATAGACAAAATCGGTGGATTGATTAATGCCAACTTAAGATCAAGAAAAGCTGATTCTTGCGACGGACCCCACGAAAATACAGTACCTTTCTTTCGAAGCATGTTAAGGGGAGCTGCACGGTGAGCAAAATTAGGAATAAATCTACGAAAGTAGTTAATCATCCCAATAAAACGTGCTATTTCTTTAGGCGTTTTAGGTTGTTTGAATTCCCTAATAGATTGGGTTCTGCTTTGGTCTACCGAGACACCAGATGACGATATTACATGTCCCAAGAATGATATTTGGGGTTTAGCGGAAGAGACTTTAGATAACTTGACCGTAAGACCACTATTCTTTAATCGAGACAACACCTCACGAACATGTTGGGTATGATCCTCAAAGTTTTTACTGAAGATGACGATGTCATCTAAATAATGGTAAACGAATTTCAACTTAATTCCGTCAAATACGTTATCTAGCTATCTGCTCAAGACAGCAGCACCGGTCGACAACCCAAAAGGTAAACATTCAAATTCAAATAAATTCCAATCCGTGGCAAACGCCGTCACACTCTTGGACTTCTCTGCCAGGGGAACCTGGAAATAGGCTGATTTTAAATCTAATATCGTAAAATAGGACGCTCCATTGAACCACGAAAAGCAGGACTGCAGGTCAGGAAGAGGAATCGATTGTAAGATGACTTTCTTATTTAATGCTCTGTAATCTATCACGGGCCTGAATTGACCATTGGGTTTAGGAACTAGAAAGATAGGAGAAGAATATGCTGAAGTAGATTTACGAATAATCCCCTCCTCAAGCATCTCGTCCACAATACCTTTTAAAATTTTCATCTTAGGAGGAGCCAATCTTTAAGGCGCCGCACGAACAGGAATGTCGTCGGAAAGCTCAATTTCATATTCTATTAAATTAGTAACACCTAATTTGTCAGTTAGAACCCCAGGAAATTCGTAACACAGGTCTTTAATCTGTTTAGCTTGATCTTCGCTGAAGTTATCGAACTCTAAATCTTTTTGCTTCTTGAGTTGAGTTGACTCCACTAATACACTCCGAATGATTGAATTTCCATCTGAGATTGGGTTTGAAATGAAACCAAAAGGATTTAGAATTTAAATCTAACAATAACCCAACATGAGTTATGAAATCCGACCCGATAATCACTTGATACGACAAATTATCAACCACCCAGAATCTAAACATCCAAGAAAAGTTAAATATGCTGACCTTTACCCTTACGTATCCTAAAATACTGAGTGAAGAAGAATTGGCTGCTATAAAATTATGTGGTTCCTTTACCAAATTGCCAAATTTACAAACAGAAGACATCGTCCTGAACCATTTACTATCAAGAAATGAATCAACACTGCCCGAATCAATAAGAGCGGAGACAGGTTCATTATTTATACAAACATCTATGTATGGGCAATTGTTTTTTGTCGCATTAGTGATACGGTTACACGTTTCATAATTAGCTTTACCAATTCGTGAAAATTTGTCATATACCTTACGATTTGTCTTAAGATCCTTATCAAAATCTGTTTTACGGTTACCTGCAATACCATCAGATTTTTGATAATCCGACAAGATCTTTCTATCATCTAGTCATTGCCTACGATTAAATCTTCCATCACACCTCTTGGCTATGTGATCATAAGACCCGCACCTATCACAACGTTTACCAGTTCGAGTATTTTCAGTGTAATTAAATCTCCTTCTTTGGAAAGAAGTCTGTTGTAAATGATTATTAGGATTAACAGGGATATTAACCAAGGGAGGCGGAGAGTTAATCACTCTTACAGCGTTAATGCTTTTGACATTTTCTGCAGATTTAATTATATCATATAATTCAAGAAAACTCTTAGGTTTACCTTCCATAGCCATACATAACCTATATTCTGGGTTAATACCTTCTACTGTAGTAGTAACAATTGCTGATTCACTCAAATTTAAATTCAAAACCCTAGCGTAGCACCTAATTTCTTTAATATAATCATTCAAAGATTCATCTACCCTCTGACCACGATAGTAACAATTATGTTTCAGTAGACTCATTGCACGTTCAGGAATAAAATAATCAATTACTTCGACATGAAACTCGGATAACGAAGAGTGAGATGACATAGCGCTGATCAACTTATCACGCAACAGGCCACAGGTGAAAGGAAAAATTAATTGGAAAATCATAGTATCTGATAAACCAAAAACAATGGAATTGTCCATTAATTCAACTAGTTGTTTCAAAAATTTTATCAACTCCATAGTGTCATTACCCGAACACATCTGTAAATTCTGAACACAAGAGGTTACTGGATGAGGAATACCATTAAATCTTAGTGTTTTCACAGTTAGGCTTCGATGGCATATTTCCCCCAATATTAGCGTTATTCAACAAATGTGATGGAAAATCGGTGACAACATTAGTACAGGGTAACCCAAATTGGCTTTCATTTCTAGGTAATAACCTAGAATTTGCAGAGTTATCATTAGGAAAATCATTTGAAGCCACAGACGAAGAAATATTTGGCAAGGGACAAGGTATATTACTATCAATTTTCCCATGCTCATTAACACTTATATCATTAGAGTTTAATAAGGTCGTTTGAGGAATCCTTGATGACCTCCCTTGTAAGCTCTTATTCAAAGTAATTCTGCTTTCCATGCTTGCATTATGATCAGTTAAGGATAAACATTCAAGATTATTAGGTAAATTTTCAGCGGCACCTTCAGATTCTATAATCACACTTGAGTTACTCGCATTTGGCACAATAATTTCACACGGATTATCACTAACACCATTGACACAACCCTGAATATCACCACACTCAGAAGGAAATAATTTTAAAAGAGCATCAAGAAGTTTACTTTGAAATGACATTAATTCCGAACCGAAATTAGGATCCTCGAGTTCCCAAATATAAATGAGATCACCAAGTCTATAAAACCAATGGCATGCTTGCGTTTTAAATCTCCCTAATTGAGATGTAGAAGGGTTACTAGCACCTATCAAATAAATAGATAAATTAATTAAATTCGTTACAGCAGGTACAATGTTATTAGACTCACCAAACGTTTGATGGTAACTTTCCAAGTCAGGAATTATAATAGGAACATCTTTCACATCCTTCAGAAGTAACAAATTCTTTTCACGATTGTTGTTAGAAGGTATTTTTCTAATGAACAATTCATATTCAATTTCCTCTTTCCTTAGGTTGTAGAAGGCTGATAATGTATTCCTCGGTGCCATTTTGTGTATACAATCGGACATGAAACAGAAATTTCCACAAGGATTAGATTAATAATACCCAAGCTTTAAGCGACCTTTGTGTTCAAGAATCAATTTGATTTTTTTTTTTTAAACTTATTATAATGTCCGTGAAAACAATAACATACGATCTGCTACCAATTGACACACTGGTAGAACTGAGAGCTAACTAATTTACAAATAAAATAAGAAAGACCCCCAAAAATACCAGTGACGAAAGTGGAAGGTGTTGAACTAAACCATTTACCCAGGCAGTTTAATAGCATGAACATAAGAGAATAACTAAACCTATGATACAAGAACACAGAGGTCACTTTTGATATATATATATAATTGACAATCAAGAATATTACATACATTACAAGAAGGGAATAATATTTAAAAGAAAATTAATTCCTAGTATAAACAGCTAAGGAAATATAAGCAAGGAATCCCATCGATTGAGGAGGAAAAGGGTTGAATTAATCATAATTATTAAATGGGCAAATGAAAAGTCAAAGACCAACGAAAAATATCCAACGTTAAATAAAACAGATCAATTACCTTTAACCCATACACAAGGCATGAACCGAAACTAGTTTAAGTTCAAATCCGGTCTCAACTCAATGCAATCAATTAAGTTTGTCTTTAAAACAGGAACAAATTCTAGTTACGTGTGATCGCAATCAAATCCTAAACATGTCTCTTTTTTATCGACACGAAAACAAAAACCTATTGTTTTAACTGCAAGGAAGAAACGATAACAATAGCTAGGTTGTCACCAAGCAACACATTACTCAGAAATAAATAAGTGCCATAATCTTCGACACAAGTTACAGTGCCTATATGAGGCATACTATGTAGATGCAAGGAGATAAAGAAAATTTACATAAAGGTATTTAGGTTAAGAAAGTCCTTGCTCTAGACCAAGATGAAGACTGAATTCTACATGGGTTGTAGCTCAGAAAAGAAATTAAATAACCACATTCCCCCAAAAGACACATAGTAATGAAATAGATAATTGGAAACTATTTTAAATATATCGACAAATACCTTACCGAAACTCCGTCCACAAGGCTAGGCCAAAACCCGAGTGAGAACAACAGACCGCCAACATAAAAATAACACAAGGTTAAGAAATTACAATACGTCCAAGATAAAAAACATATCGACAGAAATAAAACAGTTTCCAAAATATCTCACAATATTTACAAACCTTTTCTAAACCATACTGGTTGAGATGCCAGAAAATATTATTACACCAAGTAAGTCAAAATATCTTTTGCGAGATGTCGGAAGTACTTCAGAATCAAGTAGGATATGAACATATTCCAGAATAGAGGCTATGTTAGCCTTCAGGGCTAACCAGCCCGGTTGAATATCGGAGTTATAAATTTTGCATCTTGCTTGTAAGGATTCCAATAGAGAACAACTCTTCTTATTATAGCTGTATCCTAGGTAACAGCCTTTTGTTGACTTCGGCAGATATCTCGGAAGGGGACGAGAGTCCGAGAGACATACCGCTCCAAACAGTAATCGTAGACGTTGTACTAACTTACTCCGCCAGATGGTAGCATCGCACTGCGACAAATGAGTTTCTACTCGTGCTCAACAGGGAGCGTGGCAAGTCTGTTTACCTCAATCACATGGACGGCAGCTAGACCAACTCGGTACATATTAGTAACGATAAAGTTCACGTCAGGGAAATTAAAACGCGTCAAAAATGATCGCTAAAAACAGTTTTAGAGGGTAGAGCAACTATAAAAAATGCGAAAAATGAATCGTTGGACGAGGCATTATTTATGTGGTTTAGTGTTCAGCGAGAACGTGGTGTTCTGATTTCTGGACCGATTTTGGCTGAAAAAGCGGCAAGCCTAAACAAAAAATTACCAATTCCTGATCCAAATTTTACAGCTAGCCAGGGATGGCTAGAGCAGTTCAAAAATCGGCATGGCATTAGACAATTATCTGTGACTAGTGAAAGCCTGTCTAGTGATCAGGCGGCAAGTGAAAAGTTTAAGGTAACATTTCATCAAATTATTTTGTCTGAAAAACTTTCCCTAATAAAACTATTAATAATGTCCGTCTTTTCAATGCAATGTTAATAATCTATTTATACAACTGGGTACATGTTTCGTACAGTCGTCTGTACTTCCTCAGCCCAAATATACATTAAGACATAAACAAATATGATGCACACTATCAAATACATACAATGAAAATATTCCATAGATAAAACAATGCAATAGTGCACAGACTGTACAAAACATGTACCTAGTTGTATAAATGGATTATTAACATTGTATTGAAAAGACGGACATTATTAATAGTTTTATTAGTGAACATATTCAATACGGACCTAAAATGGAGAATATTGCTCTAATGAAAAACTTTCTCCGGACCAGATTTACAAGATTAACTGGAAGGTTTTCCATATTAAAAGGTCCGTATTGACGTGTACAATTCATTTATAATGGGGGTGGGGGGGTCTCTGCCCAATCAATACTTATTATTATTATAGACAATTATTGATTTATTGTCATTGGGACATGTTTCGGGTCTCTGTCGACCCTTCTTCAGCCAAATAAGTTAGAAACATATTAACATCCATCAGAATCATAACAACAACAAAAATATGCACATACTGTAGTAAGAAATATAAGAAAGGAGCATTCAAAACTATATCTAACACAGCATTTAAAACTTAATACAATGGACACATTGAGACAATAGAAAATCATTGCTATCTCTTGTGGGGCCCTACTAGTAGCTTGGTGATAGCTTGACAAATACATTTAAAGGAAACACTCTAAAATTTTTAAAAAAGTTTTAAAACGATTTTGGCAAGCTTTAGTTTGATGACGTCACTAAGGGCATGCGTGGTTGTCCTTGATATATGTTGCCGCTGTGTTGTGACAGGTACTCTCGGCTTGTTTTGAGAGGCATGTTAGGAACAAGGTGCCTGGGCTGAGACCCTTCCGACTTTAGGTGCTTTGTTGTAAAGTTGGGCAGAGACGTTGACAATACTTGTGTTGATACGTCATGCGGCCTGTAGTGAAGAGGTGAACTTGCCAAAGGTTCCGTTTGTGATGCAAACTATAAAGAGATATGGAAAATCTATGAGAAAGAGTAAATGCAACAGAGAAAAAGAAAATTGGGTAGAATTAAAAGTAACTTACTGGGATCAAAATTGGAATGTTTAAACCTAGGCGGAAACTTTGAAATTTGTTATACTCAATTCCATACTAGATTAATAAAATAATTAATACAACTCTGTGCATTTGTGAAATGATTCAGTCCTAATAATATTTACATTCCATTTGCAATATCATCATTCAACAAGTTGTTAAGCACTAATGTGCAATTATTTTAAGTTGCTTGGCATAGACATGCTCATTAAATCATGCACCATGGCTGCGCGGACATCTTCAGTAGTCTGGAGATGGCAGGTTTACTGTATATCCCGGCGCTGACTTTCCCCCGGGCTTTCCCACGCACCCTCGAGGTTAATGCCAGGATAGTACCTGACTTCAAGTCCCGGGGCACCTGCCTCATCCTTGTTCCTAGTTCTGTTACACACACTACTGTACTACAGTCATCACATCAATACAGCTTATCAAACAAGTTCAACACAACTACACAGAGCTGATGACTAAGATGTCCCAAGCTCATAAAATGAATTATTAACAACAACAACAAGCAATTATTTTACACATAAAATTACTTTTTTGTTTTGTTTTAATTTTATTTTTTTAATTTATTTTAATTTATTTTGTTTTATTTATTGTATATAGAATGTCCCAGTTTGCTGGGAAAATATGGTCATCATCGTCGGCTTTAACTCGAATCCGAGTATAAATCTTCTTCCTTCAGTCCAGTTTGTGAATGTGTTTACGGTGACTAAATAGTCCAATCCTGGTGTGGAACAAGCGTCCACACAAGTCACATAGTATTGCTGGAGGAGGACGTGGTTGGGCTGCTCGAAGTTTCCTAGCTTGACACTTGGCCTCTTCATGTGTGCGTCGATCCCTTTCAAACGTCTTTACAGTATCCGAGATGGTACGGCGCCAAGTTGAGCGGTCTTCAGCCAGCATGTCCCAGGTTTGTGAATCAAGACCTGTCAATTTCAGGGTCTGCTTAAATTGGTCCTTGTAGCGCCTCTGATGACCACCATGAGGTCTGGTGCCATAGCATAACTCACCATATAGCATTTGACGAGGTAATCTCACATCATCCATCCGATGAACATGTCCAATCCATCTAAATTGGTGACCTATTATGGATGATTCTATGCTGTTGATTTGAGCCTTTTCCAGAACAGCAATTTTGGTAATGCGGTCTTCCCATTTAATCCTCAGGATTGATCGAAGTTTTTGTAGGTGGAAACGCTCAAGCTTCCTAAGATCACGTCGGTAAAGGGTCCACGTTTCACAGCCATACAACAATGTAGAAATGACTACTGCTTTGTACACCGTAAGCTTTGTACTCATGGACAGATCTTTATTCATGAAGACCCGGTGCGCTAATCGTCCGTATGCTGCATGGGCTGCGCCAATTCTCTTATCCATATCCTGCTCACAAGTACAGCTCACAGAAATGGTACTGCCCAGGTACCTGTTTTAATGGCAAATTTGAGATGGAGATATTGAACTGAGGAAGAGGTGTGCCTGGTGAAGGTTGTGCCAAGACTTTAGTCTTATTGATATTTATGGTAAGACCAAAGCGATCACATGCAATTTTATAACAATTAACTGACTCTTGCAGCTCTTCTAGTGTGAGAGTTGGTGACGCAGCATCATCTGCATACAACATGTTAGTAACCTGAGTTTTCCTCAAGGAGCGGAGACGAGTTAGGTTGAAAAGCCCTCCATCAAAACGATACTTGACCTCCACACCTGGGATGTTTGTGGGTGAATCATAAAGCATTGCAGCCAAGTACAGCGCAAAAAGCATTGGAGCCAGTACACATCCTTGTTTCAGTCCATGGGTAATGGGAAATTCATCGGACATCTTATTCTGATGGCAAACCTGACCTGTCATGCCGTCATGGGGAGCCTTGATTAGATCTACAAAACGCTGAGGGCAACCAAACCGCTTCAGCACTGCCCACATGGCTGGTCTTGGAACCGAATCAAATGACTTTTCCAAGTCATAAAAGACTAAGAAGAGTGGATTCTGTTGTTATCTACATTTTTCTTGTAGCTGTCTCACACAGAAAATCAAGTCAATTGTGCTTCTGGAAGTTCTAAATCCGCATTGTGACTCTGGGAGGATCATCTCAGAGATAACCTTGAGGCGGTTAAGTAGAATTCTTGCAAGAATCTTCCCCACAATTGATAGCAGTGATATACCGCGGTAGTTGCCACAAACGCTGCGATCACCCTTTTTAAAGATAGTGACGTTAGTGGCATTCTTTAGGTCTCCAGGTACCTTTCTTGATTCCCATATTCTGAGGATAAGGATGAAAATTCTTTTTTTGAGGGAATGACCTCCGGCTTGAATTAGTTCCAGAGGGATGTTATCTGGGCCAGGTGCTTTTCTGGGTTTCAATTGGGTGAGAGCTGCACTGAATTCATGATAAGTAGGAGGTACTGCCAACCACAGTTGTTCAGGTTGTTGCGGCACATCACATAGGAAGTCTTCAGCAGCTTCTGATGGACGATTTAGGAGATTGGAGAAGTGCTCCTTCCAGCGTTCCAAGATTTCTTGACTATCAGTAAAGGTAGTAGAATTATCAGCGCTTTTCAGTGTACCTGATGATGAGTGAGATGGTCCATATATTTCCTTGAGTACGGCATAGAAGTTCCTCAAGTCTCGAGCATCCGATAGTCTCTGCAGTTCCTGAGCCTTCTGTTGCCACCAAGTATTTTTAATCTGCCTTATCTGCATCTGGCATTTACCCTTGAGTTCCAGTAGTTTATCTCTCTTTGTGTTGGAAGTTGGGTCTTGAAGATGGGCAAGATAGGCATTCCTTTTGGCATTGATGAGAGACAGAATTTCCTCATTGTTGTCATCAAACCAGTCTTGTCTTTTCCGCACTATAAAACCAATGGTTTCCTCAGCTGACTGTGTGATAATCTTCTGTAATGTGGCCCATTCTTGCTGAATATCATTTGTTACTGGGTTTTCTGATAACTGGGTGACGATCCTGTTTCCAAAATGTTAGTACATGGATTCATCCTGAAGTTTGGATGTATTAAACTTCTTTCTTGGCAAATTTTTGATGTTCCTAGGTGGTTTAGGTCTGATGGATATCCTGAGCTTACATATAAGAAGTTTATGATCTGTCCAACAATCGTCTATATTCCTTTCTGTTCTGGTAATAAGAGTGTCCTTATCACATTGCCGGATAATGATATAATCAAGAATGTGCCAATGTTTGGAACGAGGATGCATCCACGTGGTTTTGAAGCGGTCAGGTTGCCGGAACTGCGTGTTGGTAATGAAAAGTTCGTGTTCTGCACAAAGACCAAGAAGCAACAGTCCATTGGGATTACATTTTCCAAGTCCCTGTTTGCCCATCACATTATTCCATAGCCTGTGATCTTTCCCAACTCTGGCATTGAAGTCACCGAGGAGCAAGAGTTTATCTACAGATGGTACCTTGGAGATGATTTCACTTAGCTGATTATAGAACTGAGCCTTTACTTCATCATCAGAATCTAAGGTAGGAGCATAGGCAGAGATGAGTGTCATAAAGGAACCTCCTGAGAGTGGTATGCGGAGAGTCATGAGCCTTTCGCTGATTGCAATGGGCGTAAGTTAGTGATAATTTACCAGTTTGGTCTTCACAGCGAAGCCCACACCATGAATACGACATTCACCCTCCTCCTTTCCTTTCCAGAAGATGGTATATCCTGTTCCAGATTCAGTAATCTTGCCTTCAGAAGACAGCCTAGTTTCACTGAGAGCAGCAATGTCAACGTTGAGTCTTGATATCTAAAGATACGAGAAAATAGCATTTTGAAATTGATTTTGTAGCACTTTCATTTTGAAAAATAGCATTTTAGAGCATTTTGAGATTTAAAAATTAGCTTTTTGTAGCATTTAAAAGTTCGTCACCAGGTACAATAAACTGGTTCAAAATAATATGCGGGAAACTAATTCAAACATGTGCTGGATTGGAAATATGGGCGTTTCTGATAAACGGCTTAAGAATTTAATATAAGTCTCCTGTTGTGTGTGTGGTTTTTAATTTTACTAAGGGTGTGTCAGAAGTATTAAAATCCTAATATCAGTATTACAGAAATGTAGAAACTTGACATCATACATTTTTCAGAAATGTGAGATCTCTGAAAATAAAGGCATCAGCCTGGCTAATTGGCAAGATTGAGCTCAAGTGCTGTCGGTTGGTTGTATGACGTGAGACGAAGGTACCTGAGCTATGCTCAAAAGATCCAAAGGTCATGTTCTCATTATGCAATCAACAATATCAGGTGTTGTGCAGCAACTCAAATATTGAGGGCCGGCGGAGAGTTGTATTAGTTCACTGGTACCAAGGTGCCAATTGTTAGAATAAAGCGAGCTGTGGTCAGGCAACAATGCTTGTCTTACGAAGTTTACTGTGTGACAGGTGGAATGACGACAATACCAGGCTGTCCTGGACTCGATGGACGAATTGGTTCAAATTCTAAGGATGTCTACGAAATCCTTTTGTGTGGCTTTCCTACTAACTCCTTGCCAAGTGGTTATGTGAAGAACAGCCCACGTTCGTTCTCATAAACGGGAGAAAGCATCAGGCAAATGCCTGGACAAAATAACTACTGTGAAAGGAGCTATTAGACTGAATATTTTGGGCTAGGGGAGTGCGGCCTGGTTCTTTATCCTCAACTTTAAGTCTAAATTTAACACTGAACATTTAAGCATTAATATAATATAAACTTTATTTGTTGTTTGAAACAAGTGATAAATATTATACATTACTGGAAACCCCTTGGGTTTAAAAATTAGTAAGTTGGCACAACTTGGTGCTATTTACAAGAGTTCATTTGAAAGACACACTATTTTTGGAAATAATTGCACTTGCAAGCAATATTAAAACCATTAAAACATAGAAGATTAGTGATAAAAATAGAGAATAAAAGAACGTAACTTATCTTCCGTTGCTATTTATGTTGACTAGAGAGGTTTCAGTGCTGCAGGTCGGCCGTGGCCAGAGCTTGCTGGTTTGCTGTTGTAGTTTATAGTTTACGAACACTATACTTTGTAATTGCGATGTCCAGCATCTCGAAATAAAGTATCGACTTGAAGAAGGGTTCTTCTTTAGAACCAAAGTACACTGAAGAGCGAAAGTAACAAGCAAGCTTTCATCTTGCGTAGCGGTGAGAACTGTAATCTGAGCCTTGCAACAGCTCATCTAGTTGTGACATTGATGCGTAGTAATCTCCAGCGTAGCGGTGTGACGTGCTGAGTACACCTTCTTATGTAGAAGCATGCCGTCAGGTATCTGCCCCATGGAACGAAGCTTTGGAAGACACCATGAAGTGATGCGGTACTGGCGTACTGGATCTGGCGTACTGGATCTAAATCTTGAAGAGGAGAACCGCTTCTTAAATAGGGCGTAGAACAGTCGAGAAATTCTACTGGCTGGCGGCGTCTGATTGGTCAAAGCGGAGATGTGACGACAGTCCTTCACGTAGCGGCTAGCGAGAAGCAACACCTGGCAGTAGTGAACTTGCGGCTCGGAGAGTCAACATCTATGAACAGGCTGAGGTATGTGTCTTAGAAATTTTGTTCGTTACGAGTGATCACTCGAGAATTACATTATATATTATAAACATAAATGTGATTAAATACATTAATAGTTCGGTGGTCTCAAAGCATTTGACCGACAAATGCGGCATAAGAAAACAACACATTAAAAACATCACGAAAGTGATCATGCTCCGAGACCCCCGAAAGAAAACAATCAAAGAATCATCTGGAAAAAACATGAACAACAATGAAAGAGGATGACACTAAGCCTCAACAGGCAAAATAGCAACCATAGAAATTGGTCTAGTATAGACTCCTTTACTAGTGAGAACATCTACAACTCTCACATGCCTATCACGACCTAGATGGCAGTGAGTTACCCTACCAATATTCCATACGAGAGTGGGACTTGGATCTCGCAAAAGAACCATATCTCCCACTCGCACATCAGGCTGGGAAAGCCGCCACCTCTCTCTCCTGTTAAGTGAGCCGAGATACTCCAGCTTCCAACGGCGCCAAAAGGAGTTTCGCAAAGATTCTAACTTTCTCCAGAAAATAGGCAACCCGAGATCACAACGTCAACTCAGCAAAGGAGGCGTAGAAGCTAAAGAACAGCCTATTAAAAAATGACCAGGTGTTAAGGGAAGAAGATCCTTAGGATCGTTAGACAAAGGCGTGAGCGGCCTAGAATTTACGATACCCTCAACCTGAATAATTAAGGAATTGAATTCCTCATAGGAAAGGATGGCTGAACCAAGGGTTTTCTTCAGCTGTCTCTTCGTGAGCTTTATGCAAGATTCCCAACGACCACCATGATGGGGGGCGTAAGGGGGTGTGAAATGCCATTTGAATCCCTTAGCATGAGAAAAATTAGAAAACTGTTCCTTAGCAGAAGGGGAGGTAAGCGCAGTTTTCCAAAGATCAAAAGTACTAACAAAAATTTTTGCGTTATCTGAAAAAACCTCGGAGGGAACACCCCTTCTAGCGGCAAATCTAGAAAAGGCTGCTATAAAATAAGGAGTAGAAGCACTTGTAACCAACTCAAGGTGAATGGCTCCTGTCACCATGCACACAAATAAAGAAATATAAAGTTTACCTAACAACTTTCGCTTAGATAAGGGGGAATTAACTTGATAGACATAAGGCCCAGCATAATCGATACCCGTAAGGGCGAAAGGCTTAATAGGTTCGGAACGAAAAGATGGCAAGTTTCCCATAATTTGCGTGATTGGCGGGGGCTTAGATTTGAAACAAGGTATACATTTCCGAATAACAGAAGAAACTTCATGAACACCGTTAATGAGCCAATATTGCTCGCGAATTAAACAAAGCAAAGTGCGGGTGCCAGCGTGCAAATTCTGATAATGAAATTTCTTTACGATGAGAGTAGTAATAGGATGTCTAGAAGGGAGAATAATGGGATGTTTTTTCTCATCTGAGTAACTAGAATATTCTAGCCTGCCCCCCACTCTTATTAATCCATCTTGGTCCAAAAAAGGGGTGAGAGGTAACAGCCTACTAGACTTTGGTAAAGCTTTTTTGCTTAAAAGCGTCTGATACTCAAGAAAGAATACTTCTTGTTGCATAAGAAACAAGATTCTACGAGTAGCAAATTCCAATTCCATTTTAGTGAGAAAGGGTTGCGGTTTCACAGGCTGATCAAGAACAATAAATTTCCATCGAAATAAATATGCTACCACACGAATTAATTTATTAAACGAAGAGTACCGCTGAAAGAGACTAGTAGCAATAGAAGTTAGAAAAAGGGAAGCGGTAACAATGCGAGCATCAGGAACATCTTCTGCGAGTGGATTAGATGAACGAGGCCAACAAGAGAAATCCTGACTGAGCCACGCCGGACCATTCCAGTATAATTTAAGAGAAATTAATTTCTTGGGCAAGCAGCCACGTGAAATTATATCAGCGGGGTTTTCTTTCCCCGGAACATGATTCCATTGGTCAAAATGAGACAACTCTTGTATTTTAGAAACGCGATTAGCCACAAAAGTGGTCCAATGTGAAGAAGGTTTTGAAAGCCAAGCTAACACGATGGAAGAATCACTCCAAAACCATGTGCTCGAAAATTTCAAATTTAAACTGATTTTTAATTTACTGGCTAATTCCACAGCCATTACAGCAGAACATAATTCCAATCTAGGCAAAGATATGGATTTGAGTGGGGCTACCTTTGATTTTGCACAAATTAAATTGGAAAATCCGGGTAAAGTATTGGAAGAGCGGCCTACTAAGTAGGCGCAGCAACCGTATGCCTTTTCAGAACTATCTGCAAATACGTGCAAATCGAAATACTGACATGAAAGGTCCGAAATTAAAGTGCGGGGAATAGAAATTTGAGAAAGATCTAACAAACTCTTGCGGTATTTCAACCACTCATCCAAAAGGGGGGAGGGTACCTTATCATCCCAACCAACTTTCAATAACCAAAGATTTTGTAAGAAAATTTTTGCAGTAATAACCACCGGAGCAATGTACTGCAAGGGATCAAAAACTTTCGCTATTTCTGATAATAATTGCCTTTTCGTTTGAGGGTGAAACTCAGATAAGTGTACCTGATAGGAAAAGGTATCTGAAGAAGGAGACCAAAAAACACCCAAGGTTTTAATAGCTGATTCCTCAGTAGGAAGCGCAACACATTGGTCAACAGGAGTTACTTGTGAAAAGTTAGATAAAAAGTCGGTTGAGTTCGAGTTCCACTTATGAAGGGTAAACCCACCACCGGAAAGAAGAGAGTTTAAATCTTCACAAACAAGAAGTGCGTCAGAGATACTAGGAAAGGAGTACAGGAAATCATCTACATAAAATGCAGTTTTCAAAACTTCAGAAGCTAGAGGATGAAAAAGATGACCATCTTGTTCTGCCAACATGTGAAGAGATCGTATTGCGAGAAAGGCAGACGGCTTAAGACCGTATGTCACTGTTCTTAAACGAAATATTTTTATAGGTTTTGCATTGTCATCTCGCCACAAAATTCTTTGCAAATCACGTTGTTCTGAATTTACTAGAATTTGCCTATACATTTGCTTGATGTCAGCAAGAACAGCAATGGGGAATAGACGAAAGTTAAGTAAAACTGAAGTAAGATCTGTCTGAATAGCGGGTCCAGAATGCAGAGTGTCATTGAGAGAAACACCATTAGCATCTGGAGATGACCCATTAAAAACTACTCTTATCTGTTCTCGGGTGGAAGAATTTTTCCAAACCGGATGATGATTAAGATATACTATTTCTTTAGGAGGATTACTAATTTCTCCAGATTTTGGAACTACTTCCATGTGATTCGCTGATTCGTATTCTTCCATGAAGGAAGTATACTGAGTTTTTAAGAGAGCATCTTTTTAAAGCGATTTTCAATTGCGAATAAAGCTTTGAGAGCTCTGGAATGTGATTCTGTAATAACAGGGGGGTTAAAAATGCGAGGAAGAGTAACCACGAATCTGCCTTCAGTAGTGCGAACAGTGGTTTCTACGTAGTGTGTTTCACAGACCTCATTATTGCGAGAATGAGGTGAGGTGACTTGAATATCCTCAATGTCCCAGAACTTAATTAATTCTTGATTTAAATCAGCACCAACAAAATAACAATGAGATTTTTGTTGAACGGGGTTGCGGTATATTTGCCCAGTGGCAATCCAACCGAAATCAGTTCTACGAAAGAAAACATCACGGGCAACTTTAACCTTTTCCGGATGTAAACATTGCCAAAAAATGCTGGCACTTAAAAGAATTTCTACAGATGAAGCTCTGTTGAAATTCGGATCTGCAAGTTGCAAATGATGCGGAATATTCCAACCCTGGACTTGAAAAGAAGTAATGGGGGTGTCATTACCTATGGAATTGATAATTAAAAAATCTAAATTTAAATGAATGCCGAGATTATTGGAATCTTTTACATCCACTTTAGCATAACTCAGAGATTGCGATTTGGAACCATTAATTCCTGTAACTTCTATAGAAGTAGGGCATATTTGTAGACCTAACTTGCGAACTAGCGATTCACTGATAAAATTGTTAGTTGCAGCATTATCTAACAATCCCCTTACAGAAACCCATTTTCCGTGAACATTCTTCACTAGAATTTGGACAGTGGACAATAAAACTTGAGTTTTACTGAACGAAACAGAGCTTTGAGTAAAAGACTGAGCGTTATTCGGCAAAGTCTCAGAATGAGATTTAGCGGATGAACTATTGGTTGCTGATGACCGCGATCTTTCATGCCTATGCAGGAGAGTATGATGCTTTGCTTTACAGTGAAAACATAACCGTTCAGAATGACAATTGCTTATCATATGTGTCCCTGATAGACAATTGAAGCAGTGCTTGTGGGTGGTAATTAATTTGCGTCTTTCATCCACAGATAAAGATTTGAATTGAGCGCATTGGTACAAGTTATGTGGTTGTTGACACAAAACACAAGCTTGTGCTTGATTGGAAGACCGAATATTGGTAGAAAAGGCATGTGACCTTAGTACTCTCTGAGTGGGGCTGATGTCCTTACTATTAGAGGAAGGTTTGAAGGTAGAGCTACTCTTTTGGCTGGCTACAGCAGAGAGAATTTGGCATTTCGCCTTTAAGAATTTAATAATAGCTTCATAGGTACACAATGAATGTTGCGACAGATCTGCTTCCCAATCTTTTAAAGTTTTAGTGTCTAATTTAACAGAAATGAGATGAATCAAAAATAGATCCCAATGGTCAACTGGTTGGTCCAAATTTGCAAGCGCACGAATATGAAGTTCTGCAGCATCGATCAAATTACGAAGTGAGGCAAGATTATCAGCTTGAACAATAGGTAAATTGAATAAACCCTGTATGTGACGTTGAGTTTTTAAACGAGTGTTCCCAAACCGATCTCTGAGAAGTGCCAAAGCTACTTCATAATTTTCATTTGTCAACGTAAGCTCTTGGATGAGTTTAAGTGCGTTGCCTTGCAAGGACAAACGCAAATAATGAAACTTCTGTATTGAAGGAAGAGAATCGTTTTCGTGAATCAATGAATTGAATAATTCAAAAAATGGTTCCCATGTAGCTTCATCTCCGGTAAATTTAGGTAATTCTATTTTCGGTAATATAACACGGGAAGGAAAAGAAGAAGATTCTGAAGGAGTTTTCTCCTGCTTTTCCCGCAATGTTAAACTTCTTAAAAGCTGCTTTGCGTCTGCAAACCCCTTATAATATAAATTTTCAACCTCGGAGCGATCACTTTGCTGGTCGGGATATTGTGTCTCAATATTACTTTGGATCTCGTCATACTTTTCAAAGGCCTGTTCATAACCTTTCAGTCTTTGAGAAATTATGTCACTATTACGTTCTTTTTCCGTGAGCTCATATAGAAAAGTGCGAAAACGCGTGAGTTTGCCCTTGACCGAAGCCCTCGCATTAATGAGTTTTTCGTCAATTGGCATTGTGAAAATTTGTTGTGAAGGTACTCACGACTTCCCTGTGAACTCGTACAACAGCCTGCCAGAAGAGAGAGAAAGCAGCCCCTCCAACGGTTAAATGTGGAACTTGTTTTTGTGTCTCCTCTTCCAGTGCCAAGCATGAACTCCGAGCTGAAACTTTCCAAAAGAATTAGAAATCACAATTTTTGAGCAATTTATACACTTAATGTTCAGTATGAGAGAAAATTTTTTTAATTAGTTCAAATATTAATTTCTGAGAAAGGTTCAATATACAGACTTGCTTCAACAAATGTTTACAAAACGCACTCCCGGTTATCGGCTCCATATGGTTATGTGAAGAACAGACCACGTTCGTTCTCATAAACGGGAGAAAGCATCAGGCAAATGCCTGGACAAAATAACTACTGTGAAAGGAGCTATTAGACTGAATATTTTGGGCTAGGGGAGTGCGGCCTGGTTCTTTATCCTCAACTTTAAGTCTAAATTTAACACTGAACATTTAAGCATTAATATAATATAAACTTTATTTGTTGTTTGAAACAAGTGATAAATATTATACATTACTGGAAACCCCTTGGGTTTAAAAATTAGTAGGTTGGCACAACTTGGTGCTATTTACAAGAGTTCATTTGAAAGACACACTATTTTTGGAAATAATTGCACTTGCAAGCAATATTAAAACCATTAAAACATAGAAGATTAGTGATAAAAATAGAGAATAAAAGAACGTAACTTATCTTCCGTTGCTATTTATGTTGACTAGAGAGGTTTCAGTGCTGCAGGTCGGCCGTGGCCAGAGCTTGCTGGTTTGCTGTTGTAGTTTATAGTTTACGAACACTATACTTTGTAATTGCGATGTCCAGCATCTCGAAATAAAGTATCGACTTGAAGAAGGGTTCTTCTTTAGAACCAAAGTACACTGAAGAGCGAAAGTAACAAGCAAGCTTTCATCTTGCGTAGCGGTGAGAACTGTAATCTGAGCCTTGCAACAGCTCATCTAGTTGTGACATTGATGCGTAGTAATCTCCAGCGTAGCGGTGTGACGTGCTGAGTACACCTTCTTATGTAGAAGCATGCCGTCAGGTATCTGCCCCATGGAACGAAGCTTTGGAAGACACCATGAAGTGATGCGGTACTGGCGTACTGGATCTGGCGTACTGGATCTAAATCTTGAAGAGGAGAACCGCTTCTTAAATAGGGCGTAGAACAGTCGAGAAATTCTACTGGCTGGCGGCGTCTGATTGGTCAAAGCGGAGATGTGACGACAGTCCTTCACGTAGCGGCTAGCGAGAAGCAACACCTGGCAGTAGTGAACTTGCGGCTCGGAGAGTCAACATCTATGAACAGGCTGAGGTATGTGTCTTAGAAATTTTGTTCGTTACGAGTGATCACTCGAGAATTACATTATATATTATAAACATAAATGTGATTAAATACATTAATAGTTCGGTGGTCTCAAAGCATTTGACCGACAAATGCGGCATAAGAAAACAACACATTAAAAACATCACGAAAGTGATCACCAAGTTCCATTCATTTCTTTTAATAACTTCTCTTATGAGGTAGGATTCAAGAAGTGCCATTTGACCATTAAACCACCGGCAAATAGGAATCCAATGCCCCTCATCCATGGCCCTCATTGAAAAGGAAGTAATAATGTGAATCATACATTTACTTAACTTTGTGTAAATATCACACAATGGATAATTAACTAAATAAAATGTATGTTTACTCCCTCATTATTTCCTGACCACACTGCGACTCTTGACTGACAATCTGTAAAACAGTATCCGAATTCACGGAGAAATCGCCGGACGACATGTAATATAACCTATAACTCACACATGGTAGAGAATACTTTCATCATATTATACAACATTTCCCAAAGCAAAGAGAACGCCTAACAAAAATTGTCTATTCATATCACGATACGTAATTGAGAGTTTTCATTTTCATTTCAAATACAAGAAATGAGGGCTGGCGCGGTATAAACCTATATAAGCATAACCTTATTGCTCTAATTTTTAAAAAGAATCGGCACAAACGATTGGGATATTCCTTTTATTAGCACAACCAACTGAAACTACGAAATAATTTCTCCAAAATCATCGTTTTACTGGCGATAAACAGTGGATATTATGCGGCAATAATAACAGCACCATTTTCAAATTAATTTTTACCGTAATCGATTGTTTTCACGACAATAATCGATGTTCGTACATATCGATTATTACTCGTAAATATCGATTATATAGCCGATATTTTCATTGCTGGGAACTCTCAAATTTCAAAGTTGCGGCACGAAAATGTAATAAAACATAATATTCAACATTAATCGGTAAATTCGGCACTTTCCGCATTTATGGGAATAATCGCAAGAACCCTTAGTTATCGCACTTTGTCGCACATCCAGTTTCGCAAATTTTGGGTATACATAGTCATATTAGTTACCAGGTAGTTGAAAAAAAGAGAAAAAAGTAAAATTCGCATTTGTCGCAATTGCGATTTTCCCGTATCTCGATTGATAACTCATGGGTTACGAGAGCTGACCTTCTCTCAGGTCTAACGTTATTGTCCAAATCAAGCAAGGTTCTGATGTTCCATGATCCAATAATCGATTTGTGATTCTTTACTGTTTTTGAGTTTCGACCGCATGAGGGGTGACCTGCTGAGTGCGGTTGCCCAGCCGGACCAAGATTGTGACTTCCGATGTTTAGCCCACCTTTTCTAGGGCCTTCCCCATGTGGGGTGGGCAGCGGTGATCCTCAATAGGCCTGCCCAAACACAGATGCAGGACCGAATTCCTGAGTAGTCACAGAGTCTCCTGAAGACGACCATCACACATCTGCTGCCAACGTGCAGGACCGAACTAGGGGCTTCCAGTTACACCCATAACCTGCCCCCACCGTCCATATCCCATCGCCGTTGGACTTTGAAAAGTGACGTTCGGAAGAAGTGCCACTGGCGTGAATTTGTTTAGGGTGGATCTCAGCTTGCCAGGACGAGACCCACACACTATGATCTCTGAGCCTTATCCTGCGGCTCACAAAGAATGAGACATTCAGGACCGAACACAGAGACTGCAACGAACTGCCGCATACTCAAGTACTACTGCGGTGCGCCTTTACAGCCAGTCCGTCTGGCGTGGCCTCTTCCGCCTATATGACCGTTGGGAGCCATGAGAGTGATTGCCCTATTAAACCTGAGCAATAGGCTGCCCCTTCCGCCAACCACACTGTGCCAGAGTTCACCTCTTTCACTGCAGGTACCGTTGAGGACTTCACCGTTACCCTGGCAAGGGACCCTAACAAGGTACTACCAGCCGGGCCAGCTGGACCAGGGTTTTTTAAAGAGGTGTTACTCCTCTATCACTCCCTACTTGATCTAACTATATATATATGTCGCAGGCAGATAGTGAAATCCGTCATTTCATGAAGATCCTAGGCACTTCTTGAAAAGCCGGCATATGATGTAAAATGAGATAGTTACACTATCTGACGCGTGGTTTCATGAAATGACTAAATTTAGCCGTCACATAGTGTAATTCTTTTTTACACTATCTGATGGAAAGTCCAGCCCGTCACTTCATGAAGAAGCGGTAGCGTTGTCCCCGTAGTGAGATAAGTGTGCTTTCCAAGAATAAATAGTGGCAATATACGATATGGAAGATACCGTGGAAGTACATAGGCAGTTGTTTCTTCAGAAAGTTAATGAGTATTATGAAGAAAAGCCTTATAAAAACCTTGATCTTAAGAAGAAATGGATAAGGTAAGAAAGACTTGTTTGGTATATTTTAGGTTATGTCACTTGTTGCCAGCCTGTTTTAATCATTTACAAGAGTGTTCCATTCGTCTCATTTGGATGAACATGAACTGGTGGCTGATTAACGCAAATACCAGTAGCATCACAAGTCAGAATGAACGGCATATTTAACAATACTAAGGTACAGGCATAAGGCCAATTACGTTCCTTCTTGACATATTAAGTTCAAAAATACGAATTACATCAATGAGGAAAAGAGAGAGAGAGAAAGAAATAAAAAGAAAGGGTACATATTTTAGGAAATAAAGATAAACCACAAAATAAATTATGAAAATATACATTAAGAAAAAGTATATTGCACAAATTGGGAAAAATATAAGCTTCTACAAAAATAAGACAGAGAGAGAGAGAGTCGCCTCCGTAGCGTAGCGGTCAGCATGGTTAGCTGCCGCCCCGGAGGTCCTGGGTTCGATTCCCGGCTCTGCCACGAAATTTGAAAAGTGGTATAAGGACTGGAACGGGGTCTACTCAGCCTCGGGTGTTCCAAATGAGTAGAGGGGGTTCGATTCCCACCTCAGCCATCCTCGAAATGGTTTTCCGTGGTTTCCCACTTCGTTTTCGGGCAAATGCCGGGATGGTACCTTCTTCAAGGCCACGGCCGCCTCCTTCCCTCTTCCTTGCCTATCCATCCTGACCATCCATTACCTTCCCTCATGAGGCCCCTGTTCGCTTTGCAGGTGAGGCCGCCTGGGCGAGGTGCCAATCACACCTCACCAGTTGTATCCACTCCGATTAGATGTTCCCAGCTCTAGGACACTGCCTGTAGAGGCGGTAGTGGTGAGTTCCCTCGCTGAGTCCGTGGGTTCCACCAACCTGGAGGGTAAACGACTAAGAAGAAGAAGAAGAAGAGAGAGAGAGAAAAGTGTACCTAGTATTCCACGATTAGGTTTTCAGTCTTACGTGGATATTAATTACGAACATCATAATAAAAGAGCATCAATTTATTTATCGGAATAATTCGTGTATGACACAGAAAAATTTATATATATATATAAACTTATACAGAAGGAAAAAAACAGGAGAAAAGCTTACCCAGTGTTCCAGGATTAGATTTTAGGTTCTACGTGGAAATTGATTTCGAATTCCACAGTAAACAAGCATTAATTTATTTCTTGGAATAGAACAATTAAAGGAATTAATGTACAACTTCGTCGCGTCAGTCATTTCATGAAGAGCCGAATCAAAAAATGCCGGATCTTCATGAAGTGCCTCGGCAGATAATGTAAAATGATTTCTTAAACCATCTGCCTAAATCGGTCCGTCACTTCATGAAGAAACGTGTCAGATTGTGTAACTAACCCATTTTACATCATATGCCGGCTTTTCATGAAGTGCCTAGGATCTTCATGAAATGACGGATTTCACTATCTGACTACGACATATATACTGTAACACTATATAAGATATCACCACTGCTCCATGTACTGTATTAGAGTAGTACTGTATAACATTACACTATGTGCTATTGCACCACACTGCCCCACTCCATTAGTAGTAATACCAACACTGTATAACATTACACTATGTGCTATTGCACCACACTGCCCCACTCCACTAGTAGTAATACCAACACTGTATAACATTACACTATGTGCTATTGCACCACACTGCCCCACTCCACTAGTAGTAATACCAACACTGTATAACATTACACTATGTGCTATTGCACCACACTGCCCCACTCCACTAGTAGTAATACCAACACTGTATAACATTACACTATGTGCTATGGCACCACACTGCCGCACTCCACTAGTAGTAATACCAACACTGTATAACATTACACTATGTGCTATTGCACCACACTGCCCCACTCCACTAGTAGTAATACCTACACTGTATAACATTACACTATGTGCTATTGCACCACACTGTGTCACTCCACTAGTAGTAATACCAACACTGTATAACATTACACTATGTGCCACTGCACCACACTGCCCCACTCCTCTAGTAGTAATACCAACACTGCACAACACCACACTATGTGCTATTGCACCACACTGTGTCACTCCACTAGTATTAATACCAACACTGTATGACATTACACTATGTGCTATTGCACCACACTGTGTCACTCCACTAGTAGTAATACCAACACTGTATAACATTACACTATGTGCTATTGCACCACACTGTGTCACTCCACTAGTATTAACCCTCCAAGTGATATGAGTCGTTAATAACGACTCATTTATGCCTTTGTGAAATGATAAAGTCGTTATTAACGACTCATTTCTTTAGAGCCGTGTTGCTAGGCAACCATTTCATGAATGTCATCGAACTTTGCACTAATCGATAGTTCGGTTCATTGGCTATTTCGATCTCCCTTGCTGAATTATCGAATAGTTTTTTTTTCCTGTCTAAACAAATCTTGGCATCACTCGTTCGAACGCGCATAACGGCAAAGTGCCTGGAGGGGGACAGGCTCGCGCCGCGGGCGAGTGGGCTAGCGAGGGTCTCAGATACATCCAAACTAAACTCTCTGTACTAGATTTAGCAGATGGAATTCAGCCTGAACATCCAAGACTTAGCCAACAAGATGAGCATTGTATTCAACATTTACCTGGGCGAAAAGAAAGATTATGCGTAGTTTTTTCGGAAGATCCTGCCATAAAAAGAAAGCGAAGCAACTTCTGGTGCCCTAAGTGTAATTGTGGCATTCATCCTACTTGTTACCATAAGCTGAAACACTGCTACAGGCCGATAGTAAAGGGGAGGAAAAGAAAAACTCCTGCAAGTGACTTGGACTAAAGAATTATGCCCGAAGAGGAGATGTACATAGTTTTAGTTTTTTGTACATAAGTTTTTGTTCTTTAGTTTTATAGTAAATATGCACTCTTAGTCTTTTGTTGCTAACAAAATGGAAAACAGTTTAGCCATTTACCTTTTGTTTCGTTCTTTTGTAGTTTTGAAGCTACGTGCAGTTTAAAGTTGAAAAATTGTTTTTCAAAAGTGAAAATTTGTAATTCATCACCCCCAATAAAATGGAATCAAGATATGTTTCCAATATTATTACATAATCACATACTCTAGTTTATACTGAACAAAAATATATGTCATATGATATATTTTACTGTCATTTATGTATTGTTATGAATTTTTTTAAAAACTTGTACAAAGACGTTAAAGTCGCTCATCACTTAACAAGCTTTTAGTTATCACTTGGAGGGTTAATACCAACACTGTATGACATTACACTATCATGTGCTATTGCACCACACTGCCCCACTCCACTAGTAGTAATACCAACACTGTATAACACCACACTAAGTGCTATTGCACCACACTGCCCCACTCCACTAGTAGTAATACCAACACTGTATAACATTACACTATGTGCTATTGCACCACACTGTGTCACTCCTCTAGTAGTAATACCTACACTGTATAACATTACACTGTGTGCTATGGCACCACACTGCCCCACTCCACTAGTAGTAATACCAACACTGTATAACATTACACTATGTGCTATTGCACCACACTGTGTCACTCCACTAGTAGTAATACCAACACTGTATAACATTATACTATGTGCTATTGCACCACACTGCCCCACTCCACTAGTAGTAATACCAACACTGTATAACATTACACTATGTGCTATTGCACCACACTGTGTCACTCCACTAGTAGTAATACCAACACTGCATAACATTATACTATGTGCTATTGCACCACACTGCCCCACTCCACTAGTAGTAATACCAACACTGTACATAACATTACACTATGTGCTATTGCACCACACTGCCCCACTCCACTAGTAGTAATACCAACACTGTATATGGTATATCAATATTGTATCAGAGAAGTTCATAAGTGCAATCTACATTTTATTTCCCTGTCAAAGAGTTTTCACATTCCATAATTATCATCTTTGTGTGGAAGATTATGAAAGTGGACAGCTGTCAGTGGAATGACAATAATACCAGGCTGTTCTGGGCTTGGTAAATGAATTGGTTCAAATTTCATCAGATGTTCATGAAATGGTTTCCCATTTACAAGGCCACAGCAGCTTCCTTCCAACTCCTTGCCGAGTTCCATTCATTTTATAACTCACCTTGGAGGTTGGAGTAAAAAGAAATAATGGTGCTGCGGTCAAGCTGTTGGCCTCTCAACACAGTGAACCGGGTTTGATTCCCGGTCAATGCATGTGAGATTTTAAACTGAAATCCCATGTCCTGTGGTTTGGATTCCACGTAAAAAAAAAAAAAAAAAAGAGGAGGTCCCGTGGCTCATGATCGCGAGTTTAACGGTCATGTAAAACTACAACCTTCCTTTTTTGGAGTCAAAAAGTGCATCTGACCATAAAAAAAACACCAGGCAAATAGAAATTAATTGCACCTCTTTCCTGACCCCGTTGAAATTATAATTATTGTCTGGGCTCAAACACCAAGAGCCTGCTGATGAGCCAGCTTGGTATTCTTAGACGAAACTCACACAAGACATGACATTAACCCTCTTAGTGCCGGCCTCCTTATCTTCATGTGTGCTAAGATTGCCAGAGAGAAAATGCGTATTATGCAGCACTGAAGAAAATAACATGTACTACCCTCACTTTTCAAGATATTTCACTGTAGTTTACACCTCCTTGTAGCTAAGTGATGCCTTTCTTTACTCATTGTAATTATATCATAAAAATAATTCACAGTGCCAAGTAAAAAAATAAATTTTCTCATGCAATTTTGAAAAAAATATACAAATCAAATCTGGATCACTATACTACCTAGTATTTTGATTGTACTCACCTAAATTTTTATATTTATGTGCACATTGACTTATTGTTTACCACTTTACAAAATATCACTATCGTGATCACCACTCACGCCTGTTATATGTACGTTTAGGGCCAGGCATCTCGAGAAATACAAGAGAGGGTTGAAATTGGACATCGTGATTAGATTTCATTTCACGGACTTGGGAACCTGGTCATCATCGTTATTATCTCCATCAACTCTGGCATTATTCCCGTCACTATCATTACTGCCTGAATCAGAAATTTCATGAACCACTGTCGCACGAGTAGGTTTGTTTACATCATCACTGTCGTCATTATTTGAATTATTACCGGCATCATTATCACTCTCAGCATAATCTGAATCATCGCGTGATTCGACATAATCAGAATCATCACTCAGTGAATTAACATACTCTACCAAATCATCATCATTTTTAAACACAACACGAGAACTAGTCGCCATTATTACAAACACATGGTCTGCAGGTAGGCGCCAAACAACTGAAATTGAAAAATTCGTAACATAAACACAACACGTCACACAGAGATTCTAGTGGTAGATTTAGAAACTACGTAGTTTCTTCCACAGTGTGGTACTGACTAGAGCTGCCATCTGTCATATTATTTGCTAACTATTACTACTTATTTGGACAGTTGCAACACGGAGCGCGATCGCGCTCCTGGCACTTTTAGCTAGCACATAGGGGAGCGCCCCGGCACTCTAAGAGTTAATCTAGAAAAGAAAAAAAAATTGCTGAGTAATAATTATTATTTTTAGTTGATTATCCATTGTTCGAGTATTGTATTACCGTAATCACATTCATTTCAAAATGCTTATGCTAGTCATCACAATGTATCCAATCCTGAGCATGCTTCTGTTAGTTTCTCAGCTTGTTAATTTTGAACTTGTCCAATTTTTATCATACCTGGTAACTAGCCTTTATACGTTACAAAATACTGTACTAAATTTGTAATTCAATATGGTACTGCTATTTTTCAAAATTAAAATGCTACAAAGTATGTAATTTTTTTCATATTTTTAGCTATTGTTGGTGCAGTGGTCAAGCTGCTTGCCTCTCACCAATGCGAACCAGGTCCGATTCGTGGTTAGTCTGTGTGAGATTTTTGAAGTGAAATATCACACGTCCTGTGTTTTGTATTCCATGTATAAATGGAGGTCCCAAGCTTCATGACGCTTGATTAACGGTCTCGTAAAATTACAAGTTTCCTTAGTTTCCTTTTAGCTATTGGCGAATATGGTAGTTATAGTGATAAGTGGGATTCCTCTGTGTATTTGCATAGCCCCAGCTAGACATCAGAAGAGTTGAACAATGTCAATCCAGGTTGTTGATATGAGCAAACGATCTTCTGTTTCAGATAAATGGAAATGATAAACTTGACGTTTATGCAACGCAGATGATGGAAATTAAGGAGCAGGAAATGACTTTGCACACGGAATTGGCTGAAAATGAGGTAACTTACAGCCAAGAATTGATTCTCTTGACAGAGGCTACTGCTGGCCCTTTAAGTGTGAAATTCAGACAGTGATGCATTACAAAATAAATCATCGTCTCCCCCTTGAGGGTGACCTCAAGGATCCACAAATGTAATATTTAAGTATTATGTTCAGCCATTATGAACCTAAAAGATTCAAAGTCGGGCTCTGATTATGACAAATAGCAAGCTCTGTTCTTGCCTCTCCAGATCTCAACTATCTTGTTGATTTCAATTGAAGCTACTCTTCAGCCCTCTTCATCTAAGACTTGGGAGTTGAGGACGGACATAGACCATACATTCCTCTCCAGAATGCGGGTGATTTGTCCGAATACCAGCAGCAATCTCATTTTTATGTCTTGCTTAACAAAAAAACATGGGGGTAAAGAATAGCAGCCATATAAAATAAATTGAAGCATTAATTAAACATTTAATGCAGCCAAGTGGCCATAGGTTTACAAAAATGCTGGTAATGTTTTTATGTTTTTTTTAAGCATTAAAGACTTGGGTATAATTACGGTAGATTTTGATTTTCTTGAAATTAGTGGCTGTACTAATAATAATCATAATCGTACGGCCTTAGCTTCCTGGTGAAGATATTTTGAGATGACGCTCTCCAATTCTGGTTTTCCACTTGTACTACCACGTACCAAGTACTGGGAGAAAGATAGTGTCCCTAGAACAACTATATGGGAGTGTCTTAAAAAGAAGAAAATGTTTATGGTACTCATTTAGAGAGTAAAAATGCTTTATGATGACTGCTACTGCTGTGTTCAAGTAGGAAATGGATATTCAGATTGGTTCCAGACATGTAGAGGAGTGCAACAAGGTAGTGCTCTTTCACCATTACTATTCATCACCATCATGGATGAAATCATAAAGGAAGTGAAGCAGAACACCAATATGGATCTTAAAGCATTTGCTTTTGCAGATGATATAGTTATCTGCGGAAATAGTGAGCTGGAAGTCCAGGAAAGGCTGAACGTCTGAAATGATCATTTGAAAAAATATGGACTGAAAGTAAGTGCTACAAAAACTGCTGCAATATCTGTTAACAGACAGAGAAGTAAAGATAATATAATGCTGGAGGGTGTACAATCAGAAACAGTAAACCAGTATCAGTACCTTGGATGCTTAATATCAAGTGACAACAGAATACTGCTTGAATTAAATAACCGTATTCAGAAATCAAGTCAATTCTATCAGCAAGTTTGATATCTGCTCTGGAATGAGCAAGTGCCACTAAGATCAAAACAAACTCTGTTTCGAACATACTTTGTCCCTATATTGACTTATGGGCTGGTAACATGCACAACTACCAAAAAAGATGACAGTAGACTTCAGGCTTCAGAAATGAAGTTTCTAACAAGCATGCTTCAAAAAACTAGGAAATACAAAGTAAGAAATGAGAAGATAGGAGAACAAGCTGGAATAAATCAGGCCCTGAAGGAGACCATAACTAGGGCACGTTTGCGATGGTTTGTCACGTCAAACGTATGACAGAAGGAAGATATGCAAAGCAATGGTTGCATACTGAGATTACTGGAAAGAGACCTGTTGGAAGACCTAGGAGGAGATGGCTGGACCAAGTGAAGGAAGATATCACATCCAAGGGAATCAACTGGAATGAAGTCTTGAAGGAGCAGTGGTACATGAATAGACTAAAATGGAGAGCGCTCATAAACCACACCCGGGAAACTGGACTGGAAACTTGATGATGATGATGACTACAACGTAGCAGTTGGGATATTTTGCATGGACAAAATGTAGGGACATCGAAGGTAGTTGAATAGAAATGTAGTAAATACTTGCCCAAGTCAGTGATAAAGAAGGAATTGCTGATAAAAGCTACAGGGTCTGGTGTCCCAATTGAACGGTTTAATATTAAGAAAGTTTCAACAGTACAACTAAATGATGAGTGAATATACTGCAGCCTGGCTGGAAGAGCCCTGTAAAATATAATTAGAAACTGGCTTTTAAGAGTTCATTTGTCCATTTTCTGTAATAAAACTGAGTTTAAAATCTATTTAAAATGCCTTGTTTTCGTGTGATTAAAATTTGTACACCTTTTGACGATATCACATAGCGAAGTGAATAGCCATCTTTTGACAGACTTGGGACAGCGTCCCCAGCAAAATATGCAGAGACACCTAACCTCCTTTGACAGGGTGTCTACAGGTAACGAAACTAACGAAAAAGTAACGAATTTTACAAATGGATAACGAAAAAGTAACGAATTTTACCAACGGGTAACGAAAATTTTCTGAAGGCGGTTGAATCATTTAAACTCGTGCCGCTAGGCTCAGAGATTGAGAGTTTCACGCAAGCGGCGCCGTGCCTATTGCATAGTACTAAGCTATATTTCCCCGTGCCCGACCTCAAGGAAATACATACTGAGGATACCTTGAGTGATATACAGTACATTGGTTCAACGTATATTTTCGGCACCAAGAAGACTATATTTCGTGTGAAATATTTTTCTGTGTTACTGTATTAGGAAACCTGACTTTTCGCGAGACGTTTATTCGCTATTTCTTCCGAAACTAAAAAGAAATCTCTCATTTCTGTTATTTGGAAACTATGTCAAATTGAAGTCCAGAAATAACGCGAAATAATTTAATGTCGCAATCTTGCGAAATGTTAGCGTTTCGAAAAAAATGCAAAAAAATCTTCGAAATACATATAAGTTATTTAAAAATATGTCTAGTAAATTTGCGACATCCAGTATGGTTAATTCGACATTACGTTATAAGTCGATTTTTCCTTCGAACTTTCGTTCCATCGGATATATAATCTAACCGATTATTTCGATAACTTGTGGATAATTCATGGTTCTCAGGCGAAATAAAACGTGCCCTCTTGTCGTATTATTCGTGCAATCCACTCAGAATAATTCTTAATATTCGATACCATACCTACTTCGAACTATCATCCTCCAAAATCGCATCCTCAAGACGGCCGGCTGACCGCACGACTTGCCTGCGGGAATCTCGTCAAACGGACCGAGATCGACGTCAGTTGCGTAAAATCATAAAACCCGTCCCCTATCGTGATCTTGTGACCACGAGGACTGCGGGAATCCTGTCAAAGGTGATTGGGCACACATCACGGGGCACCCATCACGAAACCTACTTGCTACTTTTCCCATGACCGTATACTTAAAAGCGTGCGGGGAGCGAGAAGTGCATCAATCCACTTAAAAATGACAGCCTACGTAGCATCGAAATACTAATTCCTCCTCGTGATCCACCCTGAACTGATGAACTCCCAACCACAGCAAAGGGACAAAGGGAATCACGGCGCCGACCGAACAACATGTTCATAACTACTCGTGAATTTTAACCATGCCCAACCTTGAGCTTGCCTCCGCCATTCCATCAGGACTGATAGACAGGCAGACAATCGTTGAACGGCCGGGTTCGGCGACGATTGCATAATATCTCGAGGACAACGTAAAACGGCCGAGAGCGGCAACGATTGCGATACATCACGATATTTCTCCGCATTCAATGACGAGGACAACTGTATTCTTGTCAAACGGACAGCAAGTGGCGCCGATTGCGTAATAATGCTATATTTTCTTGTGCCCGACCTCAAGGACAATGGAAATCTCGTTGAATGACTAAAAGTGACACTGATTATCTAAATAGCGATTTTTCTCCGTGTTCTATCGTGAAAAGTACGGGAAGCTCGTCAAACAACTGAGACCAGCGCCGATCATGTAACATCTCGATATTTCTCCATATATGTCTGCGAAGACAGAATTCGGTGACGATCGCGTAACATTGCATCCATTTCTTCGCGACCTACCGCGGGGACGAAGGAAATCTCGCCAAATGGTCAAAAGCAGAGCAACCTCTTGGTACCGTAATTATAACAACATATTGTGCACAAGACGACATATTAGCTGAAACAACTCATTGGATATTAAATATCTAGTAACTTATGAAATGAAAATCCACAGCCTGCTTCCAGTCTCCGACCGGGTCAGGAATGGAATGAATGAAGCCCCCATCTGGCGGCGAGGATATGAACTGTGCCGGCTGCCGAGGCCTGACGCACTCCTCTGGGGCAATGATTGAATGAATGACAGGTGAAATGAAATGATAGTGGAGAGTGTTGCTGGAATGAAATGTTGACAGGGAAAGCCGGAGTACCCGGAGAAAAACCTGTCTGCCTCCATTTTGTCCAGCACAGATCTCACATGGAGTGACCGGGATTTGAACCACGGACCCAGCGGTGAGAGGCCGGCGTGCTGCCGCCTAAGCCACGGAGGCTGCGTCTAGTAACTTATATATTTATTATTTTTAAAATAACATCATGTGAATTTCATTTAAAGTGGCTTCGGCGGCCTAGTTGGTAGCATGCTGAACAGCTGTGCCCAAGATAGCGGGTTCAAACCCGGCCAAAGTCATCGGATGTTTTAAAAGCGTTAAAAATCCTTCAGTATGCCTTCCTTCGGAGGGGAAGTAAAGCCATCGGTGTCATGTAAAAGATTCTTCCACAGACTAAACTTAATCATCATCTTGTACAGTTTCCAGCCCCAGGCTGGGTCTGTTTGGAACATAAGCCTCGCCACTTAGTCCTTTCTTCCCATCACCTTTCCGCTGTCACTCTGGTCCAGTCCTCGCCTCTCTTCTTGACACATTCCTCCACTCCTTTCAGCCATCTATCTCTTGGTCTTCCCCTTGGTCATTTCTTCTGCATCTGCATCTCATGTATCCTCTTGGGAATCTTCTTCTCATCCATTCTCTTTAAGTGTCCATACCACCTCAGTCTTGATGTCTCAATCCTACCTTGCAAGGGCTCCTCTTTCACCATTTCCCTGACCTTTTCATTCCTCACTCTGTCTCTTCTTGTTACTCCGATCCTACTTCGCAGGAACTTCATTTCACCTGCCTGTATTCTGCTTGTCTCTTTTCTTCATTGTCCACGTTTCTGAAGCATGGGTCAGTATCGGGATATAGTAGCTTCTGTATAACACTTCCTTGCTTTTTTGTGGGACATCTTTATTCCACACTAAGCTCCTAATGCTTCTCAGAAATGCTTCTGCCTGTCTGCCACGTTCCGTAATCTCTTTGTCATTTCTCCCATTTTCCTCCACTATACTTCCCAAGTACTTGAGACTTTCCACCTTCTTCAGCTGTCCACCTCCAAGTGTTATCCCACTCATTGGTCGGTCCTTTTTCCTGGTTGTTAACAGGATCTCACATTTACTGATGTTGAACTTCCATCCGTACTCTCCCACTGTTTCTTCCCAAGCCTTCAGTTGCTCCTGAATTTCCTCCTCCTTGTTTCCCCAGACCATGAGATCTGCAAACACCATTGCTTTCATCTTATCTTCTCCTATCTTTCCTGCTATCCGTGTCATTACCTCGTCCACAACCACAATAAAGAGAAGGGGTGACAGCGCACTACCCTGTTTCAGGCCACTCATTTGTCTGAACCAGTCTGTTCTTTCCCCTCCAACTTTCACACAACTCACACTTCCACAATACATCTCCTTCACTCTGCCTACAGTCCCTTTTTCCACTCCCATGTTTTCCATTGCTTTCCAAACCTTCTCCCTACACACACTATCATAGGCCTTTTCGATGTCCAGGAAGGCCATCAACAGATCCTCTCCAAATTCGTAGTGGTGTTTCTGGAGCTGTCTCACTGAAAATATGAGATCCACTGTTGATCTCCCAGGTCTGAATCAATACTGCTCCTCTCTCAATTTTCTCTCCACTTTGGCTCGTATTCTGCTTTCTAATATCTTTTCATATATCTTGGCACAGTGAGGTATGAGTGTGACTCCCCTGTAATTTCTGCACTGCTTTCTGCTTCCTTTCTTAAATATTGGGACAATTAATCCTTTCTTCCAATCTTCTGGGGTCTTTTTCTCCTTCCATATCACCCTCATCACACGGGACAGCCACTGTTTCCCAACCTCCCCTGCTGCCTTCACCATTTCAACACTCACTTCATCCACACCCGGTGCCCTTCCTCCTTTCATCTTGTCTAGAGCCATCTCCAGTTCTCTCCAATTCAGGTCCTTTTCCATTCCTGTGTTGTCTTCTCCATCTTCCAATACATTGTCTTCCTCCCTATGACCATTTGGATTCAGCAAATCCTCAAAGTACTCTTTCCACACTGTCTTGAGTGTTTCTTTGTTGTGTACCTCATTTCCGTTTTTGTCCATCATTTCCACATCCTCTCGCAGACCTCTTCTCTTACTTTTGACCATCCCATAAAGTACTTTCTTATTTCCTCTGCTGTCTTCCTCCATCATCTCTGTCCACTTTACCATCCACTTCTTCCTCTCCTCTGCGACAATCTTGTTTGCTTCTTTCTTCTTTATCTTATAATCTTCCCTTGCCAGATCAGTTCTTTCCTGGAACCACACTCTGAAAGCCTTGTTCTTCCTTCCCACAGCTTCTTTCACTCTCTCATTCCACCATGGTGTCTCTTTACACCGCTTTCTGTTGCTTGTTCTTCCACATACTGCCACTGCAGCTTCCACCATTGTGTTCTTGAATTGCTTCCATTCCTCTTCCCCTGTTTTAGGATTGTCTGTTGGCATCCTTTCCCTTATTATCTTCTGGAATTCTTCCTTGACTTCCTTTTCCTTGAGTTTCCATACTTTGATTCCCCTTTCCTGGTACTCTGTCCTCTTGCTATCCTTAACAACTCCCAGGTTCATTACAAGTATTCTGTGGTCGCTATCTAAGGCCTCTGATGGTATTACCTTTATATCTCTGACTCTTCTCTTCATTTCCCAGTCGTACAGCATGTAATCTACCAAAGATTTCTTTGTTAAATCACTGCTGTACCACGTTACCTTGTGGGTTTCTTTCTCCCGGAACCAGGAGTTGCCTACCACTAAACCGTTTCTCTTGCAAAAATCCAGCAACTTTCTCCCTTCTTCATTCCTGCTACCCCATCCTTCTGCTCCCTATACATTTTCATATCCTTGCCTTTCACTTCCTACATGTGCATTCAAATCTCCCATGACAATGATGCTTTGACCATTCAACTGCTGTTGTAGCTCCTCCTCAAAGTCTTCCTTCTCTTGAGCTGTACATCCAACTTGAGGGGCATATACCTGGGCTATCTCCAGGCTTCTTCCCTTTACAGTTACTCTGTTCCTCATGATCTTGTCACTTATTCCCTTTACCTCTTCCTCATTCCATCCTTCACAACTACTCCTACTCCGCTGCTCATTCCTTCACTGTTCCCACTCCAGTACAACCGGTACCCTTTCCTCAGTTCTCTGCGACCTTCTCCTTTCCATCTTGTTTCTGCCAAGCCCAGTATATCCAGTTTTCTTCTCTCCATCACATCTACAATCTCCTCCACCTTTCCTGTCAGTGTCTGTATGTTTAATGTCCCAACTCGTAGTCCATTAGCATATCCGGGTCGTCGTCGTTTGCATCTATCCTTTCCGAGGCGTGTTCCTGTTTTGAAAGCAAATATGATATCCACTACTGGCTTGCTAGGCCTATCGTAGCTAAACTTGTGTGAAGCTAAATTGTTTGGTTAGATTTCATCGGAACGCTCTATCAAAGTTCCAACGTTCTCCACTAGGTATCATTGATATCTGGTAGCAACTTGAAATTGAACGGAACTTGTAGCTCACCCTAAGGGTGTCCGCTGGAAGCAGCTACAGACTCAGGTGAGCCGAACATGTCCTCGGACACTCCCGGCACTAAAAGGCATACGATAAATAAAAAACCTCTTTAAAAGCAGTTCATTGTTGTTTTTCTTCACCCCGTGATGAGCAGACCGCAAGCGTATCTTGAATTCAAAGGTAACTAAAATTAACTAAAAGGTAACTAAAAGGTACCTAAAAAGTAACTAATTTTTACTTTATCCTTACAGTAGACACCCTGTTTGACAACTGCTGGCTGAAGTAGTGATGAGACTTGGGGCAGTACCCCCCGGCATGGTCTCCAAGAGATGAATGTACTTCTCTAGACGATGAGCGTAGTGAAGGGCAGTTTATGTAGTGGCTTCAAAACATCAAGCAAAGATGATGTGAGGCAGGTGATATACCGGTGGTGAATTGTAGCTGGAAGGAGCAAAAATGGCTGATGTGGTGAATGCATAACACCCATGTCCATAGCCAGGGTGTCTACCGGTAACGAAAGTAACGAAAAAGTAACGAATTTTACAAATGGGTAACGAAAGTAACGAAAAAGTAACGAATTTTACAAACGGGTAACGAAAATTTTCTGAAGGTGGTTTGAATCATTTAAACTCGCGCAAGCGGCGCCGTGCCTATTGCATAGTACTAAGCTATACTTATCGTGCCCAACCTCAAGGAAATACATACTGAGGATACCTTGAGTGGTATAGATCGGTTCAACGTATATTTTCGGCATCAAAAAGACTTACGTTTCGTATGAAATATTTTTCTGTGTTACTGTATTAGGAAACCTGACTTTTCGCGAGGCGTTTATTCGCGAATACTTCCGAAACTAAAAAGAAATCTCTCATTTCTGTTATATGGGGACTATGTCAAATTGAAGTCCAGAAATAACGCGAAATCATTTAATGTCGCAATCTTGCGAAATGTTACCGTTTCGAAAGAAAAATGCGAAAAATCTTCGAAATACATAGTCTAAAACTTATTTTAAAAATTTGTCTAGTAAATTTGCGACATCCAATATGGTTAATTCAAAATTCCGTTATAAGTTATGTCGATTTTTCCTTCGAACTTTGGTTCCATCGGGTATATAATCTAACCGATTATTTCGGTAACTTCTATAATTCTTGATTATCAGTCGAAAGAAAACGTGCCCTCTTGTCGTATTATTCCTGCAATCCACTCAGAATAATTCTTAATATTCGATACCTACTTCGAACGTTCATCCTCCAAAATAGCATCCTCAAGACGGCCGGCTGACCACACGACTTGTATGCGGGAATCTCGTCAAACGGACCGAGATCGACGTCAGTTGCGTAAAATCATAAAACCCGTCCCCTATCGTGAACTTGTGACCACGAGGACTGCGGGAATCCTGTCAAAGGGGATTGGGCACCCATCACGAAACCTACTTGCCACTTTTCCCATGACCGTATACTTAAAAGCGTGCGGGGAGCGAGAAGTGCATCTACCCACTTAAAAATGGCAGCCTACGTAGCATCGTGATACTAATTCCTCCTCGTGACCCACCCTGAACTGATGAACTCCCAACCACAGTATAGGGACGAAGGGAATCATGGCGCCGACCAAACATGTTCATAACTACTCGTGAATTTTAACCATGCCCAACCTTGAGCTTGCCTCCGCCATTCTGTCAGGTCAGATAGACAGGCAGACAATCGTTGAACGGCCGGGTGCGGCGATGATTGCATAATATCTCGAGTACAACGTAAAACGGCCGAGAGCGGCAGCGATTGCGATACATCGCGATATTTCTCCGCATTCAATGACGAGGACAACTGGATTCATGTCAAACGGACAGCAAGTAGTGCCGATTGCGTAATAATGCTATATTTTCCTGTGCCCGACCTCAAGGACAATGGAAATCTCGTCGAATGACTAAAAGTGACACTGATTACCTAAATCGCGATTTTTCTCCGTGTTCTATCGTGAAAACTAAGGGAATCTAGTCAAACGGCTGAGACCAGCGCCGATCGTGTATCATCTCGATATTTCTCCGTATTTCACTGTGAAGACAGAATTCGGTGACGATCGCGTAACATCGCATAAATTTCTTTGTGATCTACCGCAGGGACGAAGGAAATCTTGCCAAATGGTCAAGAGCGAATAACCTCTTGGTACCGTAATTATAACAACATATTGTGCACAAGATGACATATTAGCTGAAACAACTCGTTTGATGATAAATATCTAGTATGTATTTATTATTTTTCTAAATTTTTATAACATCGTGTGAATTTTATTTACCGCTTTAAAATTCATTTTTGTTTTTCTTCACCGCGTGATGAGCGCCTATGCTTACAGACCGCAGACGTATCTTGAATTCAAAGGTAACTAAAATGAACTAAAAGGTAACTAAAAGGTACCTAAAAAGTAACTAATTTTTACTTCATCCTTACAGTAGACACCCTGATAGCGAGACCATGGCTCCACCAGCCAGTTCCGGAAACGAAGTATGGAGCCGCGGAGGAAGGAGAACTAAGTTTTCAAACAGTCACCAAGCTAACCGATGTGTCTAAAACAAACTTAAGCCAGGCCTAAGAGGTGCTAATAAAGCAGCCTTTATGTTTCTGCAAGTAGTTATATCTTGTATTCACTTCAGCAACAATATAGAAAAACGAGGAGAGGTACTGCTCAGGTTCGAGCTCCATGTACTTGAGGGGTGAAGTGAAGGAAAAGGCAGGTTGACCGACCGCCCGCCGAGTTACGTAGAATTCCTGTCTAGTCTAATTTTGCTGAGCAAGTAATCGAACAGTTGTTTCTCTAACATTCTCGCGTGTAGTGGACGTAGTTTCCTGGACAGAAATGTAAAAGTAACTTAATGCACGTATTAACTAAGCAATGTATTTGGTTATGTCAGTACGCACCTCATCTCACCATCCACAATGCTCATTCCTCTCAAATACATGGAGCTTGGACCCGAGCTGTAGATAAGTTAGTTTAATAATTCTAACCCATGTGGGGGGAATTGAAACGCTAAACTACTTTTGTATCTTCACGATAAGTGAACAGCAGTTGAACCACAACTCTATTGGAAGAACTCTTGTTAAGATACATGGTAATTTCAAAGCAAAGCATGAAAGAAATCACACATGACAAAATATATATAAATAATATTGAAATAAAAGAGGTTAATCAGGCAAAGTATTTAGGTCTAATCATCGACAAACACCTGACCTGGATTGAACACGTTGAACGAATTGCTAAGAAACTCTCACCTATAGTAGGGATCCTAAGGAAACTTCGGTATCTTATTCCCCTAAACCTTGTAAAACAAATCTACTATTCACTTGTACATAGCAAGCTCCAATATTTAAATGTTATTTGGGCTCACTGCAGGAAATCCACACTGAATGATTTAATGACTATTCAGAATAGGGCTATTAGAAACATATTTAACCTTCCTTACTGCACTCCAGTAAAAGATCTGTACATCAGAAGTAAAATTCTACCCCTCAGCATAAGTGCAGATCTCCGAGCAGCTATGCTAATATACAAAATTAAACACAACACAATACTCTATAGCTCTCCCTACATCTTGAACTCGGACAATCATTCTTATGGAACTAGGCATGCGAAGGACGTAGCCTTATATATCATTCACTCTTCTAAATACGGTAGAAATAGTTTCAAGTTCTCTGCATCACAGTCATATAATAAACTTCCCGATGAAGTAAAAAGTGCACCAACTTTGTCAGTATTTAAGAGGAAAACTACGAAAGTATTGTGGGAAAAATTCGATGCATCGTAATACATCAAATAAGCTTAAAAATCCTGTGCTTATCATTTTAAGAGACCTTGGTCTAAACAATCTTAGATATAGTATCAACTTTACTAATAGGCCTATGCCCTTATTCATCAATTTGTGTTACCTTCAGAATTTTCTTCCTGGTGTGTAAACACACATATTACTGTACAATTCCTCTGTACGAGCCTATGGCTCTTTGGAATGAATTGAATAAATATCATTCATCTTCTGTTAAAAAAAAGATTGTTATTATTTTTCTGGTTATCACCAAGAGCCAACATCCTACGATTTGGAGTGCCATGGATTTATCCCTCTGTTTCAAAATTTGGCTTCCTCAGCCAGAAAGAGAACCTGGGATTGTGAGATCACGAGGCAACACTACCTCTGATTCACCGAAAAAGCTAAAAGTATAAAAACGTACTACACTGATCAGCACAATTAGTATTTTCACATGGAGGAGCTAAACACCTTAGAAGTACAGATGTAAGTGTAAAATTGGGAACCAATTGTTAAGTTGGCATTCATGACAGTCTCAAAGTTGGAAATTACTGGATTGACAAGGTGACATCTTTTAAATACCTAGGATGCCACATTAATGATAACTGGAACCTTGGTAGAGAGATCCCATGCAGAATTGAGCAAGCTAGAACTTCTTTTCTAAAAAATCAGAAAAGTTTTAATAAGCCGAGACCTATCCATTGCACTACGGATACAACTCGTCAGATTTTACATTTTCAGGATTCTACTCTATGGCATTGAAGCATGGACATTACCTGAAATCATATGCAAAAAGCTACAAGGATGCTGAAGATACCTTGGACAGCCAAAATTACCAATGTAGAAGTTTTGCAGCGTATGAACAAAAAACCTGAAATTCTCAATACCATCTAGAGCATAAAGCTAGAATACCGTACTATGGTCATATGATGCGAAACAGTAAATACCAACTCCTTTTCAATTAATACTCCAAGGGAAACGTAATGGAAGATTTGGTCCAGGGCGAAGAAAGATATCGTGGCTTGACAACTTAAGCCAGTGGTTTGGGTGACAGACTCGAACTGTTCAGAAGACCTATGAACAAAAAACAGATAATGCTACTGATCGCCAACGTCCTGGGAGGACACGGCACTTGAGGAAGTTAAGATTTTTTAAGATTTTGAATAAGGATTTATTTTTTCAGTTATGTAAACTTAAAGTTAAAGATCTTAGCAATTATATTGTTGCATAAACGTTCTCAAGCAATTGAATACATAGCTTTGGGGCCATTAAGTCGAGTGACACTTTAAAAACCAACGTTTCAAGACAACTACTTGTCCCATTATCAAGGTTTGTCAAGAAAAAAAGAAGGAATGAGTTAACAATCATATAGCATCCATAGATAAATGGTATAAGATAGGAAGCCATGTCGAAACAAATAGTTACTCCATGACCTCCTGAGACCAGGAAGATGTTGGTAAAGAAACTATAGAGGGCAGCCAGGATTTACTCAAGGGATAACCATCACCTCTATTAAAGTTGTGTGGTTGTTTACTTATTTAATTCGCCTCCTGAATCATACGAGTTGTGAAATGTTTCTCCATACAGAGGAAAGAGAAAAGAGGAGAATTGAAGCGTTTGAAATGTGGTGTTGCAGGAGTATGATGAAGATCAGATGGGTAGATAGGGTTACAAACAAAGAGGTATTAAGACGAGTGGGAGAGGAAAGATGTTTCTGGTGAATGCTAATGAAGAGAAGAGATAGGTTGGTAGACATATACTAAGACACCCAGGAATAGCAAGCTTAGTAAAGGAAGGAAGGGTCGAGGACAAGAACTGTAGGGGTAGACCAAGGTTAGAATATGTTAAACAGATTGCCTCGGATGTAGGGTGTGGTAGCTATATAGAGATGAAACGATTAGCTCAGGATAGGGAGGCATGGAAAGCTGCATCAAACCAGTCAAAAGACTGAAGACTCAAACAACAACAGATGACAGAAGTTTCATCAAAAGGAATTTGATGGTCATTCTGTATGGCATGTTCAGCAACCACAGACTTCTCTGGTTGGTAAAGCAGTAGTTAAGTTAGTTATTGTTGTTTTAAGGGGCATAACTGCGAGGTCATCTGAAAAGATGTAAATGCCTACGATGTTCATTGACCCTTGTTGTGATTTTCCTACATGTCTGTCCAATATATACGTGACCATAGGAACATGGAATCTTATATACTCCAGCATAGTTAAGACCAACTGAATCCTTGATTGATAGTAAGGATTTGCCTACGGTGACATTAGGCTTGAATATGGTTTTGATATTGTGTCTTAGAATATTGCTAATCCTGTCCGTGACAGATTGCACGTATGGCAGATAGGTCAATTTCACACGAGGAGGACTCTGCGATAATCTGTCTTTCGGTTTAGGATATAACACTTCATTAATCTGTCTCATCGAGTAGCCATTCTTCTGGAAAGTATCGGCCAGGAACACAAGTTCACCGTCTAACTTATCCTTTTCACACACCGTCCTTGCTCTGTTAACAAGAGTGTTAAGGGCAGCCCGTTTCTGACAAAGATGGTGGTAAGAGGACCCATGAAGATAAAGATTTGTATGGGTGGCTTTATGGTAGACAGTGTGTCCCAGGCTGCCGTAAGCATTTTTGGAAACCAAGACATCCAGAAAAGGCAGGCAACCTTCACGTTCCGTTTACATAGTAAACCTGATATTCGGATGCTGGTTGTTCAACCAGAAACATGGATAACGTGTGATCACCCTGGGGCCAAAGTGTCATCGACATACCTCAGCTGGATGGAAGGCCTGAGGTTGCAAGATTGAAGGCAACATTCCTCAAAGTTTTGCATATAAAAATTAGTGATTACAGGAGATAATGGTGATCCCATGGCAACACCATCCAATTGTTCAAAGATCTAACTATGAAAACTGAAATACGTGGTGGTGAGGACATGGTTGGTTGGTTCCTCAGTTTAGGGGCTGCGCAACGCGGTGTACTTTGGGTGTGTGTAGAATCTGTCTGATAACTGGTGTTAATTGTGCTGACTGTATTAGTGTGTGTTATCTGTTTCTTAATTCAAGTAAGGACTGCAGACTTTGAATTTTTCAAGTAGTTCCTACTTTTGCCGCCAAACGCCATCGTCAACGACTACTAGTTCAGAACTTGGCTACTAGATGCCACCGCAGTTGGCTCCTGGCGACAAACGTAGGAACCTGAGCGTTGTTTACATTTTTAACCTAATTTAGCTTCACACAGGTGTAATTAGTGGAAGGTTCTTTAATATGCCATAAATCTATGGCATGGGACCGGCGGCTTTACTTCCCCTCCGAAGGAAGGCATACTGAGGGATTTTTAACGCTCTTAAAAAATCCGAGGACTTTGGCATAGAAGCTCAGCTCAGGACATGATGAAACAGATTAACTATATCACTAGGGAAAATCCCTTCTAACAAGTTTGTAGGTAGTAGGAATTTATTTATCTAAATTTAATTTCAAAATTCTACATTTTTATAAATTTTTATTTTGAGATGAATTACAATTATTGTGCCAATGCTTGCATCATCATACCAGGTAAAGGGTCCAGAAGAAAATTATCTCCTAAAATCAGTAGGCAAGTAATACTGTTGCTCCTTATCAGTAGAACAATTGATATTCTTTGTTCCCCCAGGGGCTCACATCTTGTGGGACGTGGGTTGGCGACCAGGGGACCCCAGCAGCTGAGTCCGGCATTGCTTCCACTTACTTGTGCCGGGCTCCTCTCCATCTTCTTTCCTGTCGACCTCCCTTGGTCAACTCTTGCTCTTTTCCCTCGCCGAAGGTATTAGGGTATCCGAGGCCTAGGGAGTCTTTCACTTTCCTGCCTTAATTGGCCCTTGTCTCATCTTTCCTGATCCCTCCTTCTTCGAGGGGTCAGACCTCTTGTTTTCTTTTCATTATATTTCCTTTTCTCTTTAAGATTCCCGCATTGTTATTGTTACTTGGCTCCCCGTGTCTCTAAATTCCCTTTAGTGATTTTTTTTTAATCTACACTACATTTTGTAGGTATTTTTTTCTATCTAAATTGCATTTCGCGATTGTTTTCAACCCCAATTGCATTTTGTAAAGATTGACAATTGAAATTGCTTTTTAGTAAGTCTTTCAATGTAGGAGCAGAGCATTTCAGTGAGTATTTTGAATTTCAATTGCATTTTGTAAGTATTTTCAACCAAAACCGCATTTTGCAAGAATTTTAAATCTAAATTGCATTTTGTGTGGTGGACATTTTGCAAGTATTTTGATTCTCAATTGCATTTTGTGGCTATTTTGAATCTAAATTACATTATGTCAAGTATTTTCAATCTAAATTGCATTTTGTAAGTATTGTCAATCCAAATGAGTAGTTTGAATCTACCGTACATTTTGTAAGCGTTTTCGATTTCAATTGCATTTTGTAAGTATTTTGAATTTCAATTGCACTTTGTGAATATTTTGGATTGGAAATGAGATCTTTCAATCTGAATTGCATTTTGTAATTTCAATTCTTACAATTTGTAAGTATTTTGAACCTCAATTGCATTTTGTACATATTTTCGATCTCATTTTCATTTTGTAAATATTTTGATTTCAATTGCATTTTGTAGGTATTTCGACTCTATGTTGCATTTTCTACGTATTTTGAACCCAGCCTACATTTTGTGCGTATTTTTCAATCTATTCCTTTTGTGAATCTTTTCGTTCTAAATTCTCTTTTTTTAAAACATTTTGTGAGTTGTTTCAATCTGTGCCCCTTTCTGTAAGTATTTTCCATCTCACTTAATTTTCGTTCTGGTTTCCATTTCATTGTCATTTTCACTATCACCCAGATCATTAGGGGCCGATAACCTAGATGTTAGGCCCCTTAAAACAACAATTATCATCATCATCATCGATATTCTTTGTTCAGAAATCACAACGCTACGAGAAGGATCTCAGATCTCATATGAATTCCAGCTGTAGAGTTCTGTGCTAGTCACTTCCGAAAGCAAGAATCCAAACAAGTAGTACTACATAATGCCCAAAAGTTGGCAGAACATGCCAGAGATCGACTCTGCACTCGAAAGCGAATGGGGAATATGAATAACAAAAAAAGTTATTTTGCAACGTTTATAGACAGGGTTCAAAATTCACCCCCTTGCTCCTAAAAGAATCCTTTGACTGTTCATTATTGCCAGTCTTGTTCAAATGCTCTTCTAGAGTTTTAGGGTACCATATTTCCTTCCTCCTATTTTCTTCGATTATGATGTAAATTAATGGTAGTAGAGTCCTCATCACCTTGAATACGGTAAGTTTCTAACAATGTAACCTTACCATTTGTCCCCCATCACTACAAACATGGTGATTTATAGTATAATTTCATGCTGTTTTATTCACTGTTGTCTGTCATGTTTCAAAGTCACCATGCTTGCTGATCACTTGAAAGTTGTCAGTATGAGCTGTTCAGTGTGATGTCATTCTGGGTTCACCAATCTTCACATTGTTGGCCAGATAACATGGAGGCTGCATATTCTATCTACTAGTATTTATATTATTGACACAAGATAATGCTATCTATAATATTTGACCTACTGTTAGGAAATTTTTATGATGGCACACTGTCTCAGGCAGAAAATGTTCTTCAAAGAATAAATAATTTTCTTTTTAGCTGTTAAACTAATATGGCTCTGACATTCTCATCATCATCTTCAATAATAGGAGCCATAGAAAACTCGGAAACCATTTATTTCTCCAGTGCTGCCTTGTAAGATTCTGTGTAAACATGTCCTTCAGTCCGTTCTTCATACATGTTGACCGACTGAAAAACATTTTTACATAGAAATTAATAGAAGCTCTTAACCTAGAAGTTGTGCCCCTTAAAACAGCACAAACTTCTATTCACTCAATAGACTGCTGTACTTATTGGAGGAAGATCATGCATAAGCAGGCAATAGATTCACTCTGAAAGAATGGATTTCATTAAACCTATTTAAATCACTTTTCCAGTTGGGGCCTTTAATAAGTATTACTATTCATATATCAGGCCTTCAAAAATTGGGGAATTAAAAACCATGAAGTTGAACTGGTTTTTTTTTTTTTCCAGCAACAGCAAGGCCAGGGAGCAACAAACACCCGGTGAATAAGCAGCACCAACATCTCTGAACTGGAGAAAAATATTGCTGGTTGGAATTACCATTGAATGAGTGTTATTCATTTTCAACAACTACTTACAGTATTATTTTCATTCCCAGTAGAACTGTTAGAATGTGTGTGCTATGTACATAATAGTGTTTTCAAGAGATCCCCTATGTAGTGTGTTCCCACTTTTAGAAAACAATTTACCAGATTTTCTCAAGTACATCACTATCTTGTAAAGCTCTCTTCCTATTTGTGTAAGATAAAAATTATAAAGAAATATTATGGTAGAAGAGGAAAAGTTTCTTAACTGAATAACCTAATTACAGTAGAACCCCTATTTAACGTTTTTCTAGGGACCGGTATTTTTTAACCTTAAATGGGGGTTTACCTTAAATCGAGGTTTCGATAGGTTTTATCACTAACTGCAGCACTCTCTCCACATACAGTGCACTCTCGTTAATTCGCGGTAATTAATGCGCTAACTTCTGCGAATTATCGAAAACCGCGAATTATCCACAGTTATTTTTGTTAAGCCTAGAAAAACAAAACTATTGGTTAAAATATAGAAATAGGCTTGAACATGGAAAATAATAATTATAAGGGAACACTTGAGTGTAGTGTCTTATAAGACATGCTAGGCTAGAGGTAGGCCTATGTGGATTATGCCTACATTAATATTTAACAACAAAAAAGTCAGTGCACTCTCGATAATTCGTGGTAATTAATGCACGAACTTCCGTGAATAAAACCGCGAATTATCCGCAGTTATTTTTGTTAAGCCTAGAAAAAACAAAACTGTTTCTTAGATCGTTTATTCTAACTTTCGATTGCACATTTCAGAAGAAAACATTATATGAGAACTAAAATTCATCTCGTTTTTCTATTAAGAGATAAGTGTGACTAGAGACACTAGCTTGACTGTGTGAAATTTTCGGGATTTCCGTAGCGTCACTCCCGCACTCAATATCAACTGGATTTCCGTTTTCCTAACCAACAGTCAAATTCCGTGCTATTTCTTCTTTGCTTTCATGTCTTAAATCATAATCGACTTTATCGACGTCTAACTTGCCCTTGCTTATGTACGAGCGTAGTAGCGGTGTTTTACTCCCATGACTTGTTGACTGCATGAAGAGCATCAAACAAACACGCTCTCGGTGTCGCGCAAGTTTGTGCCATTCTGCAATAATCGCTGTTTACAATACGCTGTCCACGCATCCATCCTTCACAACTCACAGATCAGCTGTTGGCAAAGGTAGGGTAGGTTCCGAGTGTGAAGTGCATTCCTATTGTATTGTTTGGGCTTTGAAGATAAGGAAATCTGTGATATACCACTCGCGCCAACATGCTCGTATGTTTCGAAGATTGCGCAAGTAGGCCTACTGTTACATCGCAGAGAAACGCAGTTCAGTCTTCTCGAATCTCAATGTTTTCGTCTTTACGTATTGCGTCGCTTCAGAGCTCAGCCGTGTGCAAGCATGTAAAGCAGCGTCGCGTGGGTGTTAGCACGCTTCGGCCACGCTCGGCTAAGTTCGAGCTCACTCGGGCATGTAGCGAGGAATCGATATGGAAGATATCAATCGTATCGATCGCTACGCGTCTGCGCTCTAAATTCTGCCTTGAATCATCCTTAATGAGCTTATGACGTCTTTTTCATAGGTTCTTAATGTCGCATAAACATAACACACGAACTGATGCAAACTTGCATAAACTGACGCTATACTGTAGTGCCGCTACGAACGTACAAACTCGGACAGACCTCGCGCAAGCATACGATGCGGCGCCGGCGTGACTGTTAGCACGCTTTAGGCCTACATTGTGTCTTCAGCCGCTGTCGGGTAAGATCGAGCTCGCTCGTACATGTAGCGAGGAATCGATATGGAAGATGATCGATCGTATCCAATATAAATGCTGGAGTTCCTTTTCTGCCTTGAATCTTCCTTAACGAGCTTATAACGTATTTTTCATAGGTTCTTAATGTCGCATAACCATAACGAATCGAAATAAATACTCGCGAATTTTAACATTTCCTAACACTAAATGCTGGTTTTGGCGGAACGCGAATTACGTTAAATCGAATATAAAATTGCATTGCACTTATGGAATAATTTTCGGGACTTGAAATTTCTTCCATTAAATGCGGGTTTACGCTAAATCGAGGTCACGCTAAATCGGGGTTATACTGTATATGGGTATATTTAAACACAAATTGTGCTAAATGTTCCGGCATAACTCAACAAAATGACAGTGTTTCGCCCCAGTGTGCAATTGGGCTCTTCAGTTGGTTAAAGCACACCTCACCAAGACACTGTCTAGTACACACTGGGAAGGCCATTGCAAGACGTATTTGATACATGTGTATCCACGTCACGAGCAAAGCCAGTGCACTATGGGAGTCGAAACTCAACTCCAAAGCAATTATAACCTTACCTTGGCATTGAATATATAATTTTCAAAAGAAAAATATGTATTGTCCGTTGAGCCATTATATATTTAAACACAAATTGTGCTAAATGTTCCGGCATAACTCAACAAAATGACAGTGTTTCGCCCCGGTGTGCGATTGGGCTCTTCAGTTGGTTAAAGCACACCTCACCAAGACACTGTCTAGTACACACTGGGAAGGCCATTGCAAGACGTATTTGATACATGTGTATCCACGTCACGAGCAAAGCCAGTGAACTATGGGAGTCGAAACTCCACTCCAAAGCAATTATAACCTTACCTTGGCATTGAATATATAATTTTCAAAAGAAAAATATGTATTGTCCGTTGAGCCATTATATATTTAAACACAAATTGTGCTAAATGTTCCGGCATAACTCAACAAAATGACAGTGTTTCGCCCCAGTGTGCAATTGGGCTCTTCAGTTGGTTAAAGCACACCTCACCAAGACACTGTCTAGTACACACTGGGAAGGCCATTGCAAGACGTATTTTATACATGAGTATCCACGTCACGAGCAAAGCCAGTGCACTATGGGAGTCGAAACTCCACTCCACTCCAAAGCAATTATAACCAACTGAAGAGCCCAATTGCACACTGGGGCGAAACACTGTCATTTTGTTGAGTTATGCCGGAACATTTAGCACAATTTGTGTTTAAATATATAATGGCTCAACGGACAATACATATTTTTCTTTTGAAAATGATGTATATGGGTATGTTTGTAAGTGTCCAGATATGCTGTTGTCATAATCCATTGTAATTCAATCTATAAAGAAAAATGTTGTACAATCACTCGCAGAATAAATATCATTAATAGAGTTTGTTGTTTTGGCATTGGTGACAAATTGAAACTTTTCCAAAACTTATCAATACATTTTCTTGATTTCTACTTGTGGATCTTAGTGATCTTGAATTGGATCAAAATGCAAAAAGAATTATTTACTGCTATATAAGTGCAATAATTTAGCTTTCTGTAAAATCGTAATTTTATTTTACTGTATTACTTCAAAAAAATAGAAAATTATACAAACTTGTATTTCCCGGTAAAAGAAATTCTTAATTTTGCACTGATTGTGCTTAGACTTTCTGAAGTCGGCTTCGGTGGCGTAGTTGGTAGCATGCTGAGCTTCTATGCCCAAGATAGCGGGTTCAAACCCGGCCGAAGCCGTCGGATTTTTTAAGAGCGTTAAAAATCCCTCAGTATGCCTTCCTTCGGAGGGGAAGTAAAGCCGGCGGTCCCATGTCATAGATTTATAGCATGTTAAAGAACCTTCCACTAATTACACCTGTGTGAAGCTAAATTGTATAGGTTAAGAATGTAAACAACGCTCTTAGGTTTCTACGTTCGTTGCCAAGAGCAGACTGCGGTGGCGTCTACTAGCTAAGTTCTGAACTACGCCTAGTAGTCATTGACGGTGGTGTTTGGCGGCAAAAGTAGGAACTATATTATGAAAAATTCAAAGTTTCAGTCCTTACTTGAATTAAAAGAAAAAACAGGTACACACACTAATACAGCCATCACAATTAACACCGGTTATCAGACAGATTCTACACACACCCAAAGTACACGGGGCTACATGACCGCGTTGTCGCAGCCCCTAAATTGAGGAACCAACCAGACTTTCTGAACTAAAGCATTTATTTTCCACAAAGATTATACTGCTTACTTTTTAATTCTTAAATTTAGTTTGAATGTGTTTATCTGTGGGTATGTGTGTGTGTTTCTCACAGCCTTGCCCTGGTACATTTGCTATTTTCTTCATCTCGTGTAGCAATATTATGTGAATTATAATATTTTAATCCTAATTGCTATTATAATATTGGGCATAGTTCTTACTTTCAATTAATGAACTACAAAACGCTATAATGTATCTGACAAATGACATGCTACTAAATGCTAAACGTACATGTCAAAATGCTAAATCCAGGTTTTTTTTTAATGTTATAAATCATAAAAGGCAACCTCAGGATCACCATCAACTATTCTGAAACCAAGTCCGTACTATGATCTTAAGAGAATCCTCGTAGAAAAGCAAGAATCCCAAGCCAATGAAACTTTCAAAAATGTAACTCAAACCCTTGTAAGCTATGCTGCTAACTGATCACTATTGCTATACAAATCCTGTACCTCCACACTATAAGCCACACTCCAGTCAGTTATGTCATGAACCTAAAGGTGCAAGGAAAAAGTGAAGACATAAAAAGAAAATATACCCCAGTAGACGAATACTGTTAACTGGGCTTGAGTAAGGCCTTATATAATCTCTTTTAACCTCCTCTCATTGGGAAGCATTGGTAAACTTTGATTGTACTTACAGATGATAATACATAATCTAAGACTTATTATATGTAGAGTTCGTGGTTTTTAGCGTTTGTGATAAATGTGTAATTTTGTTGAAACTTCGTCGGTGTATGTGTATTCATGTTTTATGACTTAAAGGGATTCTGAGTTAGTGATAAATCATCATCATCATCATTTCCCCTTATCCAGCTCCTGCCGGGTCGGGGTATTTATGGCACTTCTCCACTTTCCTCTTTCCTTCCACAATTCTTCTTCCACGATCTTGTCCCAGTCCAGATTTCATTTTCTTATGCTGTTCGTCACTGAATCAATCCACCTTGTTCTAGGTCTTCCTCTTGCTATCTTACCCTTGCACTTCGCCTCCAGCATCTGTCTTGGTATTCTATTTTCCTCCATCCTCTTTACATGTCCAAACCACCTTAGTTTATTCTTCTCAATTCTCTCATTTAGTTTTCCCATCCCAACTTCCTTCCTAACATCTTCATTCCTCACTCTGTCTTTCCTTGTCTTTCCTATCATACTTCTTAGGAATTTCATTTCACTGGCTTGGATTCTACTCTCTTGCCTGCTTGCCAGGGTCCAAGTCTCAGCTGCATAAGTTAATATGGGAACATAGTACACTTTATACATTACCTCCTTGCTTTTCCTTGGTACTTCCTTATCCCAAACAAGTTTTCTTACACTTTGATAGAATGCATTGCTCTGCTGTACCCTCCTGCCAATCTCCATGTCCAACCTACCGGTTTGCATCAATTCACTTCCTAGGTATTTGAACGTGTCCACAATTTCCAAACTCTGACTTCCAATTTTCACAGTGCCCTTTCCTTGTCTTTCCCCTCTTGTCATCACCATGGTCTTGCTTTTCTCTATACTGATTTTCAGGCCGTACTTCTGAATATTTTCGTTCAGTGCATCTAGTTGTTTTTGCACTTCTTCGGTGTTCCTTCCCCAGACCACAATATCATCTGCAAATAACAGTAACTTCATTTCTTTATGTCCATATGCTTCCTTTGTTTCCTTTACAATTTCATCCGTCACCATTATGAACAAGAGAGGTGACAGCACACTCCCCTGTCTTAGTCCAGTCTTGTTCCTAAACCAATCTGTCTTTCCAACTGGGGTCAGTACCCTGCTAACACAGTTGTTGTACATTGCTTGCACCATTTCCAACATTTCTCTTCCCAGTCTCTTCTTAACCATGGTTTCCCATACCTTCTGTCTGGGGACACTATCATATGCCTTTTCTAGATCTATGAAAGTCATGATCAAATCCTCTCCATATTCCCAGTTCTTTTCCATCACCTGCCTCAAGCTAAAGATTGGGTCCACTGTCGATCTTCCACTCCTGAAGCCATACTGTTCCTCTTGCAACTCTCCTTCCACCTTTCTTCTCATTCTTCTTTCTAATATCCTTTCCAGTAATTTTATTATCTGTGATAAGAGTGTGATCCCTCTATAGTTATCACACACCTTCTTGTCCCCCTTCTTAAACACTGGTATAATTAGCCCTTTCTCCCAATCTTCTGGTACACATTTCCGTTTCCACATACACTTTAGCAGTCGTTACAACCATTGCATACCAACAGGTCCAGCAGCCTTTATCATTTCTACACTGATTTCATCCACTCCTGTTGCTTTTCCCATCTTCATTTTCTGTACTGCTAATTCCACCTCCAGCATTGTTATATCATCTTCTGTTATAGAGTCGTCAGGTTGTGTCACTTCCATCTCACCAGTACAATTGCTCACATTCAATAGCTTATCGAAATACTCCTTCCATCGTCCCTTTATCTCTTCTGGGTGTGTTAACTACTCTCCATCTTCCTTTTTCACCAGCTTTGTGGTAACTCTTTCTTTCCTCTTACTTCTTAGAAGCCCATACAGCATCCTTTTACTGCCACTTACATCTGTTTCCATTCTTCGTGTAAATTCTTCCCAACTTTTCTTCTTTTCTTCTCCTACCACTTTCTTACACCTCCGTTTGCTGTCGTGATACTTCCTTTTGCTTTCTTCTGTTTGATCTCGGTTCCATTCTTTCCATGCAGACTTCTTTTATTTCACTGCTTTCCTCACTTCCTCATTCCACCACGGTGTCTCCTTCTCTTTCACTCTTGTTGACGTCCTACCACAAGCACTCTCTGCTGCACCAACAAATGCCTTTTTAAAGTGGGACAATTCCTCTTCTATGTTTTCCACTTCAGTAACTGGGATTTGTTGCTTCAATCTCTCCTGAAAATCTTCCTGTACAGTTTTGTCTTTCAATTTCCATACTTTTATTTTACTTTCTCTGATCTCCTTTAGGTTTTCCAATTTTTCCCATCTAAATTTTGCCACCACAGCTCTATGGTCCCCATCAAATGCTTCTCCTGGTAAAGCTGTCACATCTATCAGCTTTCTGCGATTAGTCCTTTCCACCAGAAAGTAGTCAATTACTGATTTTGTTCTTCTATCGCCCCAACCATATCTCGTAATTTTCCTGCTGTTTTTCTTCCGAAACCATGAATTACCCACTATCAGTCCATTCCTTTCACAAAAGTTTACAAGTTTCTCTCCTTCCCGGTTCTTTTTCCCATATCCATATGGTCCAATGGCTTCTTCCTTTCCTTGTCTCTCGTTTCCGACTTGTGCATTCATATCTCCCATGATCACCACTTCTACATCTGAAATTACTCTTTCTACATCCTCCAGGAATACTTCAATATCTTCTTCTCTGTTTCCAGTCTGTGGTGCATACACTTGTATGAAGTCCATCACGTCATTTTTCATCTTCATTCTAATTTTCATTATTCTGTCACTCACACACTCGACCACTTCAACATACTCCTCCAGTTGTTTCGAGGTTATCAGTCCCACTCCATTTTTTGCCTCTTGGCCACCACTCCAGTATAATGTATATCCTTTCCTCAATTTCTTCCTTCCTTTACCTTTCCATTTCACTTCACTCAGCCCCATCAATCCAACATTCTCCCTCTCCATGAAGTCTACCACCTCCTCCACCTTGCCTGTCAGGGTCATGACATTCATGATTCCCACTTTCATTTCGGTTACTGGTCGCCCATTTCTCACAGTTCCCCCAGTACCAAAAGAACTGCGCGTCGCCTGCAGGATACGCACTAACCTTCTCCGAATCATTTGAAGTGCCATTTCCATTTTAGGCTATTATTACGATGGGGTCGCCACTCCCAAAGGCATTTTATGAAGCTACTGCCAGCTATTATACAGGCCGCCCCTAACATGGGAAACAGACGCCCTTGCAGCCGCCTCTAACCTGGGAAACAGACGCTGCCGATTGATGCTGTACTCATACTATTCCCTGAGTACTGGGTTGCCTCTTCCGCAATCTCCACCGTTCCGAAGTCCATCGTCTCCGCTGCAGATTCCGTTGAGGTCTTCGCACATAACCCTGTGCACGGGGCCTATGTTATACCCCTTAGGACTGGGTTCTCACCAGAACTTAGCCGGTACTGTAGTTCCATGGTAAATTACAGTACCGTTGCCCACCCCCGCGACGTGGACGCGCCTGGCAAGAATTACCTCATGGACCGGGTTAAGGAGCTGTGTAAATCCAGCCTAATGTCGGCCAAGTCATCTGTTTCTGTCGACCATTCCGGCTCACTTTTGATCACAGCTTGCTCGTCCATTACGTTAGAAAACTAGAACACAGAAATTTACTTGAACATCATTTACGTACGCGCTTATTTACCGAAATAGCCTCTACATCAAACGAGGTAATCTCAGTCCTCCAAATGCAATATTGGTATTCCGAATATATCCTGCGAGGTGCACAGTATCAATAACAGTAAATCCTACTTGATCAAATGAGTTAGAGAATAAAGTCGAGTAAATTCTAATACAAGTCACTGGACTGAGTGGATAAAATGAGCAATTTATGGGTATTATTAACGCCAGTTCGTATCTATACAGAAGTGAAATGGAGCAACTCTCGAATGCGTCCATCATATGTTCAGTTCTTTTTTTTTCCCAAACACTCACAAACCTGAACAATGTTTGGGCGAGGCGGAGATATCTGATTGTTAGTACCGGTACATAACACACCTGTCAGCGCGACTGAAATAGGTTCCGTACAAGTTAGTGATAAAATTGGTTCAAAATGCAAAATTATTTGATGAATGCGAGTTTCTTGGATTGATGTTAAATATATGGCATTTTTAAAAATAACACTTTTTTCTTTCGTATTTCAGGGGAATAACTACTGCATGTGAAATTGTGAAATGCAGAGGAGTAGACAGAACAGTGAATCAAATTGGAGTTCTTAAATGCACATGCCTAGGCCGCTTGCCTGCCAATCTCATCACACGTAACTGTGTCCGCGCATCTCGTGAGTTTGAAGAGCTTGACACGTTCACTATTTCCATCCACCGCGCGCTCTCTCCTTCTGTGTCGTTCCTCACTCATGGTGGGTTCTTTGTCTTGGTGTAGAGTATTTCTTAGTATAGCTATTGCGTGAAAGTTATGGGTAGAAACAAAGTGACGAACAAGCAGCCTGCTGAGAGTTATAAACTGGAACCATTAGGTCTTTATGTGTCCATGAAGAACAAGCCATCAGGATGTAAAACAGAGAGTTACAATGTCTGATGTGACCAGGATTCAAACCTGGGACCTTCAAATTTCCTCCCCTAGCTCTTACCAACTGAGCCATCATGCACATACTTTTGTCTGCCTGCCAAAGGTACATTTATTGGGTAACAACTACAGTCACCTCAACAGCACTTGTACTTCATGTACACAACTCGACCTAATAGCTGAAGAACCACATTTGGTATTCAAATGCTAATAAAAATGAATATATAAATTCAAAAATTAGCTTTCTTTGGGAAATGCATTTGGAATTTTTTAATGCAACGAATTTCCATGGTCAGTGACCAAAATAAGAATTTGTTTTGTAAACCGGTTGTTTGTAAGTGCATTATTAATGTGTAAATGTTCATAATTTTGGTACGTAGGTTAGCTTCTTCTCTTAGCTCCCCATAGTATTTTGTTGATAATACGATGAGCAATATTATATTACTATTATTATTAATACTAAATTATTTTAGCCATAATTGCCACATATAATATCGGTCAAAAACCTTATTGTTTGCCAAATTACTACAAAGGGCTTAATCTGAAAATCATAGATGTTAAAAGAAAATGCTAAATTCGGAATTCAAAATGTGAAATTTTGTTGTTTTTTTTAAACTAAAAGCCACAAACTCTTATTATATGTTATAGTGCAATTTCCTGATGCTATTAATTTCACGACAAAAATTATTTAAAATGTTGGCCGACTCAACCCAGCAAATGGGCTATCAGCCACCCATTTGTAGTCTTCGTCTTCATCAACTACATTTCCCCTTTTCCAGTTGACACTAGGTGGGGGCCCATTTGTAGTACATGATAAAACTGCTCTCTTGCTTTCCAGCCAGTTTTACCCATACTGTCGTTTGTTTTCTTTGGTTTTATAAAGACTTAGCACCAGATATCGACCTTGAGATATTGTTTGGCAGCTTGTCTAACACACAATTTTTGCACCCTAGGCAGGTGGACAACTCAGTTTGAAGATTGTATTTCTATTCATAATTTCATCTTATCTTCTTCTGCGCGAATGGGTCTCCTAGGACCATGCGGAATCAACACTTCTTGGCCTTGATGTTTGCCCAATAACTCTTCATGCGCAACGATTGAGCTAGTCTTCGTTGCTGCGACCAGACGTGTCTGGTAGGTCTTCTCTCTTCTGCCTCAAAACCCTGTGTATCAGTAATTTTCCTAATTTCCTCTCGTTCCTTGAGATTGGGAAAATCTAATTCAGCCAAGTCCTTTTCCGCCTGTTTGTACCAATTTGGACCTTGTTGCCTTTTTCTGCAAAAACGTGTAGATTTTATTTGTTAACCTAGTTGGGTCCATTCTGTCCAAATGTCCCATGAATTGGATCCTTCTCATACGGATTGTGTCTGTGATTTTAGTAATTTTTAAATAGATGTCAGCATTAGGTTTCGGAAGGTGAATTCCATCTTTAATTCTTGGTCCCAAAATTTTTCGCATGATTTTGCGTTCCTTAATCTCCAATTGATTTCTCAGTGTTTTATGTTGTAGATTAAGTGTCTCGGCTGCATAAAGGGCTACAGGCAAGACTACTGTTTTATAATGTTGAATTTTACAATTCCAAGAGAGGCATTTTTTGTTATAAACTTGTTTTGTCAAATGGAAAGCAGTTTCCATTTTCTGTAGTCTTGCTTCTATAGCTTTTCTTTCGTTGCCAGTTTCATCTTATATGAAATAAAAGTTGCTAGCTAACAACAACGGCAGTAACCTTTAATAACAAATGCATCCTTATAGGATATGCACAACCGTGCACTATTAAAAGATGGACAGACTTATTCATACTTGTGTTTTCAAGTTCAGATATTTAAAATTTGCTCACAACATGATACGTATTGTTGGTCACTCCCTCCACATGGAAAGCGTTGACTGAGACATACGCCACAAGGGAGTGTGTGGAAGTCAGGCCTAGGTTCATACATTAATGCAAGGGTAAACAACCCAGGAGTTGGTAGGAGCTACTTTGTAATGGTCGAAGAAGATCCACCATTGTATCAGTTTTTTGCAATTTAATCTATTGTTAGTGAGAGTGGCTGTAGGGAAAGTGTATAATAATAATAATAATAATAATAATATTGTATGGCCTCCTGTGCCGGGTGGAAGCTTTGTTATTTGACACCCAAAGGGTAGCTTGCATGTCGAATTTCGTTGTTCCTTGAAGCACTATGAAAGTCAAGGAGGTTAGATATCTAAGCTCCTTGAACACTATAGCACTTTCTAGTAGAGAAATGAGGAACTTTGTGTTGGAGGAAACTCCCGAAATTAATTTTGCCATTATGAACACGGCCTACTGAATTCAAATGGGTTCTTTGACATGCCAACATCGTATGACATAGTGTCGCAATTTTTGCCGCCTTTCAAAAATTACTTACCACTGCCAGGACTGAACCTACAAGCTTGGGGTTAGTAGACAGACACGTTGACCACTCACCCACCATGGCAAGCAAGTGTATAATGTATATCAATGAACTATAATACACTGGTCAAAACAATTACGGGATCAGGTGAGATATCATACACAAGATACATATGGTATCGTCTTTTATTCATAGTTCGGTTACAATTGTAATTTGTGTGTGCTACAGTACGATATTGTGCTGTCTCAACTCTTTACTGGAGGTTTACATAGCGTTTACTTAGAGCGAGGCACTATGGGGCTACCATAATACTGAAAAAGTCATTCTCGTTGCCCTCTAATATTGTGTGTGATCACCTCGGACGGCCAGGACAGTTGCACACCTGCGTGGCATGGACAGTATGAGGTTATCAATCAGCTCTTGAGGGATATTTGGCCATTCTTCCATGAATGCAATATCCAGCTCGGCAACCGTTCTGGGAGGTGCTGGTCTGGCTGCAATGCGTCTGCCAAGTGTATCCCAGACATGCTCAATCAGGTTTAAGTCCGGAAAACAAGCTGGCCACTCCTTTCGTTCAATGCCCTCGTCTTCAAGCATGTTGTCCACCAGTGCAGCTCTGTGGGGACGTGCGTTATCGTCCACCAAAATGAACCCATCACCTATGGCACCAGCGTAGGGCACAACAAACGGTTGAAGGATCTCGTCTCGATACCTCTGAGCAGTCAAAGCGCCATTCTGAACGACATAGAGAACCCTACGTCCGCCAATACTGACTCCCGCCCACACCATTCGCCCACCACCATTACATGGTGCTGTTTCCTGCACATACGTGGGATTGTTCTGAGTTCCACGTTCTCTCCTGACGAGGGGATGACGATTGTCCGGCTGAACACAAAATCTTGACTCATCTGTGATCCGAACCCGTTGCCATTCGTTACGACGCCAATCCTGACGTTCCTCCGCCCAGTTTCTGCGGGCTAAACGGTGGCGTGGTTTTAATGGGACACACACCATAGGCCTCCGTGAGTTGAGGCCACTTTCCCGAAGGCGATTTTGGACTGTTTGTGTTAATAATAATAATAATAATAATATCGTATGGCCTCGGGTGCCTGGTGCAAGCTTTGTTAATTGACACCCAGAGGGTAGCTTGCATGTCGAATTTCGTCGTTCCTTTGAACGCTATGAAAGTCAAGGAGGTTAGATATCTAAACTCCTTGACACTACAGCGCTTTCAAGTAGAGAATGGAGGAACTTTGTGTTGGCGGAAAATCCCAAGATTAATTTTGCCATTGAACACGGCCTACTGAATTCAAATGGGTTCTTTAACATGCCAACAACGTATGACATGAGTATCGTGATTTTTGTCGCCTTCAAAAATCACTTACCATGGCCAGGGGCGAACCTGCAATCTTGGGGTTGGTAGTCCGACACTATAACCACTCACCCACCGTGGCAAGCTACTGTTTGTGTTGATATTGCGCGACCTGTTGCCGCCTGTAGGGTGCGTTGCAGCTGAGTTGCATTCAGCCTCCTGTCTCGGCGGGCTGGTTAACCGGAGATAACGGTCATCTCTTGCTGATGTTACCCGTGGACGACCTTGGCCTGTCCTTCTTTCAATGGTTCCTGTTGTCTGAAATCGTGTCCAGGTGCTGGAAATTACACTTTGGGACACTCCAATAGCTGCAGCCACCTCCCTCTGTGTCTGTCCTGCTTCCAACCTTCCTATGGCTCTTATGCAATTCCTTCGGGTAAGTCACGTTGTTGTTGCATTGCACTACCTGCTCACTTCACCATCTGAACCCAACTGCTTGTGTCGTTCGTTTGGTAGAGTAAACACACGTCCCCACGAACCCCCTCTGTAGCAACTTTCTGTTATTACCACTATCTCGGTTGCCGTAATGTGGTTGTATCCACTCCGTAGAACCAACAGAAAGACGTCGAACCATTTTAGGCCATTCTGCCGACGACAATACGTCAGAACCTAGATATCTCAAATGATCCCCTAATTGTTTTGACCAGTGTATTTAATGCAACAGTTAATTATATTTAAAAGAAAGAACTTCAACTCATAAGGCTTGTAGTGAAACTGGCACTAAACAATAAAATAATATTACATGGTAGACCTTTAACTTCCACAGTGAGATTGCTGTTTACCACACTCAACAATTTCTCTAGCTGAGGAGTTCAAATGTCCATCATTCAATCCTTTCTGTTCTTCTTTCAGTGTACGTCATGTTTAAATAAAATAGGGACCACCAACCTAGTAAGTATGTATGCAAGTCTACACCTTCCTAGTTGTAAAATCAAATTAAACAAAATAGGAACTCACATAGTAGTATTCAAACTTTCTCAGTGATATCAACTAGTTTTTTAATTTTCTTTTTTTTTAATATTTGGTGGAGGATAACTCGTGACAGCAAGTCAAATACAAGAGTCCTAATGTTCATTAAAAGACGATGATTCACAAAGATTGATCGAAACTAACTCTTGGTAATTGCTAATTTTCATGTAGTTTTTTATTTATTATGGAATCCCTGAAGTGCTTTGTACGATTGACTGGTTGCCGACCCTTGCATTAAAGGAATAATATAAATGTTTGATGAAAGTGGCTTACTCTAGACTCGAGCCCAGTTATACACTGTCTATTAAACAACTTATTTTTTGTACATACAATGCATGTGTAGCTACTGTATTGTTAAGAAACTTCAACAGTCTAAAGTGTCTAATATAACAGCAGTCTTAAGGAAACAAACGGTTATATGCCTCTCAAGTATTGTCCAAGATGGCGATGTTAAACGTAAGTCACGAACGGTTATCTCTTGAAAATTGTTCCATATCGAGTGATGTAAGTGTTCAATGTGATAACAATTCTTTATCTATTGAAGAGGTGTGTCTTAATTGTGAAGACAAAGCATGTAGTTATATAATTTTCAAAAGAAAAATATATGTATTGTCCGTTGAGCCATTATATATTTAAACACAAATTGTGCTAAATGTTCCGGCATAACTCAACAAAATGACAGTGTTTCGCCCCGGTGTGCAATTGGGCTCTTCAGTTGGTTAAAGCACACCTCACCAAGACACTGTCTAGTACACACTGGGAAGGCCATTGCAAGACGTATTTGATACATGTGTATCCACGTCACGAGCAAAGCCAGTGCACTATGGGAGTCGAAACTCCACTCCAAAGCAATTATAACCTTACCTTGGCATTGAATATATAATTTTCAAAAGAAAAATATATGTATTGTCCGTTGAGCCATTATATATTTAAACACAAATTGTGCTAAATGTTCCGGCATAACTCAACAAAATGACAGTGTTTCGCCCCGGTGTGCAATTGGGCTCTTCAGTTGGTTAAAGCACACCTCACCAAGACACTGTCTAGTACACACTGGGAAGGCCATTGCAAGACGTATTTGATACATGTGTATCCACGTCACGAGCAAAGCCAGTGCACTATGGGAGTCGAAACTCCACTCCAAAGCAATTATAACCTTACCTTGGCATTGAATATATAATTTTCAAAAGAAAAATATATGTATTGTCCGTTGAGCCATTATATATTTAAACACAAATTGTGCTAATTGTTCCGGCATAACTCAACAAAATGACAGTGTTTCGCCCCGGTGTGCAATTGGGCTCTTCAGTTGGTTAAAGCACACCTCACCAAGACACTGTCTAGTACACACTGGGAAGGCCATTGCAAGACGTATTTTATACATGTGTATCCACGTCACGAGCAAAGCCAGTGCACTATGGGAGTCGAAACTCCACTCCAAAGCAATTATAACCTTACCTTGGCATTGAATATATAATTTTCAAAAGAAAAATATATGTATTGTCCGTTGAGCCATTATATATTTAAACACAAATTGTGCTAAATGTTCCGGCATAACTCAACAAAATGACGTGGATACACATGTATCAAATACGTCTTGCAATGGCCTTCCCAGTGTGTACTAGACAGTGTCTTGGTGAGGTGTGCTTTAACCAACTGAAGAGCCCAATTGCACACCGGGGCGAAACACTGTCATTTTGTTGAGTTATGCCGGAACATTTAGCACAATTTGTGTTTAAATATATAATGGCTCAACGGACAATACATATATTTTTCTTTTGAAAATTATATATTCAATGCCATGGTAAGGTTATAATTGCTTTGGAGTGGAGTTTCGACTCCCATAGTGCACTGGCTCTGCTCGTGACGTGGATACACATGTATCAAATACGTCTTGCAATGGCCTTCCCAGTGTGTACTAGACAGTGTCTTGGTGAGGTGTGCTTTAACCAACTGAAGAGCCCAATTGCACACCGGGGCGAAACACTGTCATTTTGTTGAGTTATGCCGGAACATTTAGCACAATTTGTGTTTAAATATATAATGGCTCAACGGACAATACATATATTTTTCTTTTGAAAATTATATATCAATGCCAAGGTAAGGTTATAATTGCTTTGGAGTGGAGTTTCGACTCCCATAGTGCACTGGCTTTGCTCGTGACGTGGATACACATGTATCAAATACGTCTTGCAATGGCCTTCCCAGTGTGTACTAGACAGTGTCTTGGTGAGATGTGCTTTAACCAACTGAAGAGCCCAATTGCACACCGGGGCGAAACACTGTCATTTTGTTGAGTTATGCTGGAACATTTAGCACAATTTGTGTTTAAATAAAGCATGTAGTGGCGAAAAAATTGTGAGATGTGAAGGAAATCAACTGGGAAAAAAGTACGAGTTGCCGCGAGCGGCGAGTGAATCTGAACTCCTCAAATTAGAATTGGCCTCCAAAGAGGAAATAATCAAAATGCTTGTGGTTGATTTAAAAAACGCACAATCTCAAATAAGTCTCCTTAAAGAAATACTACAAGCAGAAGAAGATAGGCCTACTCAGGCAGACTATTTAGAGGTTAGGTCTAAAACGAATGCACGCTTTCCAAGACTTAGGCCTACCTTGGTGAAATCTGGGAATATTCCTAACAACTTTATCTCCCAGAATCCATTTGAAATCCTCAGCCGTTCCGATTCCCAAGTAGAAGGAAGACGAGATACCGGTATTGAAAACGGGACATCCAGATACGACAAACCTATCCATAACCCTACTAAGAAAAGGGGACGTCCCCGTGTACTTGTCATGGGTGACTCAATTCTGGGAAACGTAGGCCCAGTAGTTGATGATGCCGCAGTCTATTGCTATCCAGGAATAAGAACTGAGCCATTAACTAGAAAGGTATGTGCAAACGAGGTTCGTGAAGACCCTGAGGTGGTAATGATTCATGTAGGGACCAATTGCTTGAACAGTTCTCCAACACCAACTCACATTATGAATGACGTGGACAAGCTCCTGGACGAAGTGAAAAGTGCCTTTCCTAGTTCAAAAGTGTGTATTAGTGGTGTATTGCAAAGACGTGACATAGACCCACGATACATTAATGCCGTGAATTCAACACTGGATTGGTTGTGTGGTGAAAAAAACATTATTTTTTTAGAAGGGAACTCTTGGTTACAAGACAGGGATCTTGCTTATGATGGTCTCCACCTCAATAGAAGAGGAACAGTGAAATTTGGAAAACTTTTAAACAGAGTTGCCAAGTTTTTACTCTCGGAAAACTAATTGCTAGAACGAGTGATGACATTTTATTGTTTAGAGAGAAGAAAGCGCTGACTACAAGTGGACAACTAGGTGAAGTACAGAGCAGTGAACATAAGTACAGCTGTTTGGATGATTTCATGCAACAGGACTCTAATATAAGTGCATGCATAAACTCACTAGAATTAGGTGGAGAGGTTAGGTGTTTGTACATTAATAGCAGAAGTATTCGGAATAAGCTTGATGACATTGAAATTCTCGTGCAGATGATAGGTCAGATAGATGTATTGGTAGTTACAGAAACCTGGGTGAAAAGTAATGAGGCAGATTTTTATAACCTCAACAATTTCACAAGCGTGTTTGCTCATAGAGATGACAAAGTTGGTGGGGGTCTGGGTATTTATGTATCACACAAATGGAAAGTGAATGTTAAAAGAAAGTGTGAAATGAATCATACTTTGATGTGGATTGAGGTATTCAGATAGGGGGCGTGGTGGCGCAGCGGTCAAGCTGTATGCCTCTCACCAAGGTGGTCCGGGTTCGATTCCCGGTCAATGCATGTGAGATTTTCGAAGTGAAATGCCATGTCCTGTGGTTCGGATTCCACGTAAAACGGAGGTCCCGTGGCTTATGATCGCGAGATTCACGGTCACGTTAAACTACAAGCTTTTGGTATTCAGAGATGATGTTAAAAGTAATAGGCCAACATATAAAAGCATTGATATTATTGCAGCATATAACTCCAATAGAAGCAATGCCATACCCTTCTTAAATTCATTTGAAAGTTTTCTTAGCCAGATAAACAATAAATTATGCATCTTCCTCGGAGATACCAACATTGATATCCTAGCTGATGATCAATTAAGAAGGAAATGTCTAAATTTAATAGCATGCTGTGGTTTTAAACAGTGCAACACTAAATATGCTACACGAATTTGTGACACTGCAGCTACCTTAATAGACCACGTGTCACTAAACAATTCAGAATTAAGTTATAAAATATGAAATGTCAGCAATGATATTAGTGATCACAGTATATTAATTCTTGATATTTCCAAGACCAATAATAGCACGTACACTCTGTCACATAAGTCGACAAAATAAACAACACACGAGGACTCTTGGGATAGGCAACACACTCCTGAAACTAATATACAGTGAAACCCCTCATATCCGAACCCCGGAAATCCGAAATCCCGGGTAATCCGAACGAGGATCTTTCGACAATTTGAAGTTTGAAAAAATACACGCAAAAAAGAGAAGCTTATTTATTTAGTCATAAAACAATCATATACTCTGCATAATGACCGCATTTTTCATAATTAGTTGAAAAATTAACAAGAAGTACAGTTAGCATAGTGTAAAAGTGCCTACATAGACTACTTATCCCATCCAGGATTGAGAAACGGAAACGTTGGTTATTATTCCATAGGTAATCACTTTGCTAAAACAATGAAATAGCAATAGAAACACACAAAATATCACTTAATCTTTCACTTGAAATCAGTTATCTTCAATATTGTAGAAGTGACGAAAACCTTCCCGCAGAGACAATTGCGCGCCAGCGTCGTACTAAGATGGCATTGTTTGGCATGGCTGCTGCGTGTTGTTCTACGAAGCGCAATGCGATGTCAACAGCAGATGCAGCTTCAGTATAAGTCACATTGTCTGCCGAAGTTTCTTCTTCCTCACTGTCATTATCTACATTGCCAGCATGTTGACTTTGGACCAGACTCACTATTTCATATTCGCTGTTTGCGCCAAACCCGCGTGCCTCGCTCAATGTAGGCTAAAGTCCTATACCGTAACGAGGGCTGGTCATTATGATTGTTATGGATATCTTTCGGCTAATCCGAACAAATTGAAATCCGAACAGGCTACAGCCCCAATTAGTTCGGATTTCAGGGGTTATATTGTATCTATAAATGCAGATTCCCATAATGATGCAGATAGTACTGTTAACTCTCTATATAACTCTTTCTTTAAACAATTGAATCTAAGGAACAGGCATAGCCAAAGAAAAATAACAAAGAATACTAACAATAAAAGACAGACTACTAACTTACCATGGGTCACAGCTGAACTCCTTACACTTATAAAACGAGACACTCTGCATGCAAAGCTCAAAAATCCCCTTCACAGAAATAATAATGATATGAACCAAGAATACTGTAGATGCCGGAATAATGTAACAAACTTAAAAAGAAGACTAAAGTCAAATTACTACTCAGAAAAATTCAGAACATATGGAAACAATTCTAATAAAACTTGGGAGACTATCAAAGAAATCATACACAACAAAAAACCAACAGTTGAGACATGCGCTTCACTTGAAATGGACAACAAAATTATCACAGACAATCAAGAGCTATGTGAATCATTTAACTTGTTCTTCACAAACATTGCTGGAAGTCTAGCAAAAGCTATTCCTGAACAGAAGGAAATCCTCAGTAAGGACCACAATCAGTCAAATTCTCTTTACTTATATCCAACAGATGAAGCAGAGGTCAAGTCCATCATCACAAATTTAAAGAATAAAAAGAGCTGTTGTTTAGATAGGATCAAGACAAATTTCATTAAAAACAATATGCAATCATTTATTAAAATCTTGGTTGAAATGATTAATGAGTCCTTAGTTACTGGCATGATACCAGATGACTTAAAAGTGGCCAAAGTAGTTCCTATATTTAAGGGTGGTGACAAAAGAAATCCAAATAATTATAGACCTGTTTCTATTTTATCGGTAGTTTCAAAAATTCTGGAAGAAGTGGTAAAAACAAGATTGCTTTCATTTCTGAACAAGAATACATTCTTTCGTAATATGGATTCAGGGAAAATTTTAGTTCTGAGGCAGCAACTATTGACCTAATAACAATGCTACAAGAAACTATTGACAAAAATAATATGGCAGTTGGGTTATTTATTGATCTCACAAAAGCCTTTGATACAGTAGATCATAAAATACTGTTATCAAAATTAGAAAATGCTGGTGTCCGAGGTATAGCACTAAAATGCTTCCAAAGCTACCTTATTGGAAGAAAGCAGCATGTTGCTTTGAATAAATACATAAGTTCAGGAAAATATATAACTCATGGAGTTCCACAAGGATCTATACTTGGACCTACATTATTCTTAATTTATATAAATGATATTGTGGAATGTAATTTGAGAGGGCATATCAAATTGTATGCAGATGATACAAATATCTTCTACACTGGGAAAGACATAATTGAAATCATACAAAATGTGCAACAAGATATAAATGCTCTCTCACAATGGTTCCAGGCCAATAAATTAACAATGAACCTACAGAAGACCAATTACATGGTAATTTCAAAGCAAAGCATGAAAGAAATCACACATGACAAAATATATATAAATAATATTGAAATAAAAGAGGTTAATCAGGCAAAGTATTTAGGTCTAATCATCGACAAACAGGAGCCTCCGTGGCTTAGGCGGCAGCACGCCGGCCTCTCATCGCTGGGTCCGTGGTTCAAATCCCGGTCACTCCATGTGAGATCTGTGCTGGACAAAACGGAGGCAGACAGGTTTTTCTCCGGGTACTCCGGTTTTCCCTGTCAACATTTCATTCCAGCACCCTCTCTCCACTATCATTTCATTTCATCTGTCATTCATTTAATCATTGCCCCAGAGGAGTGCGTCAGGCCTCGGCAGCCGGCACAGTTCATATCCTCGCCGCTAGATGGGGGCTTCATTCATTCCATTCCTGACCCGGTCGGAGACTGGAAGCAGGCTGTGGATTTTCTTTTTTTCATCGACAAACACCTGACCTGGATTGAACACGTTGAACGAATTGCTAAGAAACTCTCACCTATAGTAGGGATCCTAAGGAAACATCGGTATCTTATTCCCCTACCCCTTGTAAAACAAATCTACTTTTCACTTGTACATAGCAAGCTCCAATATTTAAATGTTATTTGGGCTCACTGCAGGAAATCCACACTGAATGATTTAATGACTATTCAGAATAGGGCTATTAGAAACATATTTAACCTTCCTTACTGCACTCCAGTAAATGATCTGTACATCAGAAGTAAAATTCTACCCCTCAGCATAAGTGCAGATCTCCGAGCAGCTATGCTAATATACAAAATTAAACACAACACAATACTCTATAGCTCTCCCTACATCTTGAACTCAGACAATCATTCTTATGGAACTAGGCATGCGAAGGACGTAGCCTTATATATCATTCACTCTTCTAAATACGCTAGAAATAGTTTCAAGTTCTCTGCATCACAGTCATATAATAAACTTCCCGATGAAGTAAAAAGTGCACCAACTTTGTCAGTATTTAAGAGGAAAACTATGAAAGTATTGTGGGAAAAATTCGATGCATCATAATACATCAAATAAGTTTAAAAATCCTAAGTGCTTATCATTTTAAGAGACCTTGGCCTAAACAATCTTAGATATAGTATCAACTTTACTAATAGGCCTATGCCCTTATTCATCAATTTGTGTTATCTTCAGAATTTTCTTCCTTGGTGTGTAAACACACATATTACTGTACAATTCCTCTGTACGAGCCTATGGCTCTTTGGAATTAATTGAATAAAATATAAATAAATATACATTTAGGAAATTTATACTGTATTGTGTTTGTTTTCTTAATCCAATTTTAGTTAACAACTTGTGTCCATTTCCTGCTGCTCTTTGTGTGCCTTACTTTGTATTAATTTGGGCTACAATGGTTTTCAGCTCAGTAATGTACATTGTCTCATCTACCCCTGTCCTGAGATTCATCTCGATCTAAATGCAGTAGATCGATCACTTCCCTTGTCAATTAGTTTATATTTAGTATTAAAAACAAAAAGAATTAATGAAATCAATGTTGTGTACAATAAATCTATTGTGATTTGATGAAAAATGAAAGAATTATGGATACAACAAACACATCCTTTCTTTCGGAAATTAAATATGACGTCAAGGTTACCACATTTACGAGTGCCATATATTGACAACACTTTATACAGATTGACATAAACTACACACATCAAAAACGTTTTGCATATTGGCATGGAGTACAGTGGGGATGAAAGTGAAGACGGACTTATTTATTAAGCAGTGTCCTCGCCTGCTCTACACAATTGAGATCGGGAGCATAGGCAGGCCATTCCATTCTGTGAATACCATTCTCCTGTAGAAAGGCATTGTGCGAGCGAGCGTTATCCTCCACGAAAGTGAAATTGTCAGCATAGTCTTTCGCTACAGGTGCCAGGATAATATCCCGGTAACGTATGCCTGTTATACGCGCTGGGATGTACACAAGAGAGGTTCGGCAACCATACATGATGCCACCCCAAAATATTCCACCACCTCCTCCTCCCTGTTAGTATCGGTCTCGGATGTATACGTTCACCGGGTTGTCTCCGCACTCGCGCAGATCCATCCTCATTGACACAGGTGAGTGTACATGCAAGAATGACTAATGGGTTTGAGACCACTACAACTCTTGGCCAGCAATATGCAAACCTTTTTTGATGTGTGTATTTTGAAAGGATCCGTATTGACTTGTATTAAATTACTATACATTCTTTAATGACCTGTCCAATCAATACAGAAAATTCTCAACCATATGAAGTTTGATTAATGACTGGGTAGACCATTAAAGAATTTATATTTAACACTTTTACATCAATTTTTAGGTCCCATAATAGGGGTGTGGCTAATATGTGCTACTGTAATTGTTTCAAGCACAACCTTTTTAAGGAATGTATTTATACAATACAGTAAACGTGTATTATTATGAGTATGGCTTGTAACTAATGAACATATGTAGGGGCCGATGACTTTGATGTTCCACTCTCAAAACCATCTTCACCACCTAATAAACATGACTAGGAAATACCAGTATATGGATCATCAAATTGATCGTGTCAAATATTCAAGGGCATGTTGCCATTTTTGGATTTGTCTGTCAGCACAGGCTAGAGCAAAATGTGACTCATTACTGGATGTCTCAGTCTCATGTATGGTTGTGATTATATGGAAGCTACTGAGGTATGAGTGGTGCTGTGTAATGGCACAGGTAGTGGTTGTGGATGCTCAGTATAGTTGCACTGACTCATCAATGGCAAACTACTTCACTCCTTGCCTAATATGCCTCATTATAGCAAGGCCTTTGAGCTGATAACGTAATATTATGTGTCCACTGCTTATGGCTCATCCAAATGAGAGAAGATTTACAATGTATTTAGCAAGGGGCTCAAATTTTTGTGCATGCCAAGAAATTTATTATGTTTGGGCATCCTTGCCATAAAATTTACTCATTATTTGACACACTCTAGCTATTCATCATTAGAGATACGGGAAAATCGCAATTGCGATAAATGCGAATTTTACTTTTTTTCTCCTTTTTTCAACTACAGGGTAACTAATATGACTATGTATACCTAAAATTCGCGAAACTGAATGTGCGACAAAGTGCGATAACTAAGGGTTCATGCGAATTATTCCCATAAATGCGAGAAGTGCTGAATTTACCGATTAATGTTGAATATTATGTTTTATTACATTTTCGCGCCGCAACTTTGAAATTTGCGAGTTTCCAGAAATAAAAAATATCGGCTATATAATCGATATTTACGAGTAATAATCGATATGTACGAACCTCGATTATTGTGAAAACAATCGATTACAGTAAAAATTAATTTGAAAATGGTGCTGTTATTATTGCCGCATAATATCCACTGTTTATCGCCAGTAAAACGATGATTTTGGAGAAATTATTTCGTAGTTTCATTTGGTTGTGCTAATAAAAGGAATATTCTAATCGTTTGTGCCGATTCTTTTTAAAAATTAGAGTAATAAGGTTATGCTTATATAGGTTTATATCGTGCCGGCCCTCATTTCTTGTATTTGAAATTAAAATGAAAACTCTAAAGTTTGTATCGTGATATGAATAGACAATGTTTGTTAGGCGTTCTCTTTGCTTTGGGGAATGTTGTATAATATGAAGAAAGTATTCTCTATCATGTGTGAGTTATAGGTTATGTTACATGTCGTCCGGCGATTTCTCCGTGAATTCGGATACTGTTTTACATATTGTCAGTCAAGAGTCGCAAAAAGGTATACCAGTAATTGCGTGTTTGCATATTCTGTTTAACTTAAGAAAACCTTTGAGACTGATAAAATGTGATCATTTAAGTCTTTGGAGTAGATATGAAAGGTGCACAATAAAGTTCACAGGATTGCCAGCATTCGTCTATACAAGTTGCATTGGCAGCAGTGTTAAGTCTCCTGTTGTGTGTGTGGTTTTTATTTTTACTAAGGGAGTGTTAGAAGTATTAAAATCCTAATATCAGTATTAAAGAAATGTAGAAACTTGGCACCATACATTTTTCAGAAATGTGAGATCTCTGAAAATAAAGGCATCAGCCTGGCTAATTGGCAAGATTGAGCTCAAGTACTGTCGGTTGGTTGTATGACGTGCCACGAGGGTACCTGAGCTATGCTGAAAAGATCCAAAGGTCATATTCTCATTATGCAATCGACAACATCAGGTGTTGTGCAGCAACTCAAATATTGAGGGCCGGCGGAGAGTTATATTAGTTCACTGGTACCAAGGTGCCAATTGTTAGAATAAAGCGAGCTGTGGTCAGGCGACAATGCTTGTCTTATGAAGTTTACTGTGTGGCAGGTGGAATGACGACAAATCGGGCTGTCCTGGACTCGGTGGACGAATTGGTTCAAATTCTGAGGATGTCTATGAAATCCTTTTGTGTGGTTTTCCTACTAACTCCTTGCCAAGTTCCATTCATTTCTTTTAATAACTTATCTTATGAGGTTGGATTCAAGAAGTGCCATTTGACCATAAAACCACCGGCAAATAGAAATTCAATGGCCCTCATTGAAAAGGAAATAATGAGGGAGTAAACCCGTACATTTTATTATTCAGTTAATTATCCATTGTATGATATTTACCTAAAGTTAAGTAAATGTATGATTCACATTATTATTAAATGCTTATGCCGTTTATCAGAAACGCCCGTATTTCCAATCCTGCACATGTTTGAATTGGTTTCCGTGCATATTATTTTGAACCTGTTAAAGTTTTATTGTACCTGGTGACAAACTTTTAAATGCTACAAAATGCTAATTTTTAAATTTCAAAATGCTCCAAAATGCAATTTTTTAAAATGAAAATGCTACAAAATCAATTTTAAAATGCTATTTTCTCGTATCTTTATTCATCATCAATTTTTTTAGAACATCAAAGAGAATTGCAACTTAAGATAGTTGTAGTTGCATAGGAATTGGCAAAAGCCACATAGCGCTCAATGTAAATTATCAAGTGGCGAGACTGATGAACTTATAGCAGAAATATCTGTGGCAAATTCCTTATTGAAAACACTTAGGAAATTTTCAATAATGTGGACGCTCCTTTACAGTTGGCCTGTGTGCAGGTATGAATCTAGAAATATGGTACTCCACAGGGGGTGAGTGGTCTACTTACATACGAACATATCCAGTGTTAACAAAATACATCTCTTGGTACGGTATGTAAGAAATTGTCTGAATTTTCTGTTATAGCATCTTCAAATTCAATTTGTGCTCTTACAAATCACAAATGCAACAAGGCAGTGCCGTTTCACCATTACTATTCATCACCATCATGGATGAAATCATAAAGGAAGTTAGGTAGAACACCAATATGGATCTTAAAGCATTTGCTTTTGCAGATGATATAGTTATCTGCAGAAATAGTGAGCTGGAAGTCCAGGAAAGGCTGAACGTCTGAAATGATCATTTGAAAAAATATGGACTGAAAGTAAGTGCTACAAAAACTGCTGCAATATCTGTTAACAGACAGAGAAGTAAAGATAATATAATGCTGGAGGTTGTACAATTGGAAACAGTAAACCAGTATCAGTACCTTGGATGCTTAATATCAAGTGACAACAGAATAGAACTTGTATTAAATAACCGTATTCAGAAATCAAGTCAATTCTATCAGCAAGTTCGATATCTACTCTGGAATAAGCAAGTGCCACTAAGATCAAAACAAACTCTGTTTCGAACATACTTTGTCCCTATATTGACTTATGGGTTGGAAATATGCGCAACTACCAAAAAAGATGACAGCAGGCTTCAGAAATGAAGTTTCTAAGAAGCATGCTTCAATAATCTAGCAAAGACAAAGTAAGAAATGAGAAGATAAGCGAACAAGCTGGAATAAATCAGTCCCTGAAGGAGACCATAACTAGGGCACGTTTGCGATGGTTTGGTCACGTCAAACGTATGACAGAAGGAAGAATTGCAAAACAATGGTTACATACCGAGATTACTGGAAAGAGACCTGTTGGAAGACCTAGGAGGAGATGGCTGGACCAAGTGAAGGAAGATATCATATCCAAGGGAATCGGCTGGGATGAAGTCTTGAAGGAGCAGTGGTACATGGATCGACCAAAATGGAGAGCGCTCGTAAACCACACCCGGGAAACTGGAGTGGAAACTTGATGATGATGATGATGATGACAAATCACAACTGAGAGTTGAGCTATGAACTGGACACGTCATTCCATCGTCTTCTACTACTACAGCTCACCGTAACAGAATTATTGTGCAATTTCCTTTTTACTAAAATATAGGTTTGAAACTACAACAACAGTTTTGAACAGTTTAATCTTGGCCACTTTTTTATTATTTAAGGCACAAGATCTGTAAATATTTTCTTCCTGATCCAGATATAATTTCTTAGCATTATAGCATGGAAAATTTAAATTTAGGGGAGAAATATCAACAGCTTTCACAGTAAAAACCGGTCTCAGACAAGGTGATGGATTATCCCCTCTGCTTTTCAATGTGGCTCTTGATTTCATCATGAAGGTTTGGCAAAAGGGAAACCCTCCTAAGATCAAAAGTGGAACAAAACCATCAATAAAACTAAATGGCTTAGGATTTGCAGATGACTTGGCTCTTTTAGCACTACACAAGGAAGAGGTTTGTACTCAGATCACTAGTCTCCAAGAAATTGCTCAAGGGATAGGATTGCAGATATCCTTTGAAAAACAAATGAGATCATGCCTCTGAAACCCATATATATATATATAAAGTCTAAATGATTATAAAATTAACAAATTCACACATACTCAAGTACACGGGGCTATATGACCACGATGTCGCAAAGATCGTAAAACATTCAACAACATAAAACTGCAGCCCAGACTACTTTGGCAGTGTACAGTAGCTTCTATAAAAATATGTACCGTATCTTTCTCTCTCAGTCATAAACATAATGCATTACTGCAATCGATGCCAGCATTTTCTGGGTTGTAGGAGGGAATGAAGGACATAACTTACCGTACTTCCATAGAACATTGCATTCACATGTTTCAAGCTAACATATTTAATGCCAGAATATGTTAAGTCATGTTTCCGCCTGACCCCAAAACTATTCGGGTAATGTTTCTGGGGCTAAAGTATCCTTCCTTTTCCTGTCCCTCAGACTCCCTTCTCTCTCTTGTTCTGATATCCTCATTCTCTAACGACTGGAACCCTGAACTGTGATATGAGTTACATATCAAGTAGCCTACCTTGCAGATTGTATGTGTTCAGTACAATAAATAATAATAAAAAGGAACAATTTCCTTAGAAGAGTTATTTTGTTGCAACAAACGCACTTTATTAGAGTCAAACTACAGAATGAAATTTAGTGATAAATTGAAGTTAAAATGGAAAAATTAAAATGTTGCCCAACTAATCCAGACCAAACACAATCTGAATAAGCAAAATTTACTCTCTATCAGGGTGTCTACCGGTAACGAAAGTAACGAAAAAGTAACGAATTTTACAAATGGGTAACGAAAGTAACGAATTTTACATACGGGTAACGAAAATTTTATGAAGGTGGATTGAATCATTTAAACTCGTGCCACTAGGCTCAGATATTGCGATGAAGCGAGTTTCACGCAAGCGGCGCCGATTGCATAAGCTATATTTCCCCGTATCCGACCTCGAGGAAATGCATACTGAGGATACCCTGACTGGTAGGCCTATACATCGTTCAGCGTATATTTTCGGCATCAAGAAGACTTTTTAGTTTTGTGTGAAATATTTGTGTGTGTTATTAGGAAACCTGACTTTTCGCGAGACGTTTATTCGCGAGAACTTGTAAACTAATTATAAACCTCGGATTTCACGTATTTATTTGGAGACTATGTCAAATTGAAGTCCAGAAATAACGCGAAATAATTTAATGTCGGAATTTTGCGAAATATTACCGTCTCGAAAAAGAATTATGAAAAAGCTTCGAAATACGTAGGCTATAACTTATTTTAAAAATCTGTCTCGTAAATTTGCGACATCCAGTATGGTTAATTCGAAATTCCGTTATATGTAGAATTTTCCTTCGAACTTTTGACTCCATCGGATATATTACAATCTAACCAGTTATTTCGAAAACTTGTATAATTCGTGATTCGCATTCGAAAGAAAACGTGTCCTCTTGTATTATTCGTGCAATCCTCTCAGAATAATTCTTAATATTTGATATCTACTTCGAACATTCATACTCAAGACGGCCGACTGACCGCACGACTTGCCTGCGGGAATCTCGTCAAATGGACCGAGATCGACGCTAGTTGCGTAAAATCATAAAACCCGTCCCCTATCGTGAACTTTTGACCACGAGGACTGCGGGAATCCCGTCAATGGTGATTGGGCACCAATCACGAAACATTCCGAAACCTACTCGCTACTTTTCCCATGACCGTATACTTAAAAGCGTAGGCCTACGGGGAGTGAGAAGTGCATCAACCCACTTAGAAATGCCAGCCTACGTAGCATCGTGATACTAATTTCTCCTCGTGATCCACCCTGAACTGATGAACTCTCAACAACAGCATAGGGACAGCGGGAATCACGACGCTGACCATACAACATGTCCTTAACTACTCGTGAATTTTAACCATGCCCAACCTTGAGCTGGCCTCCACCATTCTGTCAGGACAGATAGACAATTGTTCAACGGCCGGGTGTGGCGCGGATTGCATAATATCGCGAGGACAACGTGAATCTCGTAAAACGGCAGCGATTGCGATACATCGCGATATTTCTCCGCATTCAATGACGAGGACAACTGGATTCTTGTCAAACGGACAGCAAGTGGCGCCGATTGCGTAATAATGCTATATTTTCTCGTGCCTGACCTCAAAGACAATGGGAATCTCGTCGAACGACTAAAAGTGACGCTGATTATCTAAATCGCGATATTTATCCGTGTTCTATCGTGAAAACTACGGGAATCTCGACAAACGGGTGAGACCAGCGCCGATCGTGTAACATCTCGATATTTCTCCGTACTTGATTGCGAAGACAGAATTCGGTTTCAATCACGTAACGTGCCATAAATTTCTTCGTGATCTACCGCGGGGACAAAGGAAATCTCGACACACGGTCAAGAGCAGAGCAACCTCTTGGCAATTTTAAATATGCCTTGTGCACAAGACTACATATTAGCTGAAACAACTCATTTGATAATAAATATATAGTATTTATTATTTTTAACATTTTTTATAACTCCCTAAGTGAATTTTATTTACCGCTTTAAACACAGTTCATTGTTGTTTTTCTTCACCGCGTGATGAGGCCCTTTGCTTGCAGACTGCAGACGTATCTTGAATTCAAAGGTAACTAAAATTAACTAAAAGGTAACTAAAAGGTAGCTAAAAAGTAACTAATTTTTACTTCATCCTTACAGTAGACACCCTGTCTATATAAAAGAAAGGCTTGATCTCCGTCCTTTAATGCAGTGGTTCCGAACCCGTAGAAGTCTGCGGACCACTCAGCCTGAAATTGAATCATGTACGGACCACTCGCCCCCCTCCCCTCCTCCCAATACACCTAATCAGTTGTAACCCTTCCTCAATAACACTTATTTTAAAGATATTTCAATTCAAAATCTGATGGTCATCGCCGCAAATACATTCGGACAATTCTCGTTCAACGCACACCGTTTTCGAAATCCCCATTTATTGGCCACTTTTTTATACGTGCTGGTGGACCCTTTTTCCCGCGGAACACTCCCGAGGCACTCGCGGACCACCGGTTAAGAACCACTGCTTTAATGGAATGACACTACGGATGATTGTTTATTGTTGTATGCAAAAGAGCAGGTGACCTTGCTGTTCCGCGAAATAGTGGCGGTGGTTTGAGATAATTTTTGACTACCATTATGGGGTTTTACAGGCGCGGATCTAGAGTTTGGTTTTGGGGGGGGTCAGAGAATCGATCTAGAGTTTGGCTCTGGGGGGGGGGAGGGGCGGGGGGGGGGGTCAGAGAATCGAAATTGTTAAGAAAAATGGTATCACTAAAAACGCAATCACAAAATAACCAACGGTACAAAACCAGACCAATTTTTTTGCAAGCTACATGGATAGAAATTTGATGCGTTTAGCGCACCAAAAATATTCGTACTAATTGCAACGGCGTGTTTTGCGACTTTTACATCGAGCTTCGAGAAAAGGATCAAGGTACGTTACAGTTTCGGCAAGTCGAGTTGGTACCGACAAAGGGAGAAAGTCACAGCTTAAATTGCCAACCAAGCTTGCGGTTTGGACGTCGGCAAAAATTTTTGGTGCGAAAAAAGCCCCAGTTTCCTATCCGTGCATTGCTGCACATTCATCGTGACATCACTGTAAACATCGATTCGGTGATCACAAGGTTTGCTAAACAAAATAGACGAGTTGATTTTGTTGTATAACTAATAGTTTTTATACAAGAGGTTTGAAGTTGTAAATATGTACAGTTGTAACAGAACATAATCATTCCAATAAAGATAATTCAGTATTGAATAAAATGAAAAAAGCCTGTTTTTCAGTTAAAATTCGATAAGTTTTATTTGTCTGGTAATTGTGTTTTCGTTTTTTGAGTTTGCAAAAAAATTTGGTCTCCGTTTGGGGCGGGTCATGACCCCCGTGACCCCCCCCCCCCCTTGAATCCGCGCCTGGGGTTTTAATAGTTTTTCATAGAGCATTTTTGTTGTCTTGTAGGTATGATTGATTTGACATGTTAGGCCTGCATGTAACTTACATTTTTTTTTCTGGTTTTGGGAATAATGCTATTTACTAATCAGAGCAACCATGTTGACCGACTGAAAGACATTGCATATTTCGTTTACTAAGGCAACACTGAAATAAGGGTTCCAACACGATATGGACTCGGAACTTATGTTCGCTTAACAAAATAATGATACATCAACAAGTCATCCTTGTAATCTCTGCAAATAATAAAAATATTTCCCATCCAATATAGGCCTATTCATGTTGAACGGTAGAAAGTTATCAACCGTTATTAAGGCAACACTGAAAAATGTTCATTATGATCTAGCCTACTTACTCGGAGTCATCAGCATCAATATCCCTAGAGGTTCAGTTTTTAAAATTCTCCCTTTCCTATGGTCAAATAACACATGAATGTTCCCTATTTTTCTTAAGGGGATTCAATGATCTTATGCTGAACGAATTAAGAATAGGGCATGTACCTCAACCCCTTAAAATATGAAGTCAGGATAAAAACATGTCCATAGCCATCACAAACTTCAGAACACTGAGATCAGGAGAATGTTGCAAGACCAGAAAGTCTTAAAGAAGAGTGTTTCATTTAGAGGCTTGGAACATCATGATCAAGACCCTTGTACTTGGGTGTGTGCTCAATCTGTTTGAAACCCCGTTGACAGATCATGAGTTAATCTGTGGCTGGAATTCACTCCGTCCTATGCTAAGCTGTGAGTACTGGGCACCATTAGTGTTCTGTAACTATGGTACTGTATCAATTTCTGCAAGTTGTGTCATAGGCCTATGCATCAATTCGCTGAGAATGTTCTCTGAATGGTGAATACCAGTAGGCTAGCCGACTAAGCTGCCTCCTTCACTAGCATTTCCAGGCACGTTGTAACGTTTTGCTAGCCCACACGTTGAGCGACAATTGTAACGTTTTCTCCACGTTGGGATGACAATTGTAACGTTTTCACTTTGCTCCACGTTGAGCGTACAAGTGTAATGTTAATTAACGCCCCATGTTGGTAGCGACAAGTGTAGCAGTTTGACTGGCCCTAACTGTTGGGTAATAAATGTAACTGTTTACCTTTGCCTAAGCTATGTTGTTTTAATGGGCGCCAAGACCTCAACGCAATGTTGAAATCTAAATTTGTATTTAACAACGTCTAGCTCTGGTAGAACACCTTCAAGAATCTAATTCACTCAGATCGTGGTATGATTTGATCATTAACCCAACAAACAATTGTATCAGGAGAAGGAATTGGTCTATATCTAATGCTACCTACTGAAAGCAAAGATTGCATTGTAAAAGAAATGAATTTATTATATAAAACAAGAATAGCAAAATTAATAATAATAATAATAATAAGTTTAAAATTTAAATTTCAGCGTTGCGATTTTAATATTACCGATAGAAAATTACGTGAAAACGGAGTCTAATAAATTATTGATTTTACTCTTATTCCCAAGCTATGAAGTTACTGAAATATGAAATATAAAACAAAGAGAAATGAGAGATTGCGTATTTCTGCGTCATTCGCGCTTACCACTGAGGAATTGCCAAAGCATTTCCCTCGTACTGGATGATGCTGTGTGCTTCCCACAGTCTCCTGGACGTCGTCATCTCGTCGATGTTTCATGATATACTGCTAGATTTGAAGATTTATGGTCCGAACCTCGGAACCAACACGTATAACCACACTGGTTAAGTTGTAAACAGATAGTTCTCCACTCCACGGAACATCGGAGCGACACACACTTGCAACCGAACTAGTCAAGTCTTTCACAGATTGTCCCCCACTCCACGGAACATCGGAGCGACTCCCGCGTGCAACGATACTCGGCAAGTTCTACACAGATTGACCTGGTTCCACGGCGCGCTGAACGATATATGCACCCGCCGCATCCCCACTCCAGTCCCGACTTCTAGCTTACGTGGTCTCCACTGATTGGCTGACCCACCACGCGATCTTCCCCTCCTCCGGGTCATTAAACTCGGCGGGAGGGTTCCGTTCCAACTATCCGCCTTTTCTTGAAGCTGCAACCCCGCTTGCGTAATACTTCTTGACAAGAATCAGCCCGTATCTGAATTTCCAGTGAGTCATGTCTCTCATAATATCTTAACTGACGAAACTCCGTAAAATTCCGTAATCATATAATTTTCTATGATATTGTCGTTCGTAATACTTTGCTTGATAGCGTTTTCTAAGACATAGAAAACCTATCTGTATGCTTATAATTTTTATAAAATGCTCCGAAAATATCTTAATAATTATTATAATAAATTAATAATAATAATAAATTAACATGAAAAATTCTCTTGGCTGAACAATTTGCCGCGTAAATAAATATAGAATGGCTTCCTACTGACTTATGCCAGTGGCATAAAACCCCTCGAAAAACACGTTACATATTCGCCTCGGATCATCGGATGATTTACCGTGACGACGGTCCATTATCCGATTATCCCAGACACGTTAATAAACCCCATCCAAAATACATATTACATAAATGAAATCACCCTAAATTACAGATATATACACTCATAATTTTTCTTCACGCACTTTGCGTCAAAGTTTGTTGTCACTATGGATTGCACTTTGCAACCAGTCCAATGTTTTACATATGGAATAGTGTTCCACGGATATTTCCGCCTCTCAAATTTCTCTATGTTGGAGAAATAGACATAATTAATGTGTGAGCACTATGTATTTATGATGTCATATCACACGCATTGAAGGTGTTCTGATATATTTATATCACCATAGAACTTCCTAATTTCACTGGAGGTCCCTTCCTTATGGTGAAATTTAATCTCACTTATCACTGATCACACGATAACACTATTGTGGCAGCGCCTCGTGACCATAATACTTGATCTCTCTTTATAAAAGATGAAATTAATATTGACTTCTGAAAAAAAAACCAGTAAATGCGCATTACATATAACACCAAATATTTATGTGCCGTAATCGCCCTGTCTTGTTAAGTTCCCGTAGACCATATTCTACTTAATACTAGTTCTCAACACAGACCAGTTCTCCTCACACAAATAATACCTTTGTACAAATTACCTTAAATTACTCACTTAAAAATCTTACATGGCGAGGCCGTAAACAGAAATCACGTGTGCCGTTATGTATGAGTTTCATGAAGGACTGTCTCGCATTCTGATGGCCCATCTTTTGTCCCGTGGACGCCTTAAGCAAAAATACCCTGTCCAAGCGCTCACCCATCTCTTGGGGACAAATGGGAATTCACCAGCGCTACCAAATTCTGGCCTTGGTGTATCGAGACATTTTAGTGCTCAAGAGTATCCAACAATCCCGTCATATTTCCCTGTGCCTTAAAAACTCTCATTTACTTACATACTACCCCCCAGTGTGACTTCTGATACGCCTGCCTGGAAGACCATCTCCTCCCACGCACCAAATACCACACTTACTCATTTGATAGGCTGGCTCGCCAGCTAAACATCCTCACTTTATGACACATACTTTCGGAGACTATGTATATTATACGTCCCGTATAATCTGTTTCCCTCACTATTCTCCAGCACATATGCTGTTTTGCCAATACGTTTGGAAACTATAAATGGGCCCTCGTCACCTGCTTCCAACCTTGCAAGTGGCTCCCTTAAATGAACTTCATCACGTTGCTCTACCTACCTATTTCTCAGTGTCTGTAACGATGCCCTGTTGCTACTGTCCACACATGCTAACCCTACTTTCCTATGGTGTCACACCTCTACTCGACACTCTATGACCTAAAAATGTCACTTCTGACTGACCGAATGACGACTTAGACAGCTTCAAAGTGAACCCTGCCTGATCTAACTTCTGAAAAACTATATCTAAATGACGTAGATGCTCCTCAAAACTGCGTGAACTAATTACCATATCATCTATGTAAATGGTTACAAACTCTCCTGTGTCATCCCCTAATGCGATGTTTAAAGCCCTAATTAAAGCTGCTGAACTACTCTTTAACCCATAAGGTGTTCTACAAAATTGATAAAGGTTATATTTATGACTAAAAGCTGTAAATGGTCTATCTTCGTACATAAGTGGCACTTGCCAAAAACTGGAACTCAAATCTACACAAGTGAAATACTTCTTCCCCTCAAATGTTTGCATTAATTCCTCTATTGACATAGATTTCAGCTGATCTGAACTAATTCTACTGTTAACCAAACGAGCGTCTAAACAAATATGAACAGTGCCGTCGGTCTTAGGTACCGTGATCAAAGAATTAACATACGGACTGTTAGAGTGCTCAATAATCCCATCTTCAAGCATCTGGTTAATTTGTGCCTCAACTGCACTCTGATAAGCGAAAGGTACAGGATATCTATGTCCTGTGAATACTGACCTATCAATAACGTTCAATGAATGTGTATAGCAATTGGCCATACCAATGCGATCCTCAAAAACTCTCCTATTACACAATAACACATCATAGAGCCGAACACATTGTTCCACCTCTATATTTCCCTGAAATGCAGCATCACGTAACGAGTCCTCTAGACTTCCGTTCGTAATCACACTGCCCACAAAACATGGAGAACCCCGCTCTACGGCTGGCGATATCTCATTTAAAGTACAAATCACACCTACAATACTACTCCTCTGAATATGGTCATTGAACGCTACTTCTACTTCAGAATCTCCCCATTTAAATTTCAAACTCCCTACCTCATAACATAAGTTACCCGACACTCTACTTAGCCACTCTGAACCCAAGATAACACTGAATAATAAATTTGGAATTACAAGGCAAATCTGCTTCTCTACATGATTATTAATTTTAATGTCTACTAAAACTTGCTTAGAAATTACTTTAGACCTCTTCCCAACAGCTGTGATAACAAAAGTGCTTTTAATTGGCATCTCCTCAAAATTTACTCCAGTTCCTTTCATTTTATCATAAAATGCACTACTTATGCAACTCTTCATACAACCACTATCAATTAAAACATCTGTGTACGCCTCGGACACGTTAAATTTAACTATGGGTCTCTTACTAACCACTTCCTGAATAATACCTTCGTCATTTAGTTCATGTAATAATTCATTTCTTACATTTAGGTCATAGGGTTCCTGTATAATTGTATGGACAGGGCATGCTACAGACTGAGATTCTGACCTTACTTCACAGCCTGGTTCGCGTTTAAAGAACCGCTACAGCTGGCCGTAGTACTACTAACTACTGAACTGGTCTGGTTGTTCTGGGCTGTGTTGTCATTGTTTGGCTGTATATTACTACCACTAGGCTGTCCTCTTCCTTGACCCCTATTCTGGTTGTAATTATTGTCATTATAATTTCTCCCTTGATTTCCCCTGAAATCATTGTTTCTCCCTTGATTTCCCCTCTAATCATTGTTCCTCCCTTGATTTCCCCTGAAATCATTGTTCCTCCCTTGATACTGATTACCATAGCCATTTCCTCTGATTTAGCTGATTATTATTATTTCTATTTTGAGCGTTGGCCCCTTCGCCACCGTTCCCTTGAACTTCTTGATGCCTGGCTTCATGAGGTCTATTATTATTATTACCCTGGTTCCGATTGAAATTGTCCTCATAACCCCCTCTCCCTAGTGCATCAAATGGGCTTAACAAATTTTCTACTTGTGATATTGTTTTTACATTCTGGATACAAGCAGCCTCCTTGATCCTATAGGGAACGTGCCTAAGTAGCAACCTCACCACATCACTTTCCTCCTTCAACCCATCCAGATATTTACACACTAATACCTGCCCTAAAAAGTATTCGGTCATGGTGGAGCTTCCTTTAGGGTTATATTTACCACACACTACTCCCTCACGATGCTGCGACTGAATAACCTCATTCCAGAACTTTTCACAGAATTTCATTTTAAAGTCATTAATATCAGTAAACTTGTCTCTGTAGACAGCAAACCAATTCCTCGTTTCCCCCACAAACACTTGTTCTAAAATTTCAACTACCTGGCACCACTCAATACTACCATTTTCCAACCTCTCCCCGAATTTATTTTCTATAGTGTTCATGAACTCCATTGGGCACCCCTGTCGATTGCTGAACTTACCCAGTTCTACCTCCCTGTGTGTGCTATTCACAAAAACTGGCCTATTCTGACTATTTTCTTGCCTGATCCTAGCTTTTAATTTTAATTCTAATTCTGCGATTTTCTCCTCAGCCTTCCTCTCAATACTGTTTTCTGTTAATTTAATGTTTCCTTCTGATTCTTCCACTTTATCATATAGCTTTGCTTGTTTCTCCTCAATCTTGCTAATGCTCTCTCTATTACTCTCTCTTAAATCATTTACTTCTGCAACTATTTGTGAGTGGACTTTCTCAATTCTACCCCCCAGCTGTTCCTTAACCTCTTTAGTAGCTACCTGAATTTTGTCAATTTCTCCCCCCAATTGCTTTTTGACCTGCTGTGTTTCCAGTTGCACTAGTTCTTTTAAATTTTCAGCCTGTGTACTGATTCTAATTTCCAACTCCTCCTGTACTTTTCCTAATTTTCTGTCTACATCTGCAATAATCTCTTTAGACTTTTCTTCCATCACCCCCCCTTGATCTCACCTCTAATCAGTTCGAATTTGTCACTCATTTCCCTACTGTTTTGTTCTAATTTAGCATTTAAAGTTTCAGTACTCTCTCTATTTTCCTTACTGTTTTGTTCTAATCTGGCGTTTAAAGTTTCATTACTCTCTCTATTTTCCCTACTGTTTTGTTCTAATTTAGCATTTAGGGCATCTCTACTTTCTTTATTTTCCCTACTGTTTTGTTCTAATTTTCCATTATTCTGTTCTAATTTTGCATTATTCTGTTCTAATTTTGCATTTAAGGCATCACTACTAACTTTGTTCTGATACATAAACTCGAGAAGTAAAGTTTTTAAGTCTGGTTGGCCGCCTACACTCCCTGTTTCAGTATCGGGATTTACCTCCGCTACCCCGGTACTACCATCACTCGACATACTGCTCGTATCATCACTCTCCCGTTGATGACCACTACGTAACCTCATCTGTCTTTCTTTCTCATCCCCCATAATGATATACACTGATACAGACAAATAACCCCCAAAATACAGGCACAGAAATATATACCCTTCTCCTTCCACAAATGTTATTAGGTTTTCAGCCCCAAGTTGTCGGCGACAATTGTAACGTTTTGCTAGCCCACACGTTGAGCGACAATTGTAACGTTTTCTCCACGTTGGGATGACAATTGTAACGTTTTCACTTTGCTCCACGTTGAGCGTACAAGTGTAATGTTAATTAACGCCCCATGTTGGTAGCGACAGGTGTAGCAGTTTGACTGGCCCTAACTGTTGGGTAATAAATGTAACTGTTTACCTTTGCCTAAGCTATATTGTTTTAATGGGCGCCAAGACCTCAACGCAATGTTGAAATCTAAATTTGTATTTAACAACGTCTAACTCTGGTAGAACACCTTCAAGAATCTAATTCACTCAGATCGTGGTATGATTTGATCATTAACCCAACAAACAATTGTATCAGGAGAAGGAATTGGTCTATATCTAATGCTACCTACTGAAAGCAAAGATTGCATTGTAAAAGAAATGAATTTATTATATAAAACAAGAATAGCAAAATTAATAATAATAATAATAATAAGTTTAAAATTTAAATTTCAGCGTTGCGATTTTAATATTACCGATAGAAAATTACGTGAAAACGGAGTCTGATAAATTATTGATTTTACTCTTATTCCCAAGCTATGAAGTTACTGAAATATGAAATATAAAACAAAGATAAATGAGAGATTGCGTATTTCTGCGTCATTCGCGCTTACCACTGGAAATTGCCAGAGCATTTCCCTCGTACTGGATGATGCTGTGTGCTTCCCACAGTCTCCTGGACGTCGTCATCTCGTCGATGTTTGATGATATACTGCTAGATTTGAAGATTTATGGTCCGAACCTCGGAACCAACACGTATAACCACACTGGTTAAGTTGTAAACAGATAGTTCTCCACTCCACGGAACATCGGAGCGACACACACTTGCAACCGAACTAGTCAAGTCTTTCACAGATTGTCCCCCACTCCACGGAACATCGGAGCGACTCCCGCGTGCAACGATACTCGGCAAGTTCTACACAGATTGACCTGGTTCCACGGCGCGCTGAACGATATATGCACCCGCCGCATCCCCACTCCAGTCCCGACTTCTAGCTTACGTGGTCTCCACTGATTGGCTGACCCATCACGCGATCTTCCCCTCCTCCGGGTCATTAAACTCGGCGGGAGGGTTCCGTTCCAACTATCCGCCTTTTCTTGACGCTGCAACCCCGCTTGCGTAATACTTCTTGACAAGAATCAGCCCGTATCTGAATTTCCAGTGAGTCATGTCTCTCATAATATCTTAACTGACGAAACTCCGTAAAATTCCGTAATCATATAATTTTCTATGATATTGTCGTTCGTAATACTTTGCTTGATAGCGTTTTCTAAGACATAGAAAACCTATCTGTATGCTTATAATTTTTATAAAATGCTCCGAAAATATCTTAATAATAATTATAATAAATTAATAATAATAATAAATTAACATGAAAAATTCTCTTGGCTGAACAATTTGCCGCGTAAATAAATATAGAATGGCTTCCTACTGACTTATGCCAGTGGCATAAAACCCCTCGAAAAACACGTTACAACGTGGTTAGTTGGTAAAGTGAAATAGAAAAATCACTTGAATGGTTAAAGTTGTCCTTGATTGTCCTCATGGGATAGTGTACCCCATACCAGATCTTAGTTCAGAATTAGTTTCCTTGACGGAGTTGGAGAAACACTCACAATACCTATGGTACTACTAGGAAGCAATGTGAGACCAACCACTAGGTAGCGTATGTCCCATTAGTTGGGAGTGTTAGGGAATGGGAGATTGGTTCAACATGTCAGCCTATGTTGTATATTTCATTAATGTATGGGATCTAAAAGTGTAACATCGGATACAATTGGACACAATTCGATGAAACATTCTGTTAATAATTAGGAAGTGTCGTAGGCAACCAGAGAAGTGACACAAGAAAAAACACCCGAGTCTTCCAGGGAGTTGTCATCAACTGTATTTCACATAGAGAAGAATAACTAAAATAGTTCCTCATGAAAACAATAACTGGTCAATGGCTTGAAAGACTTACATGCTGTCAGTAAAAGTGGAGTTAAGAAAGATGTCTGGAATATTTAAATCAGTAGTTGATAGCCGGGATTTTTTAAATTACCTTAGGTAATTGCACCATAATATGATTAGTAGCCTATGTGCAAGATTTTAAATGGTAGGTTTTTCTGTGAACCAAAAAACAGCTCTTAACATGGATTATGTTCAGGTTAGGTCTACAAGTTATTGGGAGGGAGGTTTATTCTACATACCAGTTGCACATAAAATGAGCTTCTGAATAGAGCTCGTTGGGAATGTTTAAATGGATTGATGATTCAGGGTTTATCAAGCCACTTTCTATGCATCTTTTAAAAACATTTTAGCAATTCATAAGTTACTGTCATCATTGCTAATGCTGTAATCTGTCATGTTTATTTATACAGCATGAGGAATTAGGAAACATTGGTAGGATTGGTATATTGAGTGGAGATATAGTAGGATAAAATGCAACTGTGTACTGGAAACCTAAGATGTATTTTTATTTCTCAACTTTATTTTCCGTTGACTTTAACACAGCCTACCACCAGGGAAAAAATCTTGTTGGTGATGTTTAATGAGAGCAAATCTTGAAACACTGTGATTTAAGTGGTTGGTATCAAGAGTTGTATAGGAAAAATGAAAATGTGAAATCGCGCCCAAGTTTACGAAGCCTTGCCAGACTCAGCTGAAAGTATCTTCGATGCAAATCATGTCTCAATAGTTAAAACTTTAGGACGAACTTTGACATGAGCACTATAATAGGCCTACATTTAGGATCGACATAGCCTGCAGTAGGTCTTAAGCTACTGTATGCACCTGGGCATGTTAAAAAAGCTCTGCCTGCAGGTTAATAAGGTAGAATATTAGTATAAATCTATCTCAAGCAAATCCAAGAAGTTGCCAGACTGAGAAACTACATTAGCCCAGGAATTTTAGGTTTTAACCTTGAATTTTTTTAGTAAAGCTGAAAATTGGTACAGTTGTCCTATTGGATGTTCTTAACAACATATTTAAAGTCCCGTGTCGGCTTCCTGGGTTTCCAGCCGTTTGAACTCCTGGAACGCTGGAGAAGTAGGTGGTGTCGCTGGAATGTGCATTGTAAGCGAACGATTTGGCTTACAGTGCGCTAACATGGCTTAAATTAAAGGATAAAAAATAAGCTATACGTTAATTCATTGATTGGCATGTTAGCGATACTTTCGGTCTATCAGGAAACGAAAAAATGCCGCATTTTTTTAAGTGCCTTTTTTTTTTACGTTTGTTAGCAACCTATCACGAATATCGCAGACAATACTTCTATACAAGTTGTTGGCGACAAAATAAGCTTTCATTTGATGTATTTATAATCGATGTCCGAATAATAGTTGCCGAGCTATAGTGGTGTGAACAAAAGATTGTTACGTCATTCTCTTCTCCGTCTTCGCTACACACACACTGCGACCGGGACGCGCTCTGAATTTGCATTGTTACATCCAACAGGAGCTTCCTTTCTCTATGATAAATAAAGTGCTTCCCCTCTTTTCAAAATATTTCACGCTTAAACCCACCCATCTCAACTACATTAGCCCAGGAATTTTAGTTTTTAACCTAACCCCTCCCTCCAAAAAAAAAAGATTTTTTTTTTCAATTTTTTTGAGTATTTTTAATGAAAAGCATCATTTTTGTACATCTGCTCCTAATAGTGAAAATAATTCAATTTCGCATTTTGAGCCCCGCCCATCGACATCTCTTCATTCTATAAGGTGTTCTCGGTGCGGTTTTTTTACGTGCTTTATTGATCTAGGTAAACAAAATTAATGTTTTAATATGTAAAATATGTAACCATTTGTGACTTGGCGATCATAAATTATTATTTTAATGCAATTTTTAGGAGAGCAAATATCTTTAGTAAAAAATAGTGCGAATATCGGAGTAGATATTTCTGCTTAAAACTAATACAGTTTATAATGTATTATTTATCAAATAATTCAAATATTTTTTTGTTAGAAACCAATTTGTAAACAAAAGAGAATGTTAATTTTATCACAGCAATGGTGTAACAACATACTGAAAATAATATATATACCTGCAAATATGTACGCAGTGAATGCTGCCGGAATGCGTCGGACGTTGGCGGCAAAGTGGCCAAATCGAACGAAGCAGTGACTGTCTTGTCTTGCTATAGTCCTTCCATACAGATGCACACGAAGCTCGTTTAGAGAATTGGAGCCCTTTCCGTTGAACAACTCCAGAACAAATTTTCTCCAGCTATCTTGATATCTTCCTTGGATGCGCCAGGCTGATTGAAAACTTCGACAGTTTTCCGAAGAACTTCGTTGTTTTTGAGAATGCCCCATGGACCCTTCTTCCCTTTGCTAAAAAAAATAGCCGAAGTTGTGTCACATCCGCTCACGGCATGTGCAAATAGCACACAACTTTTCATCTCGCCGATATCTTCCTGAATGTTTGTGACAGGGAAAACCTTTCCAAGAGATTTTGAGTTTCCTGGACTGTAAAAATGGATGTTGTTGTTCTCTCTTGCTTTTGCCAACAACATGCATAGGACATTAATGCCTGACACTATAACAGTAACAGCATGATCTTCGGCATCTAGAGACAACTCTACGTCGACAATTAGTGTATCTGCGTCCCCTGTCGCCTGACGAACAGCAACTCCAGCATTTCTAAGCTCCTTTGTCAACGTAGAGATGAACCGTCCCTTGTTTTTGGTGTTACTTGGAATGTCTGCCAGAGAAGTGGAAACCATTGTGTTGGAATCGAAGACGTTGTATATGGACGTCCGCTTCCCCGCCCGGCGTGCCTGCTCCTGGTTCTTCGTGCTTGGAGTCTGATCGTAGTTGCCAAACACAATGGTAACATTTGAAGGATAGTGCTTGCTGATGTACAACTTGTAGGACTGGATTATGTCACCAAAAGTTGCAGGTCTTGGCCATACAACGGTATGCAAAAGCTGACCTCCATCAACGACTACGTTGCATTGTTCTTCAAGAACTTTGGGGGCTTCTGAAGATTTAAGAAGGTGTTGAAGTGATGACTTGGCTGTTTTTCTCAATAAGGATGAATCGAAGAGAGCTGGAGACGTCGGTGCAAGCTCGTACTTCAAGAACTCCACGATATCCACTTCCGATTTCATCACATATATGATTCGCATGAAAAGTTAGTGCGGGTTGACCGGGACGATGTCATCACGAATATTTAGTTGGCACCCAACAACTGACAACGGGACTACGCGGCTTTTTCTTGCGAGCTTGAGACCCTAAAAACTTTTCCCCACCATTTGTTGTATTGCTTCTTCACCAACTTCTCGAGCTTTGTCGCAGTTGATGCTGTTGTCTGCAACTACGCCAGTGGAAAACGATTGAAGACTTTCTTTCTTTAAATCCCACGAAGAGCAATCTTCTACCTACGAGCGAAACACTTCTGCGTGGCGGTTCTCCAGCTTCCGCCGCGAGTCTCTCAACTCAACGTGCTGTTCCGAGGATTTTGTCTCTATACCAGACACATTTTCTACAGCTTCACAGATCGGGATGCACAGTGGAAACGCCGAGACAAAGTGAGCCAGCGCGCTATCGTCCACTCCTCGTCCTCTTGTTAAACCTTCATGTGATTTCATAGGCCGCATAAGATCCTGTTCTATGGCCATATCTGACCATATTCCAGCCCAAAAATCATGCGAGCGTCGGATGGAAAAGTATCCGTTCTTCGAGAAGTTGATGTACTCGTCCACGGGCATCTTCTGATCTAACTTAAGCATTTGATGCAGGTACAAGTAGGCTGACTTAGCGTAGTGAATATGCCCTACAGCGTGTAGGTATGGCAACATCTTCGATACGCAGTACAAATGGAGGTTCCAATTTGATGTTCTTTCTGCCCGAATAAACAGCCGAACGATTTCCACTTGTCTGTAGTACTCCGCCCACAGCTTCGCTGTCCGGCTAGCTTCTGACAGTCTCTTCAGCCTGTCTTCCATGTACTCCATGACCCGAGTTACAACTTGATCTTCGCATACTTCTTGCGGTGTTAGCTTCCCTTCTAAAACATTTTAAAACACAAACAATGCCCATCGGATCGTCGAGTGGCTTCTTACACAAAATGCAGTCTTCAAAACTCATTTTTATAACAACACAATAAATAACACTTATACGGCATAACACACATCGGCCAACGACCAACTCTTTAAAATTTAGAAACAAAAGAAAACACAAAGCTCCGCCAATTCGACGCATCAATGCTGCGGGTGAATGCGTCAGTTGGCCGCTGAGAAACAACGCAAACACGGGCTGATTCAGGTCGCAGGCCATTATTTACATCTCTGTAGCTCGGCATCTATTACTTGCACAACAATTATGAATACATCAAATGAAAGCTTATTTTATAACTTTTATAGCAGACTTGTCTGCGATATTCGTGATAGTTTGCCAACAAACGTAAAAAAAAGTGTCACTTTTTTTTCGCGGCATTTTTTCGTTTCCTGTTAGACCGGAATTATCGCTAACATGCCAACCCATGAATTAACTTATAGCTTATTTTTTCTCCTTTAATTTAAGCCATGTTAGAGCACTGTAAGCCAAATCGTTCGCTTACAATGATCATTCCAGCGACACCACCTACTTCTCCAGCATTCCAGGAGTTCAGACGGCTGGAAATCCAGGAAGCCGACACGGGAAGACCGGGGACTTTTAATATGTTGTTAAGAACATCAAATAGGACAACTGTACCAATTTTCAGCTTTACTAAATTTTTTTCAAGGTTTTGACTATTTTTAGACTAAAATTCCTGGACTACATATCAATATAAAAAAAGGGTGGCGGTGCAAACTTCACTTTTAATCCTTGCTTCATTAGTTAAACCATAATATTTGTACATAAATACAGCAAGGACTTCACATTACAAACGGCCACTTAAATTATATGCCTTAGGCATAACCTACAAATTACATGTCATGAAATTGATAAATATATTCAGACAGCAACATCAATACGCAATGGTCAATAATTTAGTTTTATAGTGCACAAAAGGTTATTGTACTGAATGTATTTCGAACTGATGAATAAAACTGGTGGAAACGACAGCCAATTGATTTACATCCTAAGTAGTAGAAACTTTCAGTTGATCAGCAAGAGTGTTGATTTGTACTTTTATTTTCACAAATTTTGATGAACAGTGTCACACTACAATTTAAATATAAACGTACATACAATTCCTCATCAATAAATGATTTGCACTTCATACTGTCATGAACTGGAATAGATTTCTAGCAATTTAATTGATGTAGAAATCTATTCCTCTCGCCGCCATGTTGGTGATAATTGTAAACAAACTATCGGGCAGCCAATGGCTGGTAATAATTACTTCTGTCTCGGGACAGTCGGATGAGGAGCCGCAAAGATGCGCGCGCACCCGGCAGCGAGGAGCATTTGAATAGCGCTGACTTGAAATGCTCCTCGCTGTCTCATTGTGTGATTGTTACCTACAACAAGAAAAAACAACAAATCAATGACAGTGAAAAAAGTGAACACAAAAAAAAAACTCAACAAGCTATTTAGCGATAAAAAAAATTGATACATTCGTCGTTATCATTTCCACACCACTTATTGCAGTAGATAACTCGGTCGGGGTCCATGCACGGATGAGCCAGCTTGGTGTTCCTATGCAAAACCCCACACAAGACACGGCACAAACCTAGAAAAATTGCTGAGTTTTAAGATTCCCATTCCTTGTAATATATCCACATAGCAACATTTCTGCAAAGGACGGGATCAACGGCGAATTCAGCCGAGTGTTAGACGCAACCTGGAGCAAATTAAATTCATGAGAAAACAGTCCAAGGAGATGAAATTGGGTGAAGAAGACGCCATAAGAGAAAAGGAAGGGAAACATATGGTTCTGGGGACTTTTAGACAGTGGGTGAAGAAGAAAAACATTCTAATGTTTTAAAATTGTTTTGCTGCACAATTCATTTTTTTGGACTTTACACCAACTATTCAGTAGCAAATATTAACCAATCTCAATAATATTTATGTAGCATGTGAAGATATCTATCTCCCATAATTCTGTGCATCCATATTAGTTAAAATAGTTATCGTTTATTTTTAAATAATTTTTAACTTTAATTTTTGGAAATCAAAATTAATTTTGTAAAACAATTTTTTATTTCAGGAACTATTTCATATTTTTCCAAATCCATGCACAGAATTATTAGTCTGTGCAATGAGTACATAGTGTAAAAAGTTGTAAAGTTTCAGTAATTTTTAGTGGTAAATAACTTAGTTGGTATCAATTCTTTTCAGGAAAAGACTATCTTTTAGTAATTTCTGCCCATACTGATCAACTGAAAGGAATAATTTTTCACTTTTTGCGTTATGAAATATGTTGGTCGTATGGAAATAAAATTTGGTGCAGTTTGGATCACTGGGAGCAAAAAAATGTTTTTAGTAGCCTATAGTGTCCCCTTAAACAACCTTCCACTAATTACATCTGTGTGAAGCTAAATTGTATAGGTTAGGAATGTAAACAAAGCTCTTAGGTTTCTACGTTCGTTGCCAAGAGCCGACTGCGGTGGCGTCTAGTAGCTAAGTTCTGAACTAGGCCTAGTAGTCGTTGACGGTGGCGTTTGGCGGCAAAAGTAGGAACTATTTGAAAAATTCAAAGTTGCAGTCCTTACTTGAGTTAAAAAACAGATACACACATTAATACAACCATCACAATTAACACCGGTTATCAGACAGATTCTACACACACCCAAAGTACACGGGGCTACATGACCGCGTTGTCGCAGCCCTTAAACTGAGGAGCCAACCAACCAAATACAGAACGTGTCATAGGCGAATATTGTTATTCTGGGATAAATTTTGAACTATTTAAATAGTATCCGTCCATGGTTTTAAACAGTATTTAGGGAAAATAGAATTTTAAATGAGAGAAAACATGTTTACTATCGTCCTCGTAGTTCATGTAGACAAAACTAAGTTGCAATATTGTTGTACGACGTGAGGAGAATATAAAAAAATAATTAAAAAGAAGTAAAAATGTTCGCCCTTGGATAGCCTTGAACCCGGGATCTTCAAAACAACAAGCGAGCGCGATACCTCTTGCACACTTTTCCATCAGACTTGATCACATTTTGTTACGCTCCTTAATACTGCGTATGGTTACATATCCAATTATTACAGTTAGATCTTAAATATTGATTGGAATGCATTCATTCTGTACCAGGCATATTTTTTAATGTACTTAAAGCAAGTTTCACGACCGCTTTGCGTTAATAATGCAAATCGACTGTAAATGTTATCCCGAAACGACAACCGTCCTCCATGTTTTATTTCTTACAACTTGGCGCACGAAATGCTAGCGTGTGATACACTTCAGTCATAAAAGCTGGTGTTCGACGAGGATGAACAGAATCATACAGGAATGAAAGACAAGTACGCAGGTGGGATAATTCTTGTAGGTAACAACCACACAATGAGACAGCGAGGAGCATTTAAAGTCGGCGCTATTCAAATGCTCCTCGCAGCCGGGTGCGCGCGCGCATCTTTGCGGCTCCTCATCCGACTGTCCCGAGACAGAAGTGTAATAATTGCCAGCCAATAACAAGCTAGGATGACGCGGATCATACAGTTAATTCGCGTTTCACTCTCATTGCGTTTTAACTTGAGGTGACGAATCAGCTGTTCGTTAACGCCACGGGGTACCATTATTAAAATTTTGGGAGATAGAAACACAGGGGAGTGGTGAATCAGGCAACCTCTTTTCTCACGTGATCCGCAATGTTATCTATTTATTTTGTGTAGTGGGGTGAGAAGCTTAAAATTATGCAAAAATATTTCACATCTGGCAACCAATGCGCCCCTTTGGATTCAGATAGTGCATGGATAGACAAGTCTAAAAATCCCTGTACACAAATGTTTCTGGCCTTCTAGCGGTGTTGGTGACGTAATCAATATGGCCGCCAAAATTTTGAGACACGCTTCTACATTCCCCGTTATAACTCAGTGTTACTTTTCGATATTAACATATGTAGTTAGTGAATATCAATCAGGAAAAAGTGCGATTTCCAACGGTATATTTGATTTTATTGTTTAGGTTCACAATATAAAAGAAATATATTTGAAATTTTATAATTGATTTTTATTTTTTCAACGCATTTTGCTAAATATTTTGAAAGCCGTTACATGTAGTTGAAAACGTGTCCTATACATTTTTGATCATCAAGGAATTACCTTCACAACGGTATATATTACGTCTGTTGTATCGTAAATTATCGCTAAAAATCTGCCAAAACAATGTAGTGCACGAGTCGTTATCGTTACTATGCAATTTATATAGGCCCTGAAAAGTAATAGAGCGTCTTAATAACATTTTAACTAGTAGCAAATGTAATTACTGTATTTTTAATGTATATGTAAAATAATAATAATAATAATTGGTATAGGATCAGTCAATTAAAGACCTCCCGTATCGGAATGAACTCCAACTGGTGGTCAGAGTTAAAACTGAGTTGAGCATTATAAAGAAAAGGTTTGAAACACATTAAAAGTAAATAGAACAAGAAAAAGAGAACAAGTTGCTTAAACAGGTTAACATTTATTGTTAATTAAATTCATAATCATAACAATCGCCTCCGTAGCGTAGCGGTCAGCATGGTTAGCTGCCGCCCCGGAGGTCCTGGGTTCGATTCCCGGCTCTTCCACGAAATTTGACAAGTGGTATGAGGACTGGAATGGGGTCTACTCAGCCTCGGGTGTTCCAAATGAGTAGAGGGGGTTCGATTCCCACCTCAGCCATCCTCGAAGTGGTTTCCCACTTCGTCTTCAGGCAAATGCCGGGATGGTACTGTACCCGTATCCACGTGGTCTTACCTGTTGAAATCCGATGGAATTGCTGGATCGTAGAATCTGGAAGTGCCCGGCTGAAATACCCCCTAAAATTCTACCAACTAGGATCAACCTGGGATAAGGATACCACTCTTATAAAGAATGCGATAAGAAGATGCCAGTGGTCGATGAAATAAAAACGAAAAATAGCTCAAAGTGAACTAACAAGACTCTGAAAATAATTAAATTAATCTCGTGCGTGGTGCTAGGCATTCTAAAAACTGACCCACTGGTCCTCGTAGCATATCCTATTTCTAGTATAAATGACCAAGACATCCGAAGCATTTAAAATCAACCAACAGTTTATTAATCCAAAAATTGTTGCAATGTGGAATACCTCTCCACTGAACAAAAATAATCCGCCTCCACTGAAGCGTAGTCAAGTCTTAATGACATTAGCATCGAATCTTATTGAAAATGCTATTAAAATTATAGCATCATAATCGCATGTAAAGACAATCTTAATTTTTTTTAAAACATGGTTATATACACTTGTTACATATTTAAATAACCGTCGTAAGTTTATGGCAATATTTACATTTTTACATTTTTGTTCACGTTCAAATTATTCATATATTATGTATTCGACTCCATCGATAAGCATTCTTGTGTACTTGTTAAGATCAAATCATGGCATGTTCGACGAACGGTTAAGTTAATCGAACGCATTGTCATTGCATAAAAATGTTAACATTTTAAATCTCACAGTTAATCATATTATTATCTCTTAAGCTTTCAGTCATTATTATTACATGATTATACAAATATTATTACTCGTCTTTCCAATTAGACCTTTCTTCAAAAAACAAATGTCATCTATTTGAACAATCCATTCTAGATCAATTATTACAATGCTAGTTTTACTTCAAAGTTGGATTCATTAACTTTATACTAGCCTTCTAGTATCTATAATCGTGACTATACTGCACGTTCAAAATATACACATATGTGCACTCAGTAATAGCTCAATAGCTAATTTATACTGGAAAGAAAAATAATATAGACCATCCATCGATGTCTAATATCCCCTTATTACAATCAAATTCCGCAAACAATCATTGCTTTATTCATAGATAAGCTCTCAATAGCTTGTAAATATTTTTCCAAACATTATTAAGATCAAATAAGCTTTTACATAAAAGTCGTAAAATATCATGCATCAAATTAACATAGGTTAAAGTATCATGGACAATTTTTATCAGAACTGAGACAAATATAATATAATCAGCTGTTCAAATAACAGTGCTTGAGAATTTTCCGCTTTGTAACGAAAATATTTTATACAATCTTTCTATAATAGTTATTTATTTCTCATTATAATCTCATGTTCATAAATATTTCTTTCAAGAAATTGTAGATAGATCACTGTAAAAAGAACGATTCAGCCCTCTACTAGACAAAACTCGACTGGAGATCCTCACCCAAAGAAACACGAAAGATCCTACACCATGGTAATGAGCCTGTCTTAAGAAGGTACACTAAGACCATTAGAATCTAACGCTTAACTAGGATGGAGTTCAACAAACGAATCATGAACAAAAATAGAAAAATTGAACGATCAAAGAAGTGTCTAAAACAACTTCAAAAAGAAAAATCTCAAAAGCTGTGTATTGCCCAAAAATTAATCCATAAATCGCAAATATCTACTCTAGAAATCATTATGTTTCCATATTTATACTGCACTCGATGAAAAATAGACCCACACGTCTATTAAAGAAACTTGCATGAAATGCATAAGTGTTCAAGTTCAAAATTTGTAGAAGTGTCTATTCGAATAATCTTCAAGTATACGTGGCGTATTGGACATCTGCTTGCTAACAACCATTCTTATATAAAGTTATCGCAATCTTCTTCCTACTCTTCATATGTGTCTTCTCAACAAACTATATTGTTCTATTAAATGCCCAAAATTAGTAAGAAAAAGAGTAAATTAATGCATAGAAAATAGCATTATAAAATATTAATGTTTACTACAAAATAAAATACACTACAAGACAGAAGCGATGAAGTATCGGGTCTAGCCCTGGAATGCATTTTCTAACTACAAAGAAAAATTGGTGAAAAAGGAACAATCTAGAGTATGTCTAATCCATACTGTCTACTGTGAAAATGGTTGTCAGCTACCTTGTACGATGCCATCTCGTTGAAATTGGAATATGCGTGAAACACACTGTTCTCGTTCTGGAACTGAACCCTCGTTCATCAGGTCGCGTAGTTCTCGAAATGACTGGATCTTGATGAGAACCGAACTCCAATCCCGAACGGTTGAAAAATAAAAACAGCTGTTCGCGTAACAAGTTCATTGCTCTCACACGTTCCCAAGATGTTCCGTAGCCTATTCGTGTAATGCCATCATATTTTATGTAGTCACAGTATGAATGTACAGTCAACTTTTCCAAAGCGCCTTCCATCTCTTCTTAAAAAGCTTTCTGATGTTGTAGTATTTCATGATTGATGTTGGTGATCATCCTATGTAGTCAACTCCACTATTGTATTGCATTCCTTCTTTCCATTCTAGCCCATTCGTGACATAATCATGTCTTGATGAAGTATTCGTTCATTCAATCTCTGTTCTGTAGTCATGATGATAATATGCATTTATAGACTGTACTGAACTATCGTAGAATATAGTCTTGTATTGGCATTGAAATATCACAAGTCCTAGTGAAGACTGAGTTCACTGCTCCTTAATAATGAAGACTAACACAATCTCCAGCCATAACAAGCTGAGACAAAAATGTTGCGTTACGAACTGTCTAACTTTTAAGTACCCTATGTAAACGATCGCGTTGCTTGCGCGAGACGGGAGTGTTGTACTCCAAGCGAAGTATAATGTAATCTGTTCTCTCTGCCTGGACAGAATTTTCTCACTGCTCTTGCGAGACCCATAATGCTGTTCGTTGCGAAACGATATTGACTATCGATACCGAAACAGGCTAGTGTTCGATAATACTCTGATATTCTGTCATATGCATTTATCTATGTGTAAAATACACTCAAGTTTCCTCTTCTCTTAATATAATGCATTTATCAGTTGTTGTTCTGTTTCATAAATACTGTATCAAAGTGTATCATGTTGCATCAGATTGACGTTAATGCTGTCTCCATTTTGTAGTCATCTCTTGTACTAAAAACATAGCACATGTTCAAAGGATGTAGAGCGGACTGCCGAGTTGCTCCTACGCTCGCCACAGAGTATCAATGCGCTGTATGCCTTGTAAATAGAGCCGCAGGAATTCACCTGAGTACACACCTGTCCAACATAGATCCGACTCAATACAAAATACGGTCTCAGTACTGTACCCGGAAAGTAGCCTGTTGGAATATCCATTGCCCCAGCTGGATCGCCTATTTCTAACAGCACCGGCCTATTACTACATTAGAAATCGCTCCAAACATGGTCTTTAGGGATTTACATACAGCAGTTACAAGAATATTGTGGATCAACAACAAACTACACGGGGCACACCTACCTTTACTTACCTTCTCGGGGACTGGGAATTCAGCTTCGCCTACAATACATCCACAATAATCTACTCCTTATATTTAAAATGAATCACACGCCAATACCGACAGATTACGGAATGAATAAATTTATTAACAATGGTAAACTAACCTAAATAAACAATATAACAATAAACTAATTTAATAACAAAAGAAAAATAAAACCACACAATCATACACACTTCTTTTCTACTACACATCTTATTACAATGCCGTGTAAAAATATCAGCGTGAAAGCCTTGGTTTGTATAGGCCTACACTACGCAACAAAAGCGTTTAAGGAAGGCTCTTACATTCATAGCATTCCTGAGAACGGGTTACTTTCACTAGCCCCCGTCTGGAAACGCACGTGCACTAGCCTGGCTTTATCAATGAAACACCAGCACCACGCTGCATTCAAAACTTTTTACATTTTATAGAAGGCTGTGAATCTTCACCTGCTCATATTATGTCACACCGCTCTCCAATCCTAACGGTGAATCATTCTAGCTAGCCTACATTGAGACTGCTTTTGAGTGCGTTTAAAATACACGTAAAATTAACATTTAGATCTTACAAAAATGCCCATAACTTCTACCTTTCTTTAACAATCATTCTGAAATTTTTATACACTCTTTCATTCGCACTCCGAAATTGTTCTAGACCAATTCGGTTCAACAATTACTCTTAACAGTGTGCAATCATTCATACAAAACATCTGCTCACAAAACACACGCTATTCCAAAACAATCGATTAATAAATCCTACCAAAAATTATTTAACTAATTAAATCATTTCCGAAAAAATATTTACATATAATTTGTTCATAATAATATACACTATTTAGTGTTGCTAACACGTTACTTTCGAGATTCTGGCTTCTCGGTTACAATACAATTCTCAATTAATAATATACACTGGTTCTCCACATAACCATTCTCTAACACTCCGTAGTTTTGATATACTGCTTACACATTGTCTTATATAGGTTTAATTACATTGTCGGTCTAATACAATCGACTGACTAAGGTTAACTGTACGTAATTACATAACTTCGGGTTTAATAAAATATGTCTGGCTGCGTGGCTCAGGGGTAACGTTCTCGCTTGCTGAGCCCAAGGTTGCAGGTTCGAAACCTGGCGCAGTCAGCTGGCATTTGAGGGTGCGCAAATGCGAGGGAGCCGTGTCAGTACATTTACTGGCACGTTAAAGATCCCCTTCGGGGCAAAATTCCGGCACCCCGGCGTCTCTAAAAGCCAGGGTAGTTAAAAGGGACGTAAAACCAATAACATTATTATTAATAATAAAATATAATAATTGTATTATAGACATGAGTAGACAATCGTTCTCTAGCTGTATTTCCGCTAAAATCCTCCTGTCAACACAGCTAAATCGTTACTTCACATGAACTGGACTACTTGTATACAACGGCTCTTATCATGATCCATGCCTTCTTATCAAAGAACAATAATACTTTGACTTCCCTTAAAATGCGGAACTTCCCTCGCATGAGCACTTCATAGTCCTACAAATCCTCATATCGCACCCCTGCTAGAAGAGTGCCACAAGTCAAAAATTGTTTATTTTGAGTTATATATGACTTGGAATAGTTTAGTGTGTCCTTTTCCTTTTGAAAGACTGCCACAAGTCTAAATGTATATTTTGACTATTATTTGACACTATAAGGCAGTATAGACACTGCCCGTAAATTGCTGCTCTTTGTTTCTATACTGCCACAATTTGTGCTGTGGCGGTATTAAGATGAGCAGTTTTCTGCTCAATGAGTTTCTAAACTGCCACATTTTCACTTGTGGCACTCTTTCTCCTATAACAATATTAACACATCTGACTTACTAACAAGATAATAGGTTGTTTACACGTGTTAGGCGATATTTCATTGCGTAGCTGTGCGCGTTTAATCCCGCACTACTGTTGAAAGTATTCTGCTGTGATCCCAGGCTTTGAATTTCGTAAACCACCTCCGAACTGTTGATTCAAGGAATGCTCCCTCTATACTACTTCACCAATTGCCGGCTATGTGACGTCGTAGGTAAGGCTCTCGCTTGCTGTGTCAAAGATATAACGAAGGCTCTATTGTGGTAATAAAGTAATAATGCAACTTTGATCAGCCATATTGGAAGATCAGTAAGAAAGCCCAACATCTGTTCGCAATCTAACTGTGCTGGAAAGCGACCACGTAAAGGTTCACACAGAAGCAAACCCAGAATAAATTATTGGGAAAATTCTCAAAAAGGACAAGATCAAAAGATTAATGCAAATACGGTAGGCGACTGTCTTTTCATTATTTTTTTCATGTTATATCATGTCCTCTTCCCAGTCTGTAATAATTGTGAGAACAATTAGCCTACTCAAATATTTCTCAGAATGATACCCCGAAGATCGGTTCTGAAAGCTGAAGTAATGGTAGAAACCGTTCTGTGAATAGAGCCTCGCATAGAACACAAAGTTCGTTGACAACGAAGTAAAAACGGTCCTAGTATTCAGAGGTAGCAACTCGAATGTTGACTACTTTGAGATTTTTAAGCACGACTGAGTATCATACTTATGACTCTCTAAGAGGCACGAAACAAAAGGTTAAGGTCTGGCACAATGCTTCGATTTTCAACATTGGGCACAGTTAAGTTATAACTAAAACTCAATGGGAGGTAGGGCGCCGGTTGAAGTAGCCGCTGATATCTGAAGGCGCGACATGGGAGCGGAAGAAGCGCGGTAATTACGACCGGATAATTTTAAATGCTGTAACAATTAACACTTTAAATTTAATGATAATCTATGTAAGTTCAGAGTTACATTTAACGTGTTGAGACATCTTTGTTATCAGCTCCATGTGCTTGGGTGTGTGTTTAACATGTCTCATAATTGTGTTTTTGCAATGATTGTAATAGTCGCTTGAAATAAGGTATGATTCTAGCAAGGGTGGGGAATCTAGGCATGCCACTCAGGATGGCTGCGTCCAGATTCGAACCTTTGGTCTCAGGACTTCCAGCTCCCCATTACAGTCTACCAGTACTGCGCCAAGGAACAATGATTTCGAAGCTTCAACGAGTCGATAGCCATTGCCGTAAACGCACACCGTCGAAGGTCCTACGTGGTAAGAACACACAACAGCAGAAACTTCCATTCCTCGTACCTGTCTGTGTTGGTGATCCTTGTTTAAATTTGGAGGGATTCACTCTCTGAGGCTAGAGAAAACAGATCATGGCGTACCTTTCACGTGGAAGGGCTTTAGTAGTCTTAGCCTTATCTAGCATAGAGAAGAACTCTGATTGTGACCGTGCAGATAATGAAGAGGTAGACCAGAAAATGTGAAACCGAAAGTGCATTGGTACATGGTCCACCTACTATTTCTGAATTGAAGAAAGGGGATCTCATGTCTCTTTGCCGTGAACGCTTGATTCCTTCTCTATACCATTCCTACTACCAAGGACTCAAAAGTTCTGCAGACACTGCAGAAGAAGAGGAAGGAGAACAATAGAGTGCAACCCGTATGTACCGTAGAAATTTTCAGTTGACTACTGAATCAGGAAAAGTGATATACAAATTCATGTTTCTAAAAAGAGTTGTCAACAAAAAGTAATATGCTCTTACATGAAGGAAAATAAAGGATTCACAAATGACATTGCATTTGTAAGCCAATTCTTTCTGTAACTTGCATAACAATTGCGTGTAAAACAAGTTGTATAGCCTGGGGGAAGAGTGCCACAACTACAGTATAGTATGTAACAGACCGTAAAACATGCATTAGATCATGGCGGAAGAGTGCCACATCTCAATAATTATGCTTAATGGGTCACTTTTTTCTAATTTAACTTTATCTTGGTATGCTTGAAGTAAAATCCAATAAATGAGGGGCAATTCTACGAAATATTGAAAAAATAGCAATTCATTTGAATTAATTAGGCTACAGCAATTTAAAAACTTTGAAGCTAATTATCTCAGAACTGTGTTTTTTGACTTGTGGCACCCTTCTTGCAGGGGTGCGATATAACAGTATATATGGCATAAACAATTATCATCCACTATGTTAAACAATAACCAAAAACGGATTAATTGTTATTAACATTTCTTTTGTAGGAACTTTTCTCAATTAATGGTATGACCCTCAGTCTCATTCTACATGACTACTGAACTACAATTATACATGCGTAAGTTGTTCAAACGAAACTTCCAATCGTAATGAACGATATTAGACTGTCGTGATTGACCTCCTAAAGTTTACTCCACAACAAGATAATTAACTGTTAACTCGTCTGTCGCAAACACAATGAAAATCCACAGCCTGCTTCCAGTCTCCGACCGGATCAGGAATGGAATGAATGAAGCCCCCATCTAGCGGCGAGGGTATGGACAGTGCCGGCTGCCGAGGCCTGACACACTCCTCTGGGGCAATGATTAAATGAATGACAGATGAAATGAAATGATAGTGGAGAGTGTTGCTGGAATGAAATTTTGACAGGGAAAACCGGAGTACCCGGAGAAAAACCTGTCTGCCTCCGTTTTGTCCAGCACAGATCTCACATGGAGTGACCGGGATTTGAACCACGGACCCAGCGGTGAGAGGCCGGCGTGCTGCTGCCTAAGCCACGGAGGCTTCGTCTGTCGCAAACACACATAATAAAAATATTACTCATGTCTCATCTCACTTATCAAGCTTTAAATTGTTTATCGTTGTAATATCAGGCCCACATAATGACGTTATATTACACAAATAGTGTAAAATAACACACATGTTATTTATAGTGTCAAATAGAATTCAATCTTGACCGGGATAATCTAGCTTTGAATTCCTAGCGAAAGATTTGAATAATCTTCTATCAAAAGGTATTTCCTCTAACATATTAAATTAACAAAGCCCTCAGCTTTACAAATAATAAAAAGGTTTGTCAACGTCGTAATGTTTTTCCACTCTACACAAAGAATGTTTATAGGGATTAAGACTTCGGTCTTATCAAACGACTAGTATTTCCTAGATCGCCGACAGTTTATGTAAATAATGATATAACAATATCATTCGATGTCTCTTCTGTTCATGAAGTTAGATGTTGTTACATTAAAGAGTTCAAATTAAATTTAATAAGAATTTAATTTGAAGCTATGACACAATGTCAGAATACTTGGTTTAAATCAAATTATTAAAATTTGAGAGTCGAAACGACTAGTCTTCTATGAGGCAATATGATTCCTCAAACAAAAATTAATGTCAGTTCCACAACTGATCCGTAGAATAAAATTGAAAAATAGATGAAAGGCAATCATCTCCTAAATAATCTTGAAGCATAAAAATCTTAGCATACATCTGAAGTGTAAAATACACGAGAGCACTGAAATACATGAAATGTGAAAATATGGAGAAAGATCGTTGGCTCAGGATGTCACTAATCAAGCTCTATACTAAAAATAAGAGACCCTGCTACCTTATTTGGACGAAAACTTGAAGACCTATGTAAGTATTCCCTCAATACTTTAGATGTTTCCTCAGTTTAAGATACTGAGATGGATCTGCATTCGAACCTCGGATCTGCGTCCTCAGAGATAGGAAACGTCCCTCTCTGGAATTCACCAACATTCGCCTGGGCTCGAACGACATCCTTCTGGCAAATTCTTCTGTGGTTGCTGGGCTACCCTAGCTTCTTGACAAATCTCTTCTCTAGAATCTTCATTCTCCGTCGTAAATATGTATCAGCCTCATCATTGGAATAATTTATGGAAATATTCATATAAATAGTGAATGAAATATTTCCATTGCTAATTGATGTTACATTAGTGTTCGTAGACTGACGAAAATGTACAAGATGGACCGTACACTACGTCTGTATTCAAGAATACGTCGTCTAACGAAGTTCCATCGTTGTATCTTAACTCCTGTTATCGAATATGTCTCTGGCGCATGACTATCTAGTTCATCATATCAACAATGTTAATTATGTTGAATGAAACCATTTGAAGAATAATGATAGTCATTCTGATAATGTTTATGTGTTGCGCCAATGTTACAAGTTCTTCGCTACTGTTCCCTTGAACTGCGTTCGCCAACTTCACGTTGCACTCTAAAATGATATTTAGCTTTATTTCCAACACATTTGAAAATCTGTCTTAACAGGCTTATATTGTCGAAACGGTAAGTTTTAGAACGCTCGACTTTCCGCAGAATATATTGTGCGACCTGTTCTTTATATATATTCGCTTAGTTAAACTCAAATCTCAATTATATAAGAGATATCATTATTTCAATGTTCCTCACAACTTCACATAAAATGGAAGTGAGGCAATCTCCTACGTTCCACCTAGCTATCCTCGCGTCTCCACAAGTCGACAGTCGTCGCACTCGGACAAAACTTTGGGATCTCCGTTAACCCAGTAAAAACATTTCCTCACTCTTCAAAGACTGCTGGAATAAGAACATCGATCCTTGGATCTCCCCCTCCAAGTCGAAATTTTGGCGGCCATATCAATCTCCCACCATAATTTTAGCGCGTAGATTACTAATGCTTATTACTGCGTAGATTAACCGATCTGCGGTTTTTAAAGTAGCAGACATAATTTCTTTTAATATTCTCTTCATTACCAAATAAGAAAATCTTTTTCTAAGGGCCTAAATACATAATTTCACCAAATTATATAGTTGAAGTTGATCCCGTCTTCAATAAGACCTCTTCTCATTGGCTCTGGGCTGGGATCCAATAGCATAATTTATAACCATATTTATATTAATTTCCAAACTCACTGTTGCTATGCCAATTTTAGCCTTCTAGAAGCGTCTATTGTGCAATATATCACGTGATCGGGCTCTGCCACGGCCTCGAGCTTGTAACATTACCTTCCTGTGTCACACTTCCAGAATTTATATTTGCTGGTTAAATTTTATCATGGGGCCGCAAAATACTCTCATTTTGTCCCAAAGTAATTCAATTTCCGGGGGCATTCCTCCGTCATCTCAAGTTAAAAACAGTTGCAAATTGTTTTAATCATTCTAATTCAAGACTTTTGATATGTCACTTGAACTTGAATATTCAATTATTTTAGCCTACTTTCTTATGATACTTGTTTAAATTCTTAGCGTTGAATTTTCCTTGAATAACGTTATTTTCATCATCAAACAACTCATAACAGTTATTCCCATAACCATTAGTTATGCGGAACGGGCCAATAAAGATAACTCCGAACTTAGGGTATATCTTTCTGCTCACGTCCGCTTTCACTGGTCTGCGCAATAAGACCATATTTCCAATTTCTAACGGCGTAACGAAACATTTTCCTGCTACTCGTTTCAAGCGCTTCTCCGCTGCTTTCTGAAGTATTTCTTTTGCCTTATCGATCCTCGCTTGTCTTCCTAGATCAGGATCTCTGGGAATGAAATCAAATACATTATCCCATGACTTTTCTGGATTCCTTCCTAAGGGAAGAATCATAGGAACTTCTGCCGTGCTTTCTTGAACTGTGGAGTTCAAACAATCCTCAATCATTGGCACGTATTTTACCCAACTGGGGTGATCATCTGGGCAGGAAATTCTGAAGAATCTGCTAAATTCCGCCATATAGCGTTCGCTTGATTTTGACTCTGGATAACGCACACTTGAAAAGCTGTGCTTAATTCCCAACCTTTCCATGTCTGCTGCGAATTCGGCTGAAGTGAACTGCGCTCCATGGTCCGATAAGAGATATTCTGGTTTCCCAGCCTTCGGAAACACAGCATTCTCTAATCTGCTCACAACATTTCTGGTATTGGATTTTTGGATAGGATTCATGGTAATGCATTTAGTGAAAATATCAACAGTCACTAACAGGAACTGATTACCCAGATATCCCTTCGGACAAGGACCAAAAATGTCCGTGGCCATCAGCTCACGTGGTTTAGAAGGTATCATAGCTCTGGGTCTTCCTTTCAACAATTCTGATGCGAATTTTCCTGTCTGGCATTTATCACAAGATCTTATACTCTTCGCTATAGTGGATCTCATGTTGGTCCAGATTAACCTCTCTTTAAGAGTACTGAGGGTTTTATCTAAACCTCCATGTCCGATAGAGTGGTGTGCCAACCACACTAACTTCGTGACAAGATTAGGGGGCACGACTATGCGAATCTTAGTGTGTTCGGAGTCTGCGTATTTACACACGAGATCTCCGCTCAATACAAAGTGTCGTGATCGCCTTTGAGTAGCAGCATAATCTAGGTCTGCTATGTCCATGTAACCCTTAAGGAACCTGTACATTTTCCTAATTGGAGCGTGTCTCTTCTGTGACACACCGATTCGGGCTGATCTCCTAACGGTTTCTTGATCTTCTTCCTCCAATTGTGCATGGTTAAACTGCAAATTTCTAACTGGGTTACGTGATAATGCGTCAGCCAACAAATTGTCCTTACCTGGCTGGTGGACTATTGTAGCATTAAACTGTTGAGTGAAAAGGGCCCATCGAGTCAATTTGTCACTCGACATATCGGTTTGAAGCATAAATTTGAGTGCCTTATGATCGGTGATAATTATAATCTGGTGTTCAATTAATATCTGCTTCCACACTTGAAGAGCTGTCACGAAAGCTAACGCCTCGAGTTCTGTTGTGAAGTAGTTCTCTTCGTGTTTCTTAAGCTTTCTTCCGGTGAACGCAATGTAGTGATTATTTGCTTCTTCGTCCTTTTGGTATAAGACTGCGCTAATGCCTACACGTGAAACATCGGATTCTATGTAGAATATTCGTTCAAAATCCGGATATTCTAATTTCACGTTGTTTTTCATCATTTCCTTAGCTTTCTCAAACGCGTTGTCAGAGGTACTGCTCCACTTCCAACGGTTATTTTTCTTTAACAAGTCATAGAGAGGTGCCATAATCTCTGAATACTTCGGACAATGACTGCTAATGAATTGGCACGCACCTACAAATTCTCGCACTTGTTTGACCTTGGTGGGCTTTGGGAACCTCATAATAGCTTCCACTTTCTGCAAGTTCGGGTGATAACCATGCTGGTCAATGGTATGTCCGAGAAAATTAATTTCCTTTTTCAAGAAACGGCACTTATCGAAGTTTACCTTTATATTTGCGTCTCTCAGGTTTTCAAAAATCTTACGCAAGTGTATAAGATGTTCCTGGACATCTGGTGAAGATATGATTAAATCATCTATATAACAAAGCACGTTCTTTTTAACTTCATCGGTGAGTTTGTTATCAAGGGCTCTAATCAGGGCTGGACCACTGTTGACCATGCCAAAGGGAATTCTCTGGAGAACCCAGGACGTCTGGTCAAACAGAAACCCTGTGTACTGTTTGCTTTCTTCTTCAAGCTCAATCTGATAAAACGAAGAAGTTAAATCTAGGACGGTAAAACAGGCCTTTCCTTTGAACTTTCTGAGCAAATCTCGTATTTTAGGAGGTCGGTCTGCCTCGGGCAAAATCTTTAAATTAATGGTCCTAGAGTCGAGACATAGGCGTAATTGACCATTATTTTTCTTGACTGCTGTTATAGGGTTGATGTAAGACGACGCCTGCTTCTTTATAATCCCGTCAGCTTCCATTTTCTTGATTATCCATCGTACTTCTTCATAGTACTTTTCTGGTATCGGGTAAATCCTATTCTGATAAGGAGTTTCATCTGTAAGCCTAATCTTATACTTGTAGTCCTTTATCAATCCAGGCTTATCATCAAACATTTCTTTAAACTCGATGATCAATTCCTCAAATTCATCCTGAATTTCGTCAAACCCATCTGCTTGGAGAGTATGCATTTCCCTTCCATTTTCTACCTCTTCAATAATGCTGTTAATAATTTCTTCCCTGGGATCTTTTTCTAGACTGTCATTCGAATCCTGTTCTCCTAACTCTTCTGTGTTTATTAACCCTTCACTAAATTTTATGACTCGGTTTTTCATATCAATTACTGCTGCAACTTTAGTAATGAAGTCAATGCCTAGCACGATATCAAAATTGATTTTCCTCACTACAATGAAAATGTGTTCATATGTGCTTCCATTTATTTCAAAGTTTAATATAACTTGGATTTTGCATTTTACCGCTTTGTCTTGAAAAATACCACGCTCTTTAACAGCAGATGCGGGTAAAACTGTCATCTTATTGCCCTAAGATAATCTCTGATAACAATCATCCGACATGATAAACATAATGTCACCAGTATCCATTGTGGTGTTTGAAGCCATATTTTCAGTGTTGCCTTAGTAAACAAGAGTTTAGTGCTTTTCAGTCGGTCAACACGAATGTACCCAAAAGAGATGGGTTATACCCTAATCCTGAAATAAATTACATGAGATTAATGAAACACTAGGATGACCAGTTTCGATCGTCAAGCGATCATTATCAGATCCATTACACTTAGGCTATAAAATCTATGTTTGAAATACAGGTGAAAATATTTACAATATGTACAATTATTTAGTTGCAGTATTGGTACTGCAACTGTCAGTGTATGCTAAATGCAGTATATATGATGTTAGGTGAAATGCTAAATGGTGATAGCTATCCGGAGTTTGTACTTTGGGGAGATTATATGGTTGTAAAACTATGGTTAAACTATAAATTTGTAGGCTAACTACTTATCTGATTGTCTTCCTTACTACAGCTACTCGCAGTTTTCGTGCTCACTGGAACTCACTGTGCGGTCGACTGCGGTGGTTATCTTAACGACTGTTTTTTCCCTGCCTTCCCCCCCCCCCCTGCCCATACGTGCTGTGGGGAGTGATAGCGATGTGTTTATATGAGGTGTTGCCAACCTAGATAAGATGTATGTTATTGAATGAGGTGGGTCTACAACTATTAAAGACCGTGGATTAGCCCTCGCCACGCGTGGACCATAAGCCATTCGAACTAAGCGTTGACGGTCTTATGAGGACGTCCCGGCACCTTTAATACTGCCGCGAATATGGGCCTTGGTTTATTGCAGAAGAAAAGTACATCGTACACCTGATCCAGATAACATTTACCTATTAAAAAAAACCTAATTCCCCCCCCCCCCCTTTTTATCTAGCTTGGCTGTGTCACTAAATTGTGTCTTGTTTCCGACAGGGTGTGTTTTTTAGTAGCGTGAAGAGGGGTGAACTCTCCATGAACGTGTGTTCATTTAGATTGTTGGAATTGTTTCGTTTGGCTAGGTGTATCTCGATTGCTTCCTTTATGTCAAGAGCTCTGCCTTTCGATTCGTGATGGATTATTTTAAGGTCCGACTCTATGTTGGTAAAGCTGTGCCCCGCGTCACACATATGTTCGCACACCGCTGAATGTGTTCCGTATCTTATCGCATTCGTATGTTCATTATAACGGGTGTCTACTCGTCTTCCACTCTGCCCGATCTAATTAGCTTGACAACCGGTGTCTTGGCACGTTATCGAATATACCCCTGACCTTGAATACGGGTCACGTTTATTTAGATTACTATTTAGGAGGTGCCTAGCGGTTGTGTTTTTCGTCGTGAAAGCTATCTTTATGCCTTGCTTTTTGAATAGGTTAGTGATTTTATGTGTATTCGCATTCACATAGTTGAAACGCGCAAATTTTTTCTCATTACTGTCCGGTTTGGGAATCGTTTTATCTTTATTTTTATGCTTGGCTATAATTTGGTTTATTTTGCTTGGCGGGAAGTTGTTTTCCTTTGCTATTTGCTTAATAGTTCTTATTTCCTTATTATAGTTGTCTTTTGACATGGGTATGTTTAAAGCCCTGTGCACCATTGAATTGAAACCCGCATGCAATCGACAACCAGTCTAATCACCCCAGTACGCACAAACTAGCGGGTTTCAATTCAATGGTGCACAGGGCTTTAAACATACCCATGTCAAAAGACAACTATAATAAGGAAATAAGAACTATTAAGCAAATAGCAAAGGAAAACAACTTCCCGCCAAGCAAAATAAACCAAATTATAGCCAAGCATAAAAATAAAGATAAAACGGTTCCCAAACCGGACAGAAATGAGAAAACATTTGCGCGTTTCAACTATGTGAATGCGAATACATATAAAATCACTAACCTATTCAAAAAGCAAGGCATAAATATAGCTTTCACGACGAAAAACACAACCGGTAGGCACCTCCTAAATAGTATTCTAAATAAACGTGACTCGTATTCAAGGTCAGGGGTATATTCTATAACGTGCCAAGACACCGATTGTCAAGCTAATTACATCGGGCAGAGTGGAAGGCGAGTAGACACACGTTATATTGAACATAGGAATGCGATAAGATACGGAACACATTCAGCCGTGTGCGAACATATGTGTGACGGGGGGCACAGCTTTACCAACATAGAGTCGGACCTTAAAATAATCCATCACGAATCGAAAGGCAGAGCTCTTGACATAAAGGAAGCAATCGAGATACACCTAGCCAAACGAAACAATCCCAACAATCTAAATGAACACACGTTCATGGAGAGTTCACCCCTCTTCACGCTACTAAAAAACACACCCTGTCGGAAACAAGACACAATTTAGTGACGCAGCCAAGCTAGATAAAAAAGGGGGAAATTAGGGGTTTTTTAATAGGTAAATGTTATCTGGATCAGGTGTACGATGTACTTTTCTTCTGCAATAAACCAAGGCCCATATTCGCGGCAGTATTAAAGGTGCCGGGACGTCCTCATAAGACCGTCAACGCTTAGTTCGAATGGCTTATGGTCCACGCGTGGCGAGGGCTAATCCACGGTCTTCAATAGTTGTAGACCCACCTCATTCAATAACATACATCTTATCTAGGTTGGCAACACCTCACATAAACACATCGCTATCACTCCCCACAGCACGTATGGGCAGGGGGGGGGGGGAAGGCAGGGAAAAACCAGTCGTTAAGATAACCACCGCAGTCGACCGCACAGTGAGTTCCAGTGGGCACGAAAACTTCGAGTAGCTGCAGTAAGGAAGACAATCAGATAAGTAGTTAGCCTACAAATTTATAGTTTAAACATAGTTTTACAACCATATAATCTCTCCAAAGTACAAACTCCGGATAGCTATCACCATTTAGCATTTCACCTAACATCATATATACTGCATTTAGCATACACTGACAGTTGCAGTACCAATACTGCAACTAAATAATTGTACATATTGTAAATATTTTCACCTGTATTTCAAACATAGATTTTATAGCCTAAGTGTAATGGATCTGATGATGATCGCTTGACGATCGAAACTGGTCATCCTAGTGTTTTATTAATCTCATGTAATTTATTTCAGGATTAGGGCATAACCCATCTCTTTTGGGTACATTCGTGTTGACCGACTGAAAAGCACTAAACTCTTGTTCACCAGTATCCATTAATGACTTGTATATTTGTCCATCAACATTAACACATATAATCGGTAACTCGTATGGTCTATCTTCTCTAACAATCTCCTTCTCGAAGATTAGATCTTCGTCTGTCACCTCATAGATTTCGTTTATCATCATCTGGTTTTGTGTAGCAGTATATCCTGTCTCCTCTAATTCCGTTTCAAAATTGTTTTTTTTTTGTCCTTGAGACTCATTCTCATGGTTTCCATTCTGACTAGTAGATGGACCGCGATCTATACTCAAGCTTTTTCTTCCCTTCCATTACCATTCTCATTATTTCTCAACTCCTTGAGATACTCTTTCCCTTCCGTATGACGTTCATCATACTTCTCCTTCGTCATTATTACGATTATACGATTATAGTTTTGGTTATTCCTATCGTTATTCCTGTTATAATAGCCATTATTAATGTATCTGTAGTTATTATTATTATGGTAATAACCACTTCTACGGTAGCCATTGCTATTATCGTTACTACGTCCTTGCTGTTGCTGATATGTACGGCCTCCACGGAATCTCCTGTATCTGGGTTCTGATTTGCGATCACGGAAATAATTATTCCTTTCAGCACAAATATTTCCCTTTTCTGGTTCTTTCGGATTGTCTGTCTGTTGTGTTTGGTCAAGATATATTGTACTAATGTCTTTTCACTCTTTCCTTTGGTTTTTCGCAACAACGTTCGGCATCGGGCTCATGTAATCAAGTTTTCTGAGCAGTTCGTCCAAGCTCGCTAGATCGTTGATTCCTGACGAGATAATTAGACGTCTAACTTCAACAGGGAGCATCCTGGCTATCGCGTCTATCAACTGAGCTGTAGATAACGGGGGTTGAAGAAATTTCAGTCTGGCGAGCTGACTCGTACAGAAGTCTGCGTAGCGTGTGGAAAGAGTTCCTGAATACTTTCGTGAGTATACATCTGCGCGTAGGGAATTTTGAGCTTCAATAGACCAGAAACGCTTTATCAGTGCTTCTGCGAATTCATCGAAATTCATAAAGGTATATCTAAAGGCACGAAACCATTCAAGGGGCCCATCTGACAGACTGCGCTCTACGATCTTCATTTCTCTCCCTCTTGGAATATGCGCTTCGATAAAGTAATCTTTGAGATTTCGGTTGTACTCTATGGTTGTGAAGCTATCTAGGTAGCTGAACTTCGCGGTTTGTCTTCAAAGTTCCTTATGACCGTCACGTTTCTCGGATATGAATCCTGAAGATTTGGTCGAAAATCTCTATTGCAACTTTCTGGCTCTTTACTCCTCTCCTCTAAACCTTCCGTAAACCTGAATAATCTTTCTTCCAGACTGATTTCCCTTTCTTCCACTTCTAGGCTACTTCTTCTAGTCTGATTCCTCGAATCTTCAAAATCTATCTTCTCCCTTTCCTTTTCTTCCATCTCAGTGATAATCTTCTTCAGCTGTTGGCCTACTACGGTCTTTAAATCTTCCTATAAGTCTCACGACTGGCAACATCTCCTAGATTTAGACTTTGTAATTTCTTGGATACGCATTCTTCTAGTTCTTTATTTTTCTCCTCACACATGGTATTAACGTTAGTGACAACCTTGTTCAATCGTTCCTCTATCGTTTTAGTCTTACTCTCTAACGATTCTTTCAAAGCTTGCACATCCTGACTAGATTGAGTTCTATCTTCTACTTGCTTTTCAGTGAGCGTATCAATCCTCTTACCTAAATCCTTTCTTACTTCAATAACCTCTCGATTAATTTCTACTTGAGTACTGGCTAATTTCTTTACTATGTTATCTTGGATTTGCTTAACATGTTCCCCACTGGATTTGTTCCACTCGTCTTTCCTGACAACTACATTAGCTTTTAACGTTTCAGCTATTTCTTCCTCAATATCTGCCTTATGAATTTTATTATGGTCAATAACCTGCGTTCGTAAAGTTTCTACCTTACCTTTTAATTCGGCCAGAGAAGCTGTGGTTTTTAACGCATCGTTTACAATACATGTCGTTAAAGCAGTTATATTCTGAGTACACAATGTTTTAGAAGCTTCCACCTCTTGCCTAATTTTATTAATGTCCACTTGGACTTTTGATACATCTACAAATACCGTATTGATTTCTGTTTGTATTTTACCTATTTCAGATTGTACATCAGCGACATCTGACTGCATATTGTTTATGTCAACCTGAACATTAGTGACATCGGCTTGGACTGTATCTACTTTAGATTGGACAGTGGATACATCTGACCTGACATTACTACCATCAGTTCGGACATCTCCGACATCTGTCCGTACACCACTTACATCATCCTGAATCTGCTTTGAGCTGGCCTGTAAACGCGTGACATTTGCAACCATTTTAGAGGCACCAGTTTGTAAACTCTCTAAAGAAGTCTGAACTTCTTGAATTTCAGTTTTGAAACTCTCTTTGACACTTTCTGCAACTTTATCTGTAATAGGATCAACAACTTTAACAATCACTATGTCAAGGTCCTCCTTTCGTTTACGCTTCAGTTTTTCTAGGTCCTGCTTCGCTTCCTAAAATTTACCTTCAACAGTATTCAAACTGCTCTGCAATTGCTCCTTCAAATTCTGCTGCAGCTTCATCTGCATCTCCTCCAACATTCTCTTTACATCCTCGGTTGCCATTGCAATAACACTTTATATAATTCTATAGAGACACATTCGACAACAGAGCAAAATAACAACATCTGAGCAACGTCCTCCTCCAAATATATTTTCGAGCACCTTAATGTCTATAAGTAACTTAAAATTACCTTAGCATTATCTTATAGTACACCCTATGTTAAATAAACTTACTTATAATGTTCGTTCTCCTGTGACTCACTTTAAATATACTACAACAAAGAAAATTCTACCATTACAATCATTAAAACAAGTTAGCTTTATTTTTAAACATGACCTTAGCAATCGCCATGTACCGGTGAAATAAAATAGATATTCAGATCGTAGGTCGTTTCTCGAAACTATCTACCTACTACACCTCTCTCAGGTTTCTAAGATCTGATCTTTATCTGAGTGTAACCTTCCTAATATCAATTTAAAATAAGCCTATATAATTACACTCACATCCATCCGAAAATGGATAAGACATCCCATAAGTCTGGTAATTATTTCTTTCACTAGAAATGTTCAAACCAACTTCCTTTAGAGGCACTACGAAGCTAATTTCGTAGCCCCAAAGTTCATAGGGCGCCATTCCTACTGTACCCTTAAATCCGGAAAGTAGCCTGTTGGAATATCCATTGCCTCAGCTGGATCGCCTATTTCTAACAGCACCGGCCTATTACTACATTAGAAATCGCTCCAAACATGGTCTTTAGGGATCTACACACAGCAGTTACAAGAATATTGTGGATCAACAACAAACTACACGGGGCACACCTACCTTTACTTACCTTCTCGGGGACTGGGAATTCAGCTACGCCTACAATACATCCACAATACTCTACTCCTTATATTTAAAATGAATCACACGCCAACACCGAGAGATTACGAAATGAATAAATTTATTAACAATGGTAAACTAACCTAAATAAACAATATAACAATAAACTAATTTAATAACAAAAGAAAAACAAAACCACACAATCATACACACTTCCTTTCTACTACACATCTTATTACAATGCCGTGTAAAAATATCAGCGTGAAAGCCTTGGTTTGTATAGGCCTACACTACGCAACAAAAGCGTTTAAGGAAGGCTCTTACATTCATAGCATTCCTGAGAACGGGTTACCTTCACTAGCCCCCGTCTGGAAACGCACGTGCACTAGCCTGGCTTTATCAATGAAACACCAGCACCACGCTGCATTCAAAACTTTTCACATTTTATAGAAGGCTGTGAATCTTCACCTGCTCATATTATGTCACACCGCTCTCCAATCCTAACGGTGAATCATTCTAGCTAGCCTACATTGAGACTGCTTTTGAGTGCGTTAAAATACACGTAAAATTAACATTTAGATCTTACAAAAATGCCCATAACTTCTACGTTTCTTTAACAATCATTCTGAATTTTTTATATACTCTTTCATTCGCACTCCGAAATTGTTCTAGACCAATTCGGTTCAACAATTACTCTCAACAGTGTGCAATCATTCATACAAAACATCTGCTCACAAAACACACGCTATTCCAAAACAATCGATTAAAAAATCCTACCATAAATTATTTAACTAATTAAATCATTTCCGAAAAAATATTTACATATAATTTGTTCATAATAATATACACTATTTAGTGTTGCTAACACGTTACTTTCGAGATTCTGGCTTCTCGTTTACAATACAATTCTCAATTAATAATATACACTGGTTTTCCACATAACCATTCTCTAACACTCCGTAGTTTTGATATACTGCTTACACATCGTCTTATATAGGTTTCATTACATTGTCGGTCTAATACAATCGACTGACTAAGGTTAACTGTACGTAATTACATAACTTCGGGTTTAATAAAATATAATAATTGTATTATAGACATGAGTAGACAATCGTTCTCTAGCTGTATTTCCGCTAAAATCCTCCTGTCAACACAGCTAAATCGTTACTTCACATGAACTGGACTACTTGTATACAACGGCTCTTATCATGATCCATGCCTTCTTATCAAAGAGCAATAATACTCTGACTTCCCTTAAAATGCGGTACTTCCCTCGCATGAGCACTTCATAGTCCTACAAATCCGCATATAACAGTATATATGGCATAAACAATTGTCATCCACTATGTTAAACAATAACCAAAAACGGATTAATTTTTATTAACGTTTCTTCTGTAGGAACTTTTCTCAATTAATGGAATGACCCTCAGTATCATTCCACATGACTACTGAACTACAATTATACATGCTTAAGTTCTTCAAACGAAACTTCCAATCGTAATGAACGATATTAGACTGTCGTGATTGACCTCCTAAAGTTTACTTCACAACAAGATAATTAACTGTTAACTCGTCTGTCGCAAATACATGTAATAAAAATAATACTCCTGTCTCATCTCACTTATCAAGCTTTAAATTGTTTATCGTTGTAATATGAGGTCCACATAATGACGTTATATTACACAAATAGTGTAAAATAACACACATGTTATTTATAGTGTCAAATAGAATTCAATCTTGACCGGGGTAATCTAGCTTTGAATTCCTAGCCAAAGATTTGAATAATCTTCTATCAAAAGGTATTTCCTCTAACATATTAAATTAACAAAGCCCTCAGCCTTACAAATAATAAACAGGTTTGTCAACGTCGTAATGTTTTTCCACTCTACACAAAGAATGTTTATAGGGATTAAGACTTCGGTCTTATCAAACGACTAGTATTTCCTAGATCGCCGACAGTTTATGTACATGAATTATATAACAATATCATTCGATATTTCTTCTGTTCTTGAAGTTAGATGTTGTTACATTAAAGTGCTCAAATTAAATTTAATAAGATTTAATTTGAAGCTATGACACAATGTCAGAATACTAGGTTTAAATCAAATTATTAAAATTCGAGAGTCGAATCGACTAGTCTTCTATGAGGCAATATGATTCTTCAAACAAAAATTAATGACAGTTCCACAACTGAACCGTAGAATAAAATTTAAAAATAGATGAAAATCGATCATCTCCTAAATAATCTTGAAGCATAAAAATCTTAGCATACATCTTAAGTGTAAAATACATGAGAGCATACTGAAAATAAGAGACACTGCTCCCTTATTTGGACGAAAACTTGAAGATCTATGTAAGTATTCCCTCAATACTTTATATGTTTCCTCAGTTAAGATACTGAGATGGATCTGCATTCGAACCTCGGATCTGCGACCTCAGAGATAGGAAACGTCCCTCTCTGAAATTCACCAACATTCGCCTGGGCTCGAACGACATCCTTCTGGCAAATTCTTCTGTGGTTGCTGGGCTACCCTAGCATCTTGACAAATCTCTTCTGTAGAATCTTCAGTCTCCGTCGTAAATATGTATCAGCCTCATCATTGGAATAATTTATGGAAATATTCATATAAATAGTGAATGAAATATTTCATTGCTAATTGATGTTACTTTAGTGTTCGTAGACTGACGAAAATGTACAAGATGGATCGTACACTACGTCTGTATTCAAGAATACGTCGTCTAACGAAGTTCCATCGTTGTATCTTAACTCCTGTTATCGAACATGTCTCTGGCGCATGACTATCTAGTTCATCATATCAACAATGTTAATTATGTTGAATGAAACCATTTGAAGAATAATGATAGTCATTCTGATAATGTTTATGTGTTGCGCCGATGTTACAAGTTCTTCGCTACTGTTCACTTGAACTGCGTTCGCCAACTTCACGTTGCACTCTAAAATGATATTTAGCTTTATTTCCAACACATTTGAAAATCTGTCTTAACAGGCTTATATTGTCGAAACGGTAAGTTTTAGAACGCTCGACTTTCCGCAGAATATAGTATGCGACCTGTTCTTTATATATATTCGCTTAGTTAAACTCAAATCTCAATTATATAAGAGATATCATTATTTCAATGTTCCTCACAACTTCACATAAAATGGAAGTGAGGCAATCTCCTACGTTCCACCTAGCTATCCTCGCGTCTCCACAAGTCGACAGTCGTCGCACTCGGACAAAGCTTTGGGATCTCCGTTAACCCAGTAAAAACACTTCCTCACTCTTCAAAGACTGCTGGAATAAGAACATCGATCCTTGGATCTCCCCCTCCAAGTCGAAATTTTGGCGGCCAGATCAATCTCCCACCATAATTTTAGCGCGTAGATTACTAATGCTTATTACTGCGTAGATTAACCGATCAGCGGGTTTTAAAGTATCAGACATAATTTCTTTTAATATTCTCTTCATTACCAAATAAGAAAATCTTCTTCTAAGGGCCTAAATGCATAATTTCAACAAATTATACAGTTGAAGTTGATCCCGTCTTCAATAAGACCTCTTCTCATTGGCTCTGGGCTGGGATCCAATAGTATAATTTATAACAATATTTATAATATTAATTTCCAAATTCACTGTTGCTATGCCAATTTTAGCCTTCTAGAAGCGTATATTGTGCAATATATCACGTGATCGGGCTCTCCCACGGCCTCGAGCTTGTAACCCTACCCTCCTGTGTCACACTTCCAGAATTTATATTTGCTGGTTAAATTTTATCATGGGGACGGAAAATACTCTCATTTTGTCCCAAAATAATTCAATTTCCGGGGGCAGTACCTTCTTCAAGGCCACGGCCGCCTCCTTCCCTCTTCCTTGACTATCCATCCTGACCGTCCATTACCTTCCCTCATGAGGCCCATGTTCGCTTTGCTGGGGAGGCCGCCTGGGCGAGGTGCCAATCACACCTCACCAGTAGTATCCACTCCGATTAGATGTTCCCAGCTCTAGGACACTGCCCGTAGAGGCGGTAGTGGTGAGTTCCCTCGCTGAGTCCGTGGGTTCCACCAACCTGGAGGGTAAACGACTAAGAAAAGAAGAAAAGAAGAAAAAATCATAACAATAGAACAAACATTTACTAAGTAACGACAAGTGGTAAATAATATCTAACATGTGATGATAATTTAAGGATTTTACTATTCTGTAGAGAATGGAAAAGAACCTGATTGAGATTTGCACAACAGCAAGCTTTTAATAGCTCTATCACAAGTAGTACTTGGGGGGACCAGCCCAAGATATTAAAGAAACTGCAAAATCTTGGGAGCCAAGTCCAAAAGACATGAAAATAAATCCTCTCGGCACGCCGGAAGGCGGAGGTAGATTTCACCGGGCAAACTAGGGGATAGGCTATCATAGGCAAAATATGCAAGTTTTCGTAGGAGGATCAGACCTCATTTATTGCAAGAAAGTATTTTACAATTGGAGGTTAATTAACTTTTTCTCGTTTTTGTATGCATATTTTTATCATTTTATTGTCTTATGGGGATGGTAACCTTCTTGTCATTTGGGGTTCATTTTCAGCCTACTTTCGATTTTTGCAAAAATGAAAGTAGACTTATGAGATCTACACAGGGATAAATATTGTGTGTGCGTGTGAGAGAGTGAGTCTGTGTGTCTGTGTGTGTGTCTGTGTGTGTGTGTGTGTGAGTGGGTGTACTCTGAATGCCCCCCCCCTATCAATTCGAACACGGTGAAACCGAATTGAACGCAATTTGGTACAGAGGTAGCACTAGGAAAGGGCAGCTCAGTGTCATGTTTTATATCGCCGCCATCTTGACGGAAACGTAATGGCGGCCACCCAAATATTCAAAGCTTAATTGAAATTACGACTAACCTAATCATCTGATCTCTACCAAATTTTGCAACAACATACCTTCATGTGGGAAGTGTCTTTTGACCAAACTACAGAGTCATCCGCCCAATAGTTTGCAGATGGTGGTCATATATGTGTGCAAATCGATTCCCCTATCATTCAAACAGAACGAAATCCAAATCGAATCACCTTTGGCACAGAGGTAGCACTAGCAAGGGACAACTCAGTGTCATGTTTTATATCGCCGCCATCATAACAAAAACGAAATGGCGCCCACCCAAATGTTCTGAGCTTAAATCAAATTACGACTAACCTAATCATCCGATCTCTACAAAATTTTGCAACAATATACCTTAATGTGGGAAACGTATTTTGTCCAAACTACAGGGTCATCAGCCAAATAGTTTCAGGATGGTGGATGTATGAATCATGCCAGTATTATAGCCCAACCGTAACTTACGATTCAACAAGGCCTGACCTCAACAATTCAGCTTATAGTACATATGGAGGTTTAAACTGTCCTCAAGGAGGTGACCGGTAGGATATTTGCCCATTATAACAGAATATGTAACCGTAGAAGTGACTTAACAGATCCGATTGACGATACAATATTGTTGTGGGTCGTGACGTCCCATTGACAAAATGGTCGCTATATGTGCTCGTAAATCCATATATATCCGTAACTGCGTAAGGTTATATCCTTTTAGGAATGTACTCAACAAAATGATACATATTTAATATCAAATGATTTATAGAAGGGCCAAAAAACGTTAGGGAAATCGTTGATTTCAGCACAAAAAAAAAAAAGATTCATTTGTACTAAAGAAGCTATTTATATGACATTATTGTATCACATCCATGGCGCAGTGGTAGCGATCTAGCTTCATAGTCCTGATTACCCTGGTTCGAATCCCTATAGGTTCGGTTATGTTTACTTCGTTTTTTTGTATTTATTGATTCATAACTACTCATACATTATAATGTTAAGCATATATTGTGTGTATTTGCAATCAAAAATATTACATAATATGCTGTACTCATAACACCACAAATTTCAACACTCGACCAGAGCGATTAAAATTCCTTGTCCCTTATCCGCGGTAGAGTCTATTGTTGTTGTTGTTGTTGTTATTTTTGTTGTTGATTCTTTAGGGGTTTTGCGGCATCATGGTCTTGTACCCCCGTGTACTTGGGTGCGTGTAGACGTTGTCTGATAACCTGTGTCATTGTGACGTATGTAGGCTTACTATTGTATGAACTTTTATACGAGTAAGGATTTGGGTAAGAATATGTTGTTGTTGTTGTTGTTGTCGTTTCATTTGAGATGCATGGACATCATGGTCACTTAGCCTCGTGTACTTGGGTCAGTGTTGAATTTTGTTTCATGACCTGTGTTATTGTGATGGCTGTATTAGTGTGTGTATATATAATTCAGGTGTTGATTCAATCAATCAACGTTTAATATCCGTATAGCACGTTGTATTTCGACAAGCTACTACAACCAATATTCAATTATACTCCTTGAAGAGAACAAAGAGTTATAACTAAACCCTTGCATTTAGGAGAAAGTAGGCTATATGTTCTTTATTGAACATCTTGTTATACTTGTGATCACAATGTCCTTATGCAAGGTTTGAAACTGATGTGTAACTATCTAACAGTCTGTTACTTCTTCACGCAAAATTTTATCTCCCGCAGAGATGTTGTTTGGTTCCTCAGTTTAGGGGCTGTGACAACGTGGTCATGTAACTCCGTGTACATTGGGTGTGTGTAGAATCTGTCTGATAAACGGTGTTAATTGTGATAACTCTATTAGTCTGTCATTCAGGTAAGGTCTGCAGACGGTCAATTTTAAATAGTAGTTCCTAATTTTGTACCATATACTAACGTCAACGACACCTAGCTATGAACTTGGCTACTAGATGCCACCGCAACCAGCAACTCGCAATGAACGTTGGAACTTCCCCTCCAAAGGAAAGCATGCTGAGGGATTTTTAGCGCTCTTAGAAAATCCTACGACTTTGGTCGGCTTTGAACCAGGGACCTTGGGCATAGAAGTTCAGCATGCTACCAATTAACCGCTTCCCACAGAGTCAGATAGTAGGAATAAAAGAACGGTTCTGGCGCAGGGGCTAGTGCGCAACCAGCCCTATGTTATTCTTATGGAGGGGACAGTCATTGCTGGCGCATGGGCTAATGCGCAAGATGGCCGCCATGCCCTGAGACTGTGTATGACGACACAGGGAGAGGTCGGCCATGTAGTTGCTAAATGGAATATTTATTATTATTATTATTATTTATTTTGCGCATGCGCTTACACATTCTCAGCATATTTGCTGGAAAGGAAACATTTACAATCCCAGATACCATATATATCATAAGGAGCAAAGTCTTGGTGACTGCATTCAGTAGGCTAGTTGCTTTACGCTTTTCCCCCACTCCTTCAGGGCCCAAGAACAGCCTTACTACGCGACACGTAGAAAGTATGACAGTTTTCTGCATCAGTTTGAAAAGGCCAGGGTCTAATTTCAACTCACTGAGCGATTCCTTTAAGTTGTTGGGAATCACGCCAGTGCTGGAGATAATAATAGGAATTGTCCTGACTTGTGCCATGTGCCATTGCTTCCTTATCAGTTCTGAAAGCTCTGTGTATTTTGACAGCTTTTCAACATGCTTTGTTAGCATGTTGCCACTGTTTGGGATTGCCACATCTATGAAGGTAGTGTGCTTCATGCATTTGTCAACAAGAACAAAATCAGGTCTGTTGTGCACAGCTGACTGGTCTGTCAATACAGTACGATCCCAGTACAACGTAAAGCTGTCATTTTCCAGTACACTTTCAGGAGCATATTTGTAGTACGGCACTTTCTCTTGGCTCAGCAGTTGAAGGCGTATAGCCAGTTCTTGATGAACTATCTTGGCAACAAAATCAGGCGCGGATCTAGAGTTTGGTTTTGGGGGGGGGTCAGAGATTCGATCTAGAGTTTAGCTTTGCGGGGGGGGGGTCAGAGAATCGAAATTGTTAAGAAAAATAGTATCACTAAAAACGCAATCACAAAATAACCAAACGTACAAAATCAGACCAATTTTTTTGCAAGCTACATGGATAGAAATTTGATGCGTTTAGCGCACCAAAAATATTCGTACAAATTGCAACGGCGTGTTTTGCGACTTTTACATCGAGCTTCGAGAAAAGGATCAAGGTACGTTACAGTTTCGGCAAGTCGAGTTGGTACCGACAAAGGGAGAAAGTCACAGCTTAAATTGCCAACCAAGCTTGCGGTTTGGAGGTCAGCAAAAATTTTTGGTGCGAAAAAAAACCCCAGTTTCCTATCTGTGCATTGCTGCACATTCATCGTGACATCACTATAAACATCGATTCGGTGATCACAAGGTTTGCTAAACAAAATAGACGAGTTGATTTTGTTGTATAACTAATAGTTTTTATACAAGAGGTTTGAAGTTGTAAATATGTACAGTTGTAACAGAACATAATAATTCCAATAAAGATAATTCAGTATTGAATAAAATGGAAAAAAAATCCTGTTTTTCAGATAAAATTCGTTAAGTTTTATTTGTCTGGTAATTGTGTTTTCGTTTTTTGAGTTTGCAAAAAAATTTGGTCTCCGTTTGGGGGGGAGGTCATGACCCCCGTGACCCCCCCCCCCTTGAATCCGCGCCTGAACAAAATCATGTCTCTTCCTATATTCTGTCCCTGCAATATGACGACAACCTGATATAATATGCTGAACAGTCTCCGATGTTGGGCAACCGTATCTGCAATGGTCATCTTGCACAGATGCATCCTTGATAATGTACTTAAGGTAGTTCCTCGTGGGGACAACCTGGTCCTAAATAGCCATCATAAAGCCTTCTGTTTCAGGAAACATCTGCCCAGAAATCAACCAAAAGTTCGACGCTAGCTTGTCGACGTGAGTTTGGATGACTTCATTGGGATGTCTTCCGTGCAGCGGCTTGGACAACCAGGCATTGAATCTATCCAAATCACTGCGCACCTGATTTTGAGTCTCTTACTGACTTAAGAGTAGTGGAGTTGAATCATCTGCTTCTGTGACAGCCTTGTGCAGTATCGAATGGTTCGATACAGAACAGAAGTATTTTCTTAGCTCATAGATCTGTCGAGCTACTTGGTTGTTTATATCAACAATTCCTCTCCCACCCATATGTCTCGGTAACATGACTCGTTTCACAGATGTCCTGGGATGGTGTTTTCGTGATTTGGTCAGTGATGTTCTAATTTTCTGTTCTAGACTTGCAATGTCAGTTTTACTCCACTTGATGGCCCCAAACGAGTAACTAAGGATAGGGACAGCATATGCGTTGATTGCCTTAACCAAGTTTTTACTGTTGAGGCTGGTGTTACAAACAAGCTTAATTCTTCTGTCAAATTCCTTCGTCAGATCTTGTTTCACTACTGAGTGTTCTATGTGTCGGGCTTCCTTCATTCCCAGATACTTGTAGGTCTCGTCAGTGAGCATTGTTATAATCTGCTGGCCCTGAGCTGTTTCATATATTCCTTCCTGCAGCTTGCCTTTCATAACGTTCAGCGTTTTACATTTCTCCAGCCCGAATTCCATTTTCACATCCTGCGAGAAGGTTTCCACTATCTTCAACAGAAACTCTAGCTGTGCTCTGGTGGCAGCATATAGCTTTAGGTCATCCATATACAAGAGATGGTTGCACTTTGCAAGCTCCCTGGAGTTCTTCTTGATACTGAAGCCATATTTTGTTGAATTAAGTTGGTTTGATAGTGGATTCATCGCAAGACAGAACCATAATGGGCTCAAGGAGTCTCCTTGGAATATTCCCTTGTGGATTGGGATCATACTGGTTGCAATACTGCCATTTGTAGTACCAAGGCACATTACTGTACGCCACATTGCCATGGCGTGTTCCAAGAAATATATAATCTGAGGATCAATTTTATACACTTTCAAAATATGGATCAACCAATCATGGGGCACGGAATCATAGGCCTTCTTGTAGTCAATATATGCCGTGAATAAATTTCTGTTATTGGCGAAGGCCTGGTTAGAAACCACTGAGTCAATGATAAGTATTTCTTTACACCCTTTGGACCCTTTCGTGCATCCTTTTTGTTGTGTTGCTAGGATGTTATTTTGCTCACAGTGGGCATATATCCTCCTACTAAGACAGGACGTGATGATCTTATACATCGTGGGAAGGCATGTAATTGGACGGTATTTTCCAGGATCTTGCATATTTTGTGGGTCTTTCGGAAGTAGATGTGTTACACCTTGTGTAAGGAAATTTGGCATCTACTGTGGATGAGCAACAACTTCATTCACCAGAGTAGACAGAAGATCGTAAACGCACCATAATTTCTTATACCAGTAATTCTGTATCTGATCTAAACCGGGTGCTTTCCAGTTAGGAAGACCTTTACTGATGGAAGAAATTTCAGTTGATATTATTGGATCATATTGCATCGAATTATATCCTTTAGAGATGTCTGTTACTTCCTGAACCCAATGGGAGTCTGGGTTAAAATTGATGGCTTTGGATAGTTGATTGCTCCAAAACTCTTCAATTTCTTCCTTTGTTGGTTAAGGAGCATTTGAGGATACATGATTTTTGCTCAGTGCTCTGTAGAATTTCTTCTCGCCTTTGACAAATAAGTTGTTGTTCTGTCTCCGTTTCCTACTGGCTCTGTATCTTGAAAGTATGTTGGCTACGAACGTTAGTTTCTGTTTGAGTGTATCTAAACACTGTTCGGCTTTTGTGTTTGGATCACCTCGGTCGGTGTGGATTTTGGACCTCCTCATTATTGCCTTACAGAGTCTCACCAGTCTTCTTGTGTGCGTTCCTCTGATAAACTCAGTCAAACGGCCAATATCTGTTCGCAATTTGTCAATATTGCCTATAAGACGTCTTTCCCACTTAGGAGTAACAGGAGCACATTTCTTACTGCAGGAATTATTCCTTTCTCTCAGTTGGATGCCCATAGTTCTGATAACTGTGACGGCTCCACAATACAAAACAGTATGAAGAGATTCTAAGTCATTCACATCTATCAAGTGTTTGGGTAGGATAGCTTGATTCATGATATTTTAAATAATTGATACCTTCCTAGACGAATTCACTCGAGGCAAGGCAGGTCTATGCATTGGGTCTGTTCCATTGAACTGAGCCATTGCCGTCATCATTTCATCTGCTAAGACTCATCTTAATGATGTGTATCCGGCTGTATGCCACTGACTGGCTCATTGTGTTCTTCTTGATGTTGTTCCTGCTCATGGAGCTCTTGTGCTAATTCACCCTCCAGATTAGTTCATTGATCACAATCAAACACTCTTCTGACCTCCTGCTTGATTGTATTCAGTCTTGCTTCTGGCACTAAATTATTACGGACTATCGCCCTATATTGGTCCGCCACTCTCTGTTCAGTCACACGTAGTTCGGGGTAAGCTTCATGGAACTCCTTGAATAATGTCTGCCTATATCCAGTTAGTTCTGTTCCAATGCGAGTCACCTTATAATAAATGCGCATTACAGTCTCGTTCATTGCGATTGACCATTATAAGCGCTTTCTTGGCAGGCCTGCTTGGGTGAGTGCCGGAAGTGGTTCTGGCACAGCACTTTCAGCAGGCAGAGCACTTGACGTTGGTTGGCTTTGTTGTAGTTGTTGGGCTGTATCTTCTTGTGCGACAGGAGCCCGCCTCATCAGCACCCTGCCACCGACGTCTCGCTTGCTATCATGTCCATCGCTGGCTCTAGACATGCCCTGACGAACCTCAGGCAGCGGCCTTTCATTAATTTTTAAATGTATTTTCTCCATATTATAGGTTGGTGCATTTTTAACCTACAGCCAGGTGTTCATCTTCAGCCCCTCCTAACATGGAGAACAGACGATGTTTGCAGCCGCCCTCTACGGATCAGACACTGCAGTTAAGGTTTGTTATCAGGGGTTTCCCTCCCCTAGGCAGGTTGCCTTCACCAAGGCTGAGGAGTCCTGCCTACTTAGTTATTATTATTATTATTATTATTATTATTATTGATTGATCATGTACAATCAAGACCAGACTTATTTTGTCCACCTCTTGATGTAGTGGCTAGCATTCTTGGATGTTACTGCAAAGGCCCGGGTTCGATTCCTGGCTCTGCCAAGAAATTCAATTTCTGGTCTCGGGAGTGGAACGGGTACACTCAGCCTTGTGAGGCAAAACTGACAGGAGCTGGGTTTTGATTCATACCTCAGCCATTCTGCCTAACCCAACTTCACCTAACCTAACCTAACCTAACTTAACCTAATCTAACCTAACTTCACCTAACCTAACCTAACCTAACCTAACTTAACCTAACCTAACCTAACTTCACCTAACCTAACCTAACCTAACCTAACTTCACCTAACCTAACTTTACCTAACCTAACCTAACCCAACTTAACCTAACCTAACCTAACTTAAAAATGAGAGAAAAACAGTGAGAGCAAAAAGTGTGAGCAAAAAAGTGAGAGCAAATGTGAGAGCACAAATAATAAACTTAGTTATAACCTAACCTAACCTAACCCACAGAAACCTCATTTAAAGATTTTAGATTTTAGATTTTAACATTTTACATTTTAACATTTTAGATTTTGATTTTTTAATTTTATATTTTTTAGATTTTACATTTTACATTTTTTTTGTATTTTAGATTTTAGTTTTTCTTAGATTCTACATCATAAATTTAAGACTTTTTGATTTTAGATTTTAGATTTTACATTTTCCGAAAAGAGTAAACAACAAGGTCACATACCTAACCTAACCTAACTTCACCTAACCTAACCTAACCTAACCTAACCTAACTTTACCTAACCAAACCTAACCTAACCTAACTTAACCTAACCTAACCTAACCTAACTTAAAAGTGAGAGAGAAAAAGTGAGTGCAAAAAGTGTGAGCAAAAAAGTAAGAGCAAATGTGAGTGCACAAATAATAAACTTAGTTATAACCTAACCTAACCTAACCTAACCAACAGAAACCTCATTTAAAGATTTTAAATTTTACATTTCAACATTTTACATTTTAACATTTTAGATTTTTAATTTTTTCATTTTACATTTTTTATATTTTACATTTTACATTTTTGATTTTTTTGTATTTTAGATTTTAGTATTTTTTAGATTCTACATTTTAAATTTAAGATTTTTTGATTTTAGATTTTACATTTTACATTTTCCGAAAAGAATAAACAATAAGGTTACATACCAAACCTAACTTAAGCTAATCCAAAGGCTAATGCACATAAACAAAGTATATAAGGGCACATGCAACTATCCTTATGCTAGTCTTATAGGCTACTGTACAACATGATCACCACTCCAACCGGGTATTTTTTTTTTCATTTTGTTGTTTACACATTTGTCAATTTTCCAATTTCCCAATTTCAGTTTTTTAATGTCAGTTTTAAGTTTTTCAATTTCATAATATGGAAACATGGATTTTGCATTGTGTTGTTTACACATTTGTCAATTTTCCAATTTCCCATTTTCAGTTTTTTTAATGTCAGTTTTAAGTTTTTCAATTTTATAATATTGAAACAGTTTTTAAAATGTCATTTGAAAGTTTTTCATGATATAAAATAATTTATTAAACACAATGTGTTCATTAATTTACAAACATTTGTTTACATACCGGTATTTACTTCTGTTTTTCACCAGTCTTTTGTTAGCGTATTTAGCGGCTGGGTTCTGTTTCCACATTTCAGCAAGTGATACTTGGGGCATGGTTTGTTCAAGACCAACTACAATACTCAGACCTTAATGCAGGCACAGTATAGGTACCAATACAGTATGGACACATGGTAAAGGCCTGATGTGTCCTTACTGTATTGATATCTATACTGAGATGCAGGTATCGAAAGTGTGAAAATGGCGAATGCGGAAGCCCGAGATATTGTTTGTTTACATTCGTTGCTGGGATACAATATTAGCTTTGATTAGCTTCGTCTGATGAAAGCTGTGATAAACTATTGCTCATCTGTAATTGTTAGTGTCTTCAGTATGTCTGTTAAGTCCAGTTCGCGTTAATGTACTGCAATCGTGTGTAAATATGTGATAATACGCTTATTATGGACTGGTACGTTTGTGTGATGATTGTTCAGTCGACCGATGGCATTGTGTCATTTACTGCAGATGTTGAAGTACCTGAGACTAAAGCATTAATAGAAGTGTCTCAAGAATATCACCGCAATGATTTGCTAGTTAGTGAAAATATAATAATAGCTTTTCAGTACCGGTAGTGTCGAACTTAAGTACGTAAAGGGAAAACGGAATGAGCATCTATGGCAAGACCAACGTGTTGACGTTATCTTGAACGCTCAGCTTCATGAGCCTCCGTAAAGTCTTACCAGTCTAGCAGATGTTCTACACTGCCTTGTATACACGCCAAATATTACAGAGAACTTCTGTTTTATTGGTTAAGGAAGATGTCCCCTGTGCCAAACATTGAACTCATTGTCTTCCGTCATTATTCATACTTTTGTGATTCTTACAGCTTGCAAGTTATTTTTTATTATGATGTGTGTAATAAAGTGTTGTGAGTAACTAGCCAATTATGTACTTATATTACGAGATGGTGTGCCGCGATAATTCCGTAAGAGGGAGATGGTGCTTTCCTACCTACATTACTTTACTAAATCTAATATTTCCAGCGTACAACTATTCCAAACGGTAACAGCGAATGTTTAATAGGTTAGATGGTAACATATTATCGTGTCCTTTGTGTGTGGTAAGCTCTATAATTATGTTCAGATATCCACACGACGACTTCTTTGCATATTTCAATCAAATAATTCGGTGTGATGTTTTAGCCGAGATTTTAGACAATTCTACGAGAGGTCTTAATTGAATTGTATCTCTGTAGCGTTGGTTCGATTATTTCAGGCAACTATTCTCATTCCGTGTGTACACAAATACGCTGCATGTGCTGGGACAGCACTTCAGTAACCGGGTACTTTCTTCTCTCCTACTTCAGAATCTGTTTGATTTTTTGCTAATAATATTAATCTATAATTACTGAACTTAAATACAAATCGTGATAACTCGCCAAAAAGCGTCTTATTCAACCACAGAAACAGTGAGACTATTGTAGCTGCCCCTTGGGTGAAGACGAAGAAACCTATAATTCGAGGCCAGCACTATATAGATAAATTAATTCAGGTAAGTCTAATTCATTTATGCATATTTCTTCGGAACCTAGTCTCGTCTTGTGATATCTTTTATGATATATGTTGAGTAAATATAATAATTTACATGAACTGTGATCTTAGCTATTGGTAGGGCAACCGTCGCCGCCATGTTTTTTCTACATTAAGGTATGAGGATTGTAGTTGGTCTTGGTTTTTGCATAATTCACAGACGCAGTCGTTCTCCGGTTCGTGGTATGTTTTGGTCCGACATATTTTCCCATGGAACCCGTGGGCGGCGAATCTTGTTTACAGATGGCGAACTCATAGTTTGGTCCCTTCCAGGCTTCTGTTTTCATCGCTTCTGTGTCCATTATTTGCTCCGGGACCTCGTTGGCTTTGTTCTGTCTTTCCTTGATGACTGTTTTGTATGCGTGCGTGTCCGGTAATCCGAAACAGAGTTTTATGTCCTCTATGAAGAATGACTCTCGTGCTATTGTATACACGTAGCTGTTCCTTGTGAATTTAGAGATCGAGAGGGCTCGTTTTAGGAATCTGGCTTTAATGCTTTCTATTTTCCTAAGGTTGTTTGCCGTCAGGTAGGGCCATGTTATTTGTATTCCGTACGTTGCAGTCGGAGCAACTTTCAGTTTGAACAGCGCGATCGCGGTTGGCAGGGATAGCTTCTGGAGCTTAGGGATGTCGTAAGTTGCTTTCGTTGCAGCCGTCACTCTCTCTTGTGTATGCAGAGAGAAGGTGGTTCCAGTTGTTTGTAGTGTAACACCTAGGTATTTGAAGCTGGGTACAATTTCTATGGTTTCTTTCCCACACATTAAGTGGTCCCTCTTAGATAGCCTGCCTCCCCTTCTGAATTTCATCGCCTTTGTCTTCGAACTGTTTATTTCCATGGAGTTTTCTGTTGCCCATACCTTAATGTTCTCCATGACTGCCTGTAGGTCTTCTTGACTCTTGGAGAGGATGGCCATGTCATCTGCGTACATTAGCAGTTTAACGTTTCTTGTGCCTATGGTCTGTCCGATATCTGAAGTCATCACGTTAAAGAGGGCTGGGCTCATCGGGTCTCCTTGCAGGATCCCTCGTGTTTGGGTGATGCTCTTCGACGTGGATATGCCATCATAGATTGTGACGTAGTTGGCGTATAGAATCGACTTGATTGTTTTGAGTTCGTTGTTTGTGCTGCCTAGAATGTCCTCTAGTTTGTGGATGAGTATCCTCCTGCTGATGCTGTCAAATGTCTTCGAGTAATCTATGAAAATTGCGTATAATGGTGTGGCGGGTTCGGCTAGTGTAGTTGTTATTTCTTGTATGATTTCTTGGACAGCGTGCAGTGTTGATCTGCCCGGGGTGAAGCCATATTGACTCGGTGGTATGTAGGCTCTTAATCTATGTTCTATGCGTGCTAGTAGGATCTTGGAAAGCAGTTTGAATATGACATTTTCCAGGGCGATTCCCCTATAGGAGTTTGGGTCATCCTTTCTTCCCTTCCCTTTGTATAGCACAATTATGATTGACTTTCTCCATTGTTCTGGAATTGAGTTGTTCTTTAGGCATTCATTAAAAAGTTCCGTCAGTGGTTCTAGTAGGTCTTGCTGTGCTTCCTTCAGGCGTTCCATGTATATTCCATCAGGTCCAGCTACTTTGTTGAGTTTCCCAGATCTTATAAGTTGGTCGACTTCCTCTGTTGTGATTGAAACTATGTTCTGTTTGTTCGTTGTGTCTGATGTGCGATATACTGTTGGTTTGTCCTCTGCAAGGAGGCTGCTAAAGTGGGCTTCCCATTGCTCCATATTAACGAGGGGGCTTATTGCCTGCTTCTTTGACGACCTTAGAATTTAAACAGTTTCTGTTCGGCCTCGGCTATCAATTTCTGTTCTGTGGAAAGGTCGTGTTTTTGCTTCTTTTCTTTCAATAGCATTTTGTACCTCCGGCGTTCTTCGCCATATTCCTTTAGGGCGCTTCCTCCGTATTCTCTGGCTGCCTGGAGGAGATGTAGAGTGCTTTGTCTTTTGATATAGCACTCTTCGTCAAACCATGGCTTTGCTGATCGAGTGTGGGTGGACAGTTGAGTGGTGGCCTGTATGATTGTGTCATTCAGGGTTGCTGTTGCCTTGTCCAGGTTCCCCAGTTTCAGCATGTGCGTTATTGCCGGTAGTTTTTCTTTGTTCGTAATCCATCTTTTCTCATCTATGTACCTCGAAACTTTAGGTTTAAGGTTTTCATCTGTCTGTTCTTGTAATCCAGTTCTTATTTGAACTTCAGTTGTTACTGGTAGGTGCTTTCTGATAGCCAATTTTCCTATTTTCACCTGTGTGTGGTCCTTAATATCCGTGAATATTAAGTCGATCGTGTTTTTCCATTTGGGGCTATGTGTGTATAGACTTTCTCTCTGTTTAGCAGTCTTAGTTGTCGGTCCACGAGAAAATCTGTGATATAGATACATGGATTTCCCAATTTGTTGTTTACATATTTGTCAATTTACCAAATTCCCATTTACAGTTTTTAAAATTTCAGTTTAATGTTTTTTCTATTTTGTCAATATGGAAACATGGATTTTCAATTTGTGTTTTACATGTTCATTTTGCATTAGGAGTGGAGAGAGGTGGGTAGTAATTAAAAATGTACAAGCAGTGTCCATACAATATTTTTTATTTTAAATACATGTACACTATTTACACATAATACATTTTATATATATTCTTTTTTGTTATAAATTGTACAGTTGTTTTTATTTTGTTTTCTATTTTATTTTATTTTTTTGATTATGAATGCCATTATTCTCTTTTTTGTGTTTTTCTATTTTTGTAGTGCTATTGTTTTAATTTTTTAAATTGTTTTGTTTTATGTATTTTTTAGGCTCATGCAGAGGATTTTGATATTCAAAACTTAACTCTTTAAGCATGGTCAATGATTGAGTAATGACCATAGGCATGTGTGTACCTATACAATCAACATCAATCTCTCTTTTATCATCACCAGGACACAAAGCAATTTTGTTTAGTCTTATAGATGAAATGTCGTGTTGTTTAGAAGCGATAATGTTCATGGGTATTCTCTTTACATTGTTTTTCATGACACAATCCTTATAATCTTGAAAGCTTATATAATTTTTGACAACACCTCTGTTAATACCTTTAATCTTTTTGATTTCTTTACCATTTATATCTAAAGCGTACATTTTAGCTCTAAGTCCAACAAATGCTTTTATAATTTGTCCACAAGCCTCGTCTTTAAATTTCCCCACCGTTTTCTTGTTTGATGTAGAGTAACATATGTGATTAGTAGGATAATTAGATGTGTCCAGGTGTTCTAGAAAATCCAACTTGTCTTGATACACATCTTGGGTGTTAACCAAATAAATGAACGAGTTAGTATCCATATACTTGAGTTTAAGATTGTCCATGCCATAATAGGGTAGCAGGACATCATAGTGGTGGGAATACATGAGAGTTCTTGAAATATCCAGTATACACAATCCAATATATATAGGCTTATTGAATACAATGTTACGTTTAGCCATGTGAAAGCCGCTAGGTTAGGACCATAAATGGTTCTGTCAATAAATGTCGGCTTTGCTATTAGCTTTTCTGCCTTTTTGCTGTCTGTCACAAGACGTATGTCCATTCTTTTACGGATATTTTCCATTTTTTTTCCAAAAATGGCATTGTTGAATAATTTGTACAGATTTTTCTCAAAATCATTTTTGGCTTGTTTTCGAAGATTGTTGTTAAAATCAACGTAGGCCTTCAACCAAGGTCTTTGCTTAAATTTTAACACACGATGAATTTTTATCAATTTTACTCCATGATCTAAAGCCTGTTTTAATGCCATGTAGTGAACAACATATCGCCTTCGATTTCCAAGATGAGGAATTAGTTTTTTCAGAGACGAATCCTTAGGTTGTGTACACTCTGGTAGGAAAGGTAAATCGTTGTGTAGATCATGAAGGTCAGATGGGTAATCAACATCAACGTCTAGAATGTATCCCACATGATCGTCTTCCTTTAGTTTTTCTAGATCAACGGTATCTGGAGAAACCCACTGAAATCCGCCATAAGGAAGAGAGTGTCACATAGCCCACCCGTATTGGTTGTTGGCATCATCATAGGTAATAAACTGCGATGGTTTCTCAGAATCATACTTACTTACTTACTTACTTTATTCCTGCCGCTCCTTCCGGATCATAGTGCCTTGCCGAAATTTCTCCACGCAGTACGGTTCCTGGCCATTCTCTTCACTTGACTCCAGTTCTTGTCCACCTCTGCAATTTCATTTTCGATCGTCCTCTTCCAGGTCTTCTTAGGTCGACCTCGCTTCCTGGCGCCTTGAGGATTCCAGTCTAGTGCCGCCCTCTCAATAGCTCCGTCCGGCTTCCTTAGTGTGTGACCAATCCAGCGCCATTTCCTCTCCTTGATCTGGATGCTAATCGGTTGTTGATTGGTGATGGTCCAAAGATCTTCATTTGAGATTATGTCCGGCCACCTCACATTCATGATGCGACGCAGACATCTGTTAATGAACACCTGTAGCTGGTTGTTGATCGGTTTTGTGACTTTCCATGTTTCACAGCCGTAGAGAAGAATCGACTTTACGTTGCTATTGAAAAGGCGGAGCTTGGTCTTCCTGGAAATGTTTCTATTTCTCCAGATGGGGTAGAGCTGGACAAAGGCACCATTTGCCTTCCTGATACGGCTTCGAACATCTTCCTCTGCTCCCCCATCATTTGTGACTATACTTCCAAGGTAGAGGAAGGACTCTACTCGCTCAATGTCCTTTCCGTTGACTGTCAAACTAGCTGAAACTAGAATTTATCCTCATCTCTTTGGTCTTATTGGTGTTGATCATCAGTCCTGCACGTTCTGCTTCTCTCTACAACCTCCCCAGCTTAACTTCTATGTCTCGGTACCGTTGTGCCACAAGACAAATGTCGTCTGCGAAATCCAGATCTTCAAGCCTGTCATTTATACCCCATTGAATACCCTTCTTCCGTCCTCCCATTACCTTCTTCATCACACTATCCAGGACCAACAGGAACAGAGTGGGGGAAAGGACACAACCCTGTATCACTCCGGAACTGACCTTTATCTTTTCTGTTAATTTGCCTTCGTGAAGAACCTGGCACTCATACCCTTCGTACATCTCTTCCATGATTCTGATGATCTTTGTTGGAATTTTATATTCCTCGAGGGTCTTCCACATGATTCTTTGATTTACGGAGTCGAAGGCTTTCTCGAAGTCAACAAATGTGAGATAAAGGGTATTCTGCCACTCCACACTCTGCTCCAGGATGATTCGGAGGGTGCTGATGAGATCCACACAGCTGCGATGTTGTCGAAATCCAGCCTGTTCCTTCCGAAGCCTTTTTTCTACGCAGTCTTTTATACGATTCAGGAAGACTCTCGCCAGCACTTTTTTGGAATGGACAGCAAGGTGATACCCCTCCAGTTGTTACAGTTTGTGGTGTCCCCTTTCTTCGGCAACTTGACTATCAACCCCTTCTTCCAGTCGGTTGGAATGTTCTCCTCCTTCCAGATCTTCTCCAACAGCGGGTGCAGCAGATCGATCGTTATATCCAGGTCTGCTTTCAGTACTTCCGCTGGGATATTATCCAGACCTGGTGCCTTCCCGCATTTCATCTGCTTCAACGCTGTCCGTATTTCGCCCCGAGTTGGGGAGTCGAGGCTGATGCTTGAGTCACTTTCTGCTTCCTCTTCATCTTCTCCTCGCTGCTTACTTTCTGGTCCTCTATCTCTATTAAGAACCTCCGCAAAGTGTTCTCTCCATCTTGTCAGCTGCTGTTCACACGTCGTGAGGATTTCGCCCGTTTTGCTCTTCACAGGCCTAGTTTTATTAAAACCTTTCTTCGAAAGCATCTTTGTGATGCCATAGAGCTCCTTAACGTCCCCTTTCTTGCCGCTTCTTCTGCTTTCTCCGCCTGCTCATCAATCCACCTCCTATGATCCTTCCGTACACTCCTCTTTACCTCCCTGTTTGCTGTTGAATACTTTGCTTGTGTGAGAGCCTTCTGCTGCCTAGTCTTGCAGGTGTTGAGCTTGGCCTTAATCTCCTTCCAATAATTTATCTTGTCCCAGGTCTGATCGGATATCCATTCTTTCCGCAGGTAGTTCTTGTACCCGAGCTGCATCTCACTGGTTTCCACGAAGATATTCTTTACCTCGCTCCACACAGTCTCCACGTCCTTCTCTGTCTCGGAGTCCAACACCTGGAATTTATTTCTGAGCTCCAGTTTAAATTTGTCCAATCTCTGCTGGTTCTTAAGCTTGCCCACATCAAACTTGTTGTGCCGAGTGTTAAACTTTCGGCGGACTGCGACGATCTTCATGCGGAAGTTGGCAACCACAAGATGATGGTCACTACCAACGTCCGCTACTCTCTTGTTCCTAACATCTTCCAAGCTTCTTCTGAACCTCCTGCTCGCCGCGATGTGATCTATTTGATTTTCTGTGACTTGATCAGGAGACACCCAGGTGACCTTGTGGCACCGCCTATGAGGAAATACCGTGCCACCCATCACCAAATCCTGACTGGCGCAATATTCCGTAAATTTCTCCCCATTGTCATTCATCTCACCAAGGCCATGTTTACCCATGATCTGCTCCAACCCCTCATTGTTTGAGCCCACCTTCGCGTTGAAGTCTCCCATAACAATGAGAATGTCCTTCTTACTTGTTTGTCTTGCGACATCTCGCAGCATTTGGTAGAATTCTTCCTTCTTCTCTGGCTCCGACTGTTCTGTAGGCGCATAGCATTGGATGATGATCACATTCCTGATCTTTGTCTTGAACCTAGCAAACATGAGCCTACTAGAAATTGGCTTCCACTCCATAAGGCTTCTCTTTGCATTTCTGTTGAGCAGCAACCCCACTCCATCCCTATGTTCTTCATCATCGCCCCCAGAATAGAGAAATGTAATTCCATCTGTTGTCTGTATTTCACCAAATCCTGGCCACCTCACTTCACTCAATCCTAGGATATCCAGCCCATAGTTCTTCATCTCCCGTGTCACTTGTTTCAGTATGGTTTTCTCCATCAAGGTCCTCACATTCCAGAAACCGAATTTCGTAGTCCTCTTCATGCCAAAAATCGTCATCAGGTTATCCGTCCAGTTTTGTAATTTCGCTTCAGTTTCCGTAATCAGTTTATTTAAGAGGAGCGAGTGATTAACCCACTGCCTCCGAGTGCCTAGGAGGGGCTGCCACCTTAAGCCTGAGGCACCAGGCTGATTTTCTGTCAGGGTTTCTTCCCTTAGCCTTTGAAGAACCAACTCCAAACTACAAGGCAGCAGTTGTTTCACGAGAGCCCCGTTAGCCGTAATTTCTTCAGGGTTCCTGTAGGGCCTTCACAGCTACCGTAGCGGTCTTGAGGCACACAAAGTACCCACTGTACTTCACCCCTACAGGCAATCCCCTACTTAATTACGTTGCCAATCTCCCACGACGAGGACGAGGGGTTGGATTTGTGGGAGACCTCAGAATCATAGGTTTCCATGTATTTATTGTTAGCTTCAGCATACCGATGAGACACCTGGCATATGCCTCCACGTATTCCAGACTCGATTAAAAGAATCTGATCGTAATCCTGTAGCAATTCCAGTTCAATTCCTGTGTAAAGGAGCATTGCCTCGAAACTTAAACCAGGCAAGTAAAAAAGTGTGCAGCATCCACTCGGTGTGTTTCTAGTGTTTTGTTTCTAAACGTTTCAAAGCTGTCTGCAAGAAGGAGTACATCTGAAGTTAGGTAGAGGTCACTATATTCACCTAGAGTTTTAATGTTGAACTGATTCCAGACATTCTTTGCATGTCCATAGTCTTCTTGACTAACATCTTCTTGACTTAATTTGTTAAAGAATACCTCTTTTGGAGGTAAACACGTTTCACTTAACTTTTCCCATGAGTCAATGTAGTCATAACAAAATACCCCTTTACGAGTCATGAGCATTGCATTTTCTTTTCCAAAGTACTTGTCTGTTTCAGGGTATGATGTTAAGTTGGAAACTAAGTTTTCCAAACTACTTGGCATTAACCGAAACGTGTCCACAAATCTAAGCTTAACATTTCCTACATATTTGGTACAGGAAATGTACTTTTCTTTGGAGTTAGCGATAACATCCACTCTCTCAGTAGTACATTCTAATGGCTTTACAATGAAATTTGCGTCGTAGCCACTCATATTATGTAGAAACACAGGAACGGGGTTACGTGTTTTACACCTCAAATTACAGTTATTGTGAGCACTTCCACGGTATTCCCCTGTAATATGGCAGTGGTCTCGAACTTTCCAGTCCTGTTGGGTAAATGGTTTTTGACACAAATAACAGGTTTCAGAACGTTGGAACTCTGCTTCTTGAGCCTGAGTTAAGGCCTTTGGAACATTTAAGCTGTAAAGGCGATCAATTTCACTAGCTTTTGAGATCAAACAGTCCATAAACTTTTCTGCAGCGTCAGGCCCACGATAAATAACAGGTTGGCTTGAAAGATTTGTCTTTATGTGTTCCACAGCAGGTGAGGGTTTAACGTATATACCAAAGCTCATAGGAACATGACTTTGGTATGCCACTGTATGACTTGCCTCAGGATTAGGTAGACATGTTTGATAGGGTAAGAGTATACTTTCAAAATCTGCATAGATAACGTAAGGTATTCTCAGCATTTTTTCAACATTTGAGAATTTGAAAATGGGGCTTTTAATAGGCATTTCAATCGTAGCAGTGTCATGCTGGACACACAAAGCTCTATGTTCTTTCAATTTTTCCATTCCTTGTTGTCCATATCGATTATCAAAGTGGGCAAAACACCGTTTACACGTATATATCTTATGTTCATAGCGGGTAATCTGATGTCTTACTAGTTTATCAAAATCTTTGATAAAGACGTAGTGGTTCTGGCCGGATGATGAACTTAGCAGAAGGAAGTCACGATGGTCTTGCAGCTCTTGATCCACAACCTTTAGAGGATACAATTTGTTGTCTTGTTCCAATCCAAATACATTAATGGATATATCGTTGGCTTTTTAAATTTGGGAATGTCAGCTAGCGATGTAGGAAACGATATTACAGAAAAATCATACTTGTTGCCCAGGTCCTTGTATTTACTAATGCGTTGAGCATCCTTTTTAACCAGTTTTGCTAAAATGGCATACATAAAACACTTTTCATCTTTCAAATTTTCAGGATTAATGCAGGCTTTTCTAGCTTGTATAGCTGCTGGTAATGGAATATATGTGCTGCCACGCAAGGGATTGTACTTATTTATTTTCAATCGTACTCATTTCACTGCTAACAAAGCCCAATTACTTCCTTTTAGCTCAGATTCTTCCAGTTCCGTAGTTAACTTTGTAAATTGTGTTTCCAAGAAACTACTCAAGTCTGTTTCCAAAAATAGGGCCTGATTTCGTGTTTTAAAAGCACGATCTGTAATTTCGTTTGTAAATGTATGAATGAATCTACATTCAGCCACAATATTAATTTTGATCGACTTGTGCATTGCTAGTTCTTTCTGCATAGCTTGTATTATTTGCTGTTTGGACTCTTTAAGGTATGAATTTAAATCCCTACACGTATCACAACGTATGAAATAGGATTTAAGTCGACCTTCAAAAGATGTCTCATATTCAATAAGTCCATTTTTGTCAGGGACCAATGACAGTAGGTAATGTTTTGTAGGCTCTGCTTTTTGTCTTTTAGCTGCCGACACAACATTACAACATTCTTCATGCCGACGTCCGTTGTACACATTGTTGAATGTACTGCCACAGGTCTTGCACTCATGGAATTCAACACACGATACTTCATGCCGCTTTCTATGACAGTCTCGAAGAAAAGTCTTTCCACGCTCTTTACACATATAGCTAGGAATGGGTTCTTCCATTATGAATGTTGATTTCTTCAAACAGCTGCTTACTGCGTATCACAGGGCTAGAGGTTGGTCGGTCTTTCACGATGTGAACACCGTGAGTGGTAGTAGTAAACTGGTAATATTCTTGTTAAGGGTCCTCTAATATACCCAAGTCTAGACCAACAGCTCTTTACGGCGTATGACAAGGCTGTACACTGGACAGTGAGACGGTCTTTCACGATGTGAACACTGTAAAAGATAGTAGTCAACTGATTATATACTTGCTAAGGGTTCTCTAATATACAATAGTCAAGACCAACAGCTACTTACTGTGTAGTACAAGGCTGTACAATATTTGTTTTGACAGTCTTTCACGATGTGATCACTGTGAGTGATAGTAGTCAACTGATGATATTCTTGTTAAGGGTCCTCTAATATACCCCTAGTTAAGGGTAACAGCTGCTTGCTGCATATGACAAGACTAAAGACTGGTTGTTTCAACGGTCTTTCACAATGCAAACACTGTGACAGGTAGTAGTCAACTTCAAATATTCTTATAGCCTACTCAAGGTTATCAGGTACTTACTGCATATCAAAAGGCTGTACACTCATGTGTGTTAGGCACTCTTTCTTGCTAAGGACCCTAATATTCCCTACACAAGGCTATACATGTTAGTTCTTAACACTTAGTGGTTAATTGTATAATAAATTTGTATACAAAGCTGATACAAGCACGTTTTTCATGAGGTAAAACTTTGTTAAATAGCTGCATGCGACACGCAAAGTATGTTTCCGCTATCTAGCGGTGACTATGAGAACTACTTGAACGACCAGCATTCTACCTAGCGCTCCATTTCAACACTCGCTCACTGAACGACCAGCATGCTATCTAGCGGTCGATATCAATACTCACTCAACTACAAGCCTGCTACCTATCGGTCAATATGACAACTCACTCAACTACCAAAATGCTACATGGCTTTTTTGTAAGATTTTTGTTGGCTTTTTTGTCGGCTTTTGTTGGCTTTTGTTGGCTTGTGTTTACAAAAAATGTTGTTTGACATAAATGAATGGCCCTGACCCCATCTACCACAAAAATAAATTTCAAATCGCTAGGAAAAAAATAACAGTAGTGGAGTAGTGATGGTTCTAACGCACCCTGCGTTGCTCGGGCGGAGTCCATGTTAATAAGTGGATATCTCGCGAACCCATGATAGGAATTTGACATGCAACATATCAAATTATTCAGGCTGACGCTCTCTCGATCATGGGTTCACAAAGATATCCACAAAATCAGCGTAGCCAAGCGCCACCGGGTACGTTAGAACCATCACTACTCCACTACTGTTATTTTTTGTCCTAGCGGTTTGAAATTTATTTTGGTGGTAGATGGGGTCAGGGCCATTCTTTTAGGTCAATCAAACAACATTTTTTGTAAACTCTTTAGTTTCCAAAATATAAAAATTTCAAAATTGAACTTTTTTTTTAAATGTTAAAAATAAAACGTTTTATTATAAAAAATAAAGGAAAAGCCAACGATATATCCATTAATGTATTTGGATTGGAGCAAGACAACAAATTGTATCCTCTAAAGGTTGTGGATCAAGAGCTGCAAGACCATCGCGACCTCATTCTGCTAAGTTCTTATTTGGTCAGAACCACTACGTCTTTATCAAAGATTTTGATAAACTAGTAGGACATTAGATTACTCACAATGGACATAAGATATATACGTGTAAACGGTGTTTTACTCACTTCGATAATCGATATGGTCAACAAGGAATGGAAAAATTGAAAGAGCATAGAGCTTTGTGTGTCCAGCATGACATTGCTAGGGTTGAAATGCCTATTAAAACTCAATTGTGAAATTCTTAAATGTTGAAAAAATGCTGAGAATACCTTACGTTATCTATGCAGATTTCGAAAGTATACTCTTACCATTTCAAACATGTTTACCCAATCCCGAAGCAAGGTATACAGTGCCATACCAGAGGCATGTTCCTATGAGCTTTGGTATATACGTTAAACCCTCACCTGCTGTGGAACACATAAAGACAAATCTTTCAAGCCAACCTGTTATTTATCGAGGACCTGACGCTGCAGAAAAGTTTATGGACTGTTTGATCTCAATAGCTAATGAAATTGATCGCATTTACGGCTTAAATATTCCAAAGGCCTTAACTCAGGATCAAGAAGCAGAGTTCCAATGTTCTGAAACCTGTTATTTGTGTCATAAGCCATTTACCAAAGAGGACTGGAAAGTTAGAGAACATTGACATATTACAGGGGAATACCGTGGAAGTGCTCACAATAACTGTAATTTGAGGTGTAAAACACGTAACCTCGTTCCTGTGTTTCTACATAATATGAGTGGCTACGATGCAAATTTCATTGTAAAACAATTGGGATTTACTACTGAGAGAGAGTAGATGTTATCGCTAACTCCAAAGAAAAATACATTTCCTTCACCAAATATTAAGGAAATGTTAAGCTTCGATTTGTGGACACGTTTCGGTTAATGCCAAGTAGTTTGGAAAACTTAGTTTCCAATTTAACATCATACCCTGAAACAGGCAAGTACTTTGGAAAAGAAAATGCAATGCTCATGACTCGTAAAGGTGTATTTTGTTATGATTACATTGATTCATGGGAAAAGCTAAGTGAAACCTGTTTACCTCCAAAAGAGCTATTCTTTAACAAATTAAGTCAAGAAGATGTTAGTCAAGAAGACTATGAACATGCCAAAAATGTGTGGAATCAGTTCAACATTAAAACTCTAGGGGAATATAGTGACCTCTACCTAACTTCAGATGTACTCCTTCTTGCAGACAGCTTTGAAACGTTCAGAAACAAAACATTAGAAACACACCGAGTGGATGCTGCACACTTCTTTACTTCGCCTGGTTTATGTTTCGAGGCAATGCTCCTTTACACTGGAATTGAACTGGAATTGCTACAGGATTACGATCAGATTCTTTTAATAGAGTCTGGAATACGTGGAGGCATATGCCAGGTGTCTCATCGGTATGCTGAAACTAACAATAACTACATGGAAACCTATGATTCTGAGAAACCATCGCAGTTTATTACCTATGATGATGCCAACAACCAATATGGGTGGGCTATGTGTCACTCTCTTCCTTATGGTGGATTTCAGTGGGTTTCTCCAGATACGGTTGATCTAGAAACTCTAAAGGAAGACGATCCTGTGGGAATTCTACACGTTGATGTTGATTACCCATGTGACCTTCATGATCTACACAACGATTTACCTTTCCTACCAGAGTGTACACAACCTAAGGATTCGTCTCTGAAAAAACTAATTACTCATCTTGGAAATCGAAGGCGGTACGTTGTTCACTACATGGCATTAAAACAGGCTTTAGATCATGGAATAAAATTGATAAAAATTCATCGTGTGTTAAAGTTTAAGCAAAGACCTTGGCTAAAGGCATACGTTGATTTTAATAACAACCTTCGAAAACAAGCCAAAAATGATTTTGAGAAAAATCTATACGAATTATTCACAATGCCATTTTTGGAAAAACAATGGAAAATATCCGTAAAAGAATAGACATACGTCTTGTGACTGACAGCAAAAAGGCAGAAAAGCTAATAGCAAAGCCGACATTTATTGACAGAACAATTTATGGTCCTAACCTAGCTGCTTTCCACATGGGTAAACGTAACTTTGTATTCAATAAGCCTATATATATTGGAATGTGTATACTGGATATTTCAAAAACTCTAATGTATTCCCAACACTATGTCCTGATACCCTATTATGGCATGGACAATCTTAAACTCATGTATATGGATACTGACTCGTTCATTTATTTGGTTAACACCCAAGATGTATATCAAGACAAGTTGGATTTTCTAGAACACCTGGACACATCTGATTATCCTACTAATCACATATGTTACTCTACATCAAACAAGAAAACGGTGGGGAAATTTAAAGACGAGGCTTGTGGACAAATTATAAAAGCATTTGTTGGACTTAGAGCTAAAATATACGCTTTAGATATAAATGGTAAAGAAATCAAAAATATTAAAGGTATTAACAGAGGTGTTGTCAAAAATTATATAAGCTTTCAAGATTATAAGGATTGTGTCATGAAAAACAATGTAAAGAGAATACCCATGAACATTATCGCTTCTAAACAACATGACATTTCATCTATAAGACTAAACAAAATTGCTTTGTGTCCTGGTGATGATAAAAGAGAGATTGATGTTGATTGTATAGGTACACACATGCCTATGGTCATTACTCAATCATTGACCATGCTTAAAGAGTTAAGTTTTGAATATCAAAATCCTCTGCATGAGCCTAAAAAATACATAAAACAAAACAATTTAAACAATTAAAACAATAGCACTACAAAAATAGAAAAACACAAAAAAAGAAGAAAATGGTATTCATAATCAAAAAAATAAAATAAAATAGAAAACAAAATAAAAACAACTGTACAATTTATAACAAAAAAGAATATATATAAAATGTATTATGTGTAAATAGTGTACATGTATTTAAAATAAAAAATATTGTATGGACACTGCTTGTACATTTTTAATTACTACCCACCTCTCTCCACTCCTAATGCAAAATGAACATGTAAAACACAAATTGGAAAATCCATGTTTCCATATTGACAAAATAGAAAAAAACATTAAACTGAAATTTTAAAAACTGTAAATGGGAATTTGGTAAATTGACCAATGTGTAAACAACAAATGGGAAATCCATGTTTCTATATCATGAAATTGAAAAACTTTAAACTGACATTTTAAAAACTGGGTTTTTTTAGTCGATTTACCCTCTAGGTTGGTGGTTCACACGGACTCAGCGAGGGAACTCACCACTAGCGCCTCTACGAGCAGTGTCCTGGAGCTTGGAACATCTGGTCGGTTTGGATAAAACTGGGGAGGTGTGATCAGCACGTCGCCCAGGCGGCCTCAACTGCAAAGCGAACAGGAGCCTCATGAGGGGAGGGATGGGAAGGTTAGGATGGATAGGCAAGGAAGAGGGAAGGAGGCGGCCGTGGCCTTGCAGTAGGTGCCATCCCGGCATTTGCCCGAAGACGAAGTGGGAAACCACGGAAAACCACTTCGAGGATGGCTGAGGTGGGAATCAAACCCCCTCGACTCATTTGGACCACCCAAGGCTGAGTAGACCCCGTTCCAGTCCTCATACCACTTTTCAAATTTCGTGGCAGAGCCGGGAATCGAACCCAGGACCTCCGGGGCGGCAGCTAACCATGCTGACCGCTACGCTACGGAGGCGACTTTAAAAACTGTAATTGGGCAATTGGGAAATTAATAAATGTGTAAACAACAAAATGCAAAATCCATGTTTCCATATTATGAAATTGAAAAACATAAAACTAACATTAAAAAAACTGAAAATGGAAAATTGGAAAATTGACAAATGTGTAAACAACAAAGGATAGTTGCATGTGCCCTTATATACTTTGTGTATGTGCATTAGCCTTTGGATTAGCTTAAGTTAGGTTTGGTAAAGTTATGTTTGGTGAGGTTAGTTATGTGACCTTGTAGTTTACTCTTTTCGTAAAATGTAAAAATGTACAATCTAAAATCAAAAAAATCTTAAATTTAAAATGTAAAATGTAAAATCTAAAAAATGTAAAATGATAAAAGCTAAAATCTAGAATGTTAAAATGTAAAATCTAAAATCTTTAAATGAGGTTTCTGTGTGTTAGGTTAGGTTAGGTTAGGTTTTAACTTAGTTTATTATGAGTGCTCTCACATTTCCTCTCATATTTTCTCTGACTTTGAAGTTAGGTTAGGTTAGGTTAGGTGAAGTTGAGTTAGGCAGAATGGCTGAGGTATGAATCAAAAGCCAGCTCCTGTCAGTTTTGCCTCACAAGGCTGAGTGTACCCCGTTCCACTCTTGAGACCAGAAATTAAATTTCTTGGCAGAGCCGGGATTCGAACCTCAGGAATGACCGCCAAGAATGCTAGCCACTACACCAAAAAGTGGACAATATAAGGCTGGTTTTGATTGTACACGATCAATCAATAATTTCCTAATAATAATCATAATAATAATAATAATAAATATTCCATTTAGCAACTACACGGCCGACCTCTCTCTGTGACGTCATGCACGGTCTCAGGGCGTGGCGGCCATCTTGCCCTTTAGCCACTGCGCCAGTTCTGACTGACCCCTCCATAAGAATAACATAGGGCTGGTTGCGCGCGGCGGCCATCTTGCCCATTAGCCCCTGCGCCAGCTTCGGCCTCTATATCCTACTTTTACAAAAAAGTTTGTTTAACATAAATCAATGGTCCTTACCTCCTCTAGCACCATACCAAATTTCAAGTTTCTAGGAAAAAAGAAAATTATTTTTGAAGAATGGTCACTATTTTGGAAACTAGGAATTCTACAAAAAAGTTTGTTTAACATAAATGAAAGTTCCAGGTCTGTAGGACAAAAATGAAAAACGTTCAATTGGGAAAGTAGGCGATTTTTCATAAAACCAAACATTCTAAGAAGTGTTCTATGGCCTTAAAAGTATGACCTCTATGTCCTTTATTTTTATACTAAAACGTTTTTATTTTTTACATTTTTTTGAAAAAAGTTCAATTTTGAAATTTTTATATTTTGGAAACTGAAGAGTTTACAAACAAGTAGTTCCGTGAAGAACTATACAGCCTATTTTCATATAGCCCACTTATTGCAACTATCAACATACACAATTTCAGTTTGATTGCTGTAATAGATTCGTAGATATTGAGAACCGACTAAATAATTCAGATGGTCGCCATGTTGGATTTTATATATGTAGGTCCTAGAGTTATGTACTGTTACATGCAGATTATTGTGTACGTGTAGTATTCAAACTTCAATCGCATATTTAGGACACTAGAAGTTACAAGGAGATTTTAAAATTTCGCACAGCTGCCATCTTTAGGTTATGGAAACCATTGAAATAAATTAGATACCAGTGCATTACAATGTGTATAAATATTTCCTGTACCAGATTTCAGTGCGTTTGGAGCATTAAATCGCGAGAAAGGTCTATTTCAAATTTTCTAATTCGCTTGGCCGCCATGTTTGTTTTGTATATAACTGGTTTTTTAAAGTTGTATAAATGGACTTCCAGTAGTGCCCTTTATCTCCGTACAAAACTTCAGGGAGATACCGCTAATAGTTTCAGAGATACAGAATGCCGGTGAAATATTTCGCACATCCGCCATCTTGTGGTTATGTAAACAAATGAACGAAGTTATGTGTCGGTGCATTACAATGTATATAAACATATACTGTACCAAGTTTCATTGCGTTTGGTTGGATAAATCGCGAGAAACGTCTATTTAAAAGTCGCAACTTCGCTTGGCCGCCATGTTGGTTTTGTAGTTACCAGGTTTTCAAAGATCACGCAAGTGAACTTATAGTAGTTCCCTTTATCACCATACATGATGTCAGGGTAATATCGGTAATCGTTTCGGAGATATTGAATGCTGGTGAAATATTTCGCACAGCCGCCATGTTGGATTGTTGAGTCGTAACAAAATTTGAAGGGCACGGTCGAGGTCGCCCGGAATAGTGCTATGAACTTACCGAGTTTCATTGAAATCGCTCCAGCCGTTTAGATTTCATTAGGGGACACACACACACACACACGCACACACACACGGACAGAAGGTGATCTCATAAGCCTATTTTTTCAGAATTGAAAATAGGCTATAAATTCTGTTTGACATAAATGAATAACCCTGACCCCATCTACCAACAAAATAAATTTCAAGTCCCTAGGGAAAAAATAACAGTAGGGGGGATGACAGTTCTGCCCCCGCCCCGAAATTTGACGTCAAAAGGAGAGGTGGTGGGGGAGGCAGAACTGTCATCATCCCTACTGTTATTTTTTGTCCTAGCGACTTGAAATTTATTTGGTGCTAGATGGGGTTAGGGCCATTCATTTATGTCAAACAAATTTTTTTGTAAACTCTTCAGTTTCCAAAATATAAAAATTTCAAAATTGAACTTTTTTTAATGTAAAAAATAAAAACGTTTTATTATAAACAATAAAGGACATAGAGGCCATTCTTTTAAGCCCATAGAACACTTTTTAGAATGTTTGGTTTTATAAAAATTCGCCTACTTTCCCAATTGAACTTTTTTCACTTTTGTCCTTCAGACCTGGAACTTGGTTTACAGGTAGAGGGCATAGAGATCTTTCATTTATGTTAAACAAACTTTTTTGTAGAATTCCTAGTTTCAAAAATGATTTTCTTTTGTCCTAGAAACTTGAAATTTGGTATGGTGCTAGAGGAAGTAAGGACCATTGATTTATGTTAAACAAACTTTTTTGTAAAACTCCTAGTTTCCAAAATAGTGACCATTTTTCAAAATTCATTTTCTTTTGTCCTAGAAACTTGAGATTTGGTATGGTGCTAGAGGAGGTATATACCATTGATTTATGTCAAACAAACCTTTTTGTAGAATTCCTAATTTTGGAAATATAGCCTACTTTCAAAATTAATTTTGTTTTTTTCCTAGAGACCTGAAACTTAGTGTGGTGGTAGAGGGGGTAAAGACCATTGATTTACGTCAGACAAACGTTTTTGTAAAATTGCTAATTTTGGAAATATAACCCATTTTCAAAATTTTATGTTTGTTGTCCCAGAGACCTGGGATTTGGTACGGTGGTAGAGGGGGCAAAGGCCATTCATTTATGTCAAACAAACATTTTTGTAAACTTTTTAATTTTGGAAATATAACCCATTTTGGAAATATGTTTTTGGAAAATTTGAAAAATACACTATTTTTGGACTGAGAGTGGTATAGAGGTAGGTGTTGGAGTTGACATATGTCTTTATAGGATTTTTTAAGTTTAATGATATAGCCTACTTTCCAAATATTTTTTGAAAAACTTGGAAAATTCACATTTTTTACTAGGCATGGGATAGAGGTAAGTGTAAGAGTTGAGAGTCATTGATAAACCTTCGAGTACTTTGGATTTTTTGGAATTTTGTGTGTTGTTGTTGTTGTTGTTGTTGTTGTTGTTGCAGCTCACAAACATGGCTGTAAGCATTATGCAGCCATAAAAAGGACTGACATACTTTCCAAGACCAAATAAGCCGGGGGCACGTGGTGGCTCAGCGGTCTAGATGTATGCCTCTCACCAAGGCGGACCGGGTTCGATTCCCGGTCAATGCATGTGAGATTTTCGATGTGAAATGCCATGTCCTGTGGCTCGGATTCCACGTAAAACGGAGGTCCCGTGGCTTATGATCGCGAGATTAACGGTCACGTTAAACTACAAGCTTCCTTCCTTTTCCAAATAAGCTGCCAACAAACAAGAGAAAATATGAGAGAGCTAATACAAAAGCCAACAAAAAAGCCAACACAAGCCAACAAAAGCCGACAAAAAAGCCAACAAAAATCTTACAAAAAAAAGCCCTGTAGCGTTTTGGTAGTTGAGTGAGTTGTCATATTGACCGATAAGTAGCAGGCTGGTAGTTGAGTGAGTATTGAAATCGACCGCTAGATAGCATGCTGGTCGTTCAGTGAGTGAGTGTTGAAAATGGAGCGCTAGGTAGCATGCTGGTCGTTCAAGTAGTTCTCATAGTCACCGCTAGATAAAGGAAACATACTTTGCGTGTCGCATGCAGCTATTTGACAAGGTTTTACCTCATAAAAGCGTGCTTGTATAAGCTTTGTATAAAAATTGAATATACAATTAACTACTAAGTTTTCAGAACTAACATGTACAGCCTTGCGTAGGGAATATTGGGGTCCTTAGCAAGAAAGAGTGCCTAACACACATGAGTGTACAACCTTTTGATATGCAGTAAGTACCTGATAACCTTGAGTATGGTGTAAGAATATTTTCAGTTGACTACTACCTGTCACAGTGTTTAGATTGTGAAAGACCGTTGAAACAATCAGTCTTTAGACTTGTCATAAGCATTGAGCAGCTGTTACCCGTAACTAGGGGTATATTAGAGGACCCTTAGCAAAAATATCATTTGTTGACTACCGTCACTCACAGTGACCACATCGTGAAAGACTGTCAAAACAACTATTGTACAGCCTTGCACTACACAGTAAGTAGCTGTTGGTCTTGACTATTGTATATTAGAGAACCCTTAGCAAGTATATAATCAGTTGACTACTATCTTTTACAGTGTTCACATCGTGAAAGACCGTCTCACTGTCCAGTCTACAGCCTTGTCATACACTGTAAAGAGCTGTTGGTCGAGACTAGGGGTATATTAGAGGACCCTTAACAAGAATATCACCAGTTGACAACAACCTCTCTCGGTGTTCACATCGAGAAAGACCGTCTCACCGATCAACCTCTAGCCCTGTGATACGCAGTAAGCAGCTGTTTTCAGAAATCAACACTCATGATGGAAGAACCCATTCCTAGCTATATGTGTAAACAGTGTGGAAAAACTTTTCTTCGAGACTATGATAGAAAGCGTCATGAAGTTTCGTGTGGGGAATTTCATGAGTGTAAAACGTGTGGCAGTAAATTCAACAATACCTACAATGGACGTCGGCATGAAGAATGTTGTAATGTTGTGTTGGCATCTAAAAGACAAAAAGCAGAGCCTACAAAATATTACCTACTGTCATTGGTCCCTGACAAAAATGGACTTATTGAATATGAGACATCTTTTGAAGGTCGACTTAAATCCTATTTCATACGTTGTGATTCGTGTAAGGATTTAAATTCATACCTTAAAGAGTCCAAACAGCAAATAATACAAGCTATGCAGAAAGAACTAGCAATGCACAAGTCGATAAAAGTTAATCTTGTGGCTGAATGTAGATTCTTTCATACATCTGCCAATGAAATCACAGATCGTGCTTTTAAAACACGAAATCAGGCCCTATTTTTGGAAACAGACTTAAGTAGTTTCATGGAAACACAATTTACAAAGTTAACTACGGAAATGGAAGAATCTGAGCTAAAAGGCAGTAATTGGGCTTTGTTAGCAGTGGAAGGAGTACGATTGAAAATAAATAAGTACAATCCCTTGCGTGGCAGCACATATATTTCATTACCAGCAGCTATAAAAGCAAGAAAAGCCTGCATTAATCCTGAAAATTTGAATGATGAAAAGTGTTTTATGTATGCAAAACTGGTTAAAAAGGATGCTCAACGCATTAGTAAATACAAGGACCTATAAAACAAGTATGATTTTTCTGTAATATCATTTCCTTCATTACTAGCTTGCATTCCCAAATTTGAAAAATCCAACGATATATCCATTAATGTATATGGATTGGAACAAGACAACAAATTGTTCCCTCTGAAGGTTGTGGATCAAGTGCTGCAAGACCATCGCGACCTCCTTCTGCTAAGTTCATCATCCGGCCATAACCACTACGTCTTTATCAAAGATTTTGATAAACTAGTAAGACATCAGATTACCCGCTATGAACATAAGATATATACGTGTAAACAGTGTTTTACACACTTTGATAATCGATATGGACAACAAGGAATGGAAAAATTGAAAGAACATAGAGCTTTGTGTGTCCAGCATGACATTGCTAGGGTTGAAATGCCTATTAAAAGCCCCATTGTCAAATTCTTAAATGTTGAAAAAATGCTGAGAATACCTTACGTTATCCATGCAGATTTTGAAAGTATACTCTCACCCTATCAAATATGTCTACCTAATCTAGAGGCAAGTTATACAGTGGCATACCAGAGTCATGTTCCTATGAGCTTTGGTATATACGTTAAACCCTCACCTGCTGTGGAACACATGAAGACAAACCTTTCAAGCCAACCTGTTATTTATCGTGGGCCTGACGCTGCAGAAAAGTTTATGGACTGTTTGATCTCAATAGCTAATGAAATTGATCGCCTTTACTGCTTAAATGTTCCAAAGGCCTTAACTCAGGCTCAAGAAGCAGAGTTCCAATGTTCTGAAACCTGTTATTTGTGTCAAAAACCATGTACCCAACAGGACTGGAAAGTTCGATACCACTACCATATTACAGGGGAATACCGTGGAAGTGCTCACAATAACTGTAATTTGAGGTGTAAAACACCTAACCCCTTTCCTGTGTTTCTACATAATATGAGTGGCTACGACGCAAATTTCATTGTAAAGCAATTAGGATGTACTACTGAGAGAGTGGATGTTATCGCTAACTCCAAAGAAAAGTACATTTCCTTTACCAAATATGTAGGAAATGTTAAGCTTAGATTTGTGGACACGTTTCGGTTAATGCCAAGTAGTTTGGAGAACTTAGTTTCCAACTTAACATCATACCTTGAAACAGACAAGTACATTGGAAAAGAAAATGCAATGCTCATGACTCGTAAAGGGGTATTTTGTTATGACTACATTGACTCATGGGAAAAGTTAAGTGAAACGTGTTTACCTCCAAAAGAGCTATTCTTTAACCAATTAAGTCAAGAAGATGTTAGTCAAGAAGACTATGGACATGCCAAAAATGTGTGGAATCAGTTCAACATTAAAACTCTAGGGGAATATAGTGACCTCTACCTAACTTCAGATGTACTCCTTCTTGCAGACAGCTTTGAAACGTTTAGAAACAAAACACTAGAAACACGCCGGTTGGATGCTGCACACTTTTTTACTTCGCCTAGTTTATGTTTGGAGGCAATGCTCCTTTACACAGGAATTGAACTGGAATTGCTACAGGATTACGATCAGATTCTTTTAATCGAGTCTGGAATACGTGGAGGCATTTGCCTGGTGTCTCATCGGTATGCTGAAGCTAACAATAAATACATGGAAACCTATGATTCTGAGAAACCATCGCAGTTTATTACCTATGATGATGCCAACAACCAATACGGGTGGGCTATGTACCACTCTCTTCCTTATGGCGGATTTCAGTGGGTTTCTCCAGATACCGTTGATCTAGAAGAACTAAAGGAAGTCGATCATGTGGGATACATTCTAGACGTTGATGTTGATTACCCATTTGACCTTCATGATCTACACAACGATTTACCTTTCCTACCAGAGTGTACACAACCTAAGGATTCGTCTCTGAAAAAACCAATTCCTCATCTTGGAAATCGAAGGCGATATGTTGTTCACTATATGGCATTAAAACAGGCTTTAGATCATGGAGTAAAATTGATAAAAATTCATCGTGTGTTAATGTTTGAGCAAAGACCTTGGTTAAAGGCCTACGTTGATTTTAATAACAACCTTCAAAAACAAGCCAAAAATGATTTTGAGAAAAATATGTACAAATTATTCAACAATGCCATTTTGGAAAAACAATGGAAAATATCCGCAAAAGAATAGACATACGTCTTGTGACAGACAGCAAAAAGGCAGAAAAGCTAATAGCAAAGCCAACATTTCTTGACAGAACCATTTATGGTCCTAACCTAGCTGCTTTCCACATGGGTAAACGTAACTTTGTATTCAATAAGCCGATATATATTGGAATGTGTATACTGGATATTTCAAAAACTCTCATGTATTCCCACCACTATGATGTCCTGCTACCCTATTATGGCATGGACAATCTTAAACTCATGTATAAGGATACTGACTCGTTCATTTATTTGGTTAACACCCAAGATGTGTATCAAGACAAGTTGGATTTCCTAGAACACCTGGACACATCTGATTATCCTACTAATCACATATGTTACTCTACATCAAACAAGAAAACGTTGGGGAAATTTCAAGACGAGGCTTGTGGACAAATTATTAAAGCATTTGTTGGACTTAGAGCTAAAATGTACGCTTTAGACACAAATGGTAAAGAAATCAAAAAGATTAAAGGTATTAACAGAGGTGTTGTCAAAAATTGTATAAGCTTTCAAGATTATAAGGATTATGTCCTGAAATACAATGTAAAAAGAATACCCATGAACATTATCGCTTCTAAACAACATGACATATCATCTATAAGACTAAACAAAATTGCGTTGTGTCCTGGTGATGATAAAAGAGTAATTGATTTGAATGGTATAGGTACACATGCCTATGGTCATTACTCAATCATTGACCATGCTTAAAGTGTTAAATTTTGAATATCAAAATCCTCTGCCTGCAACTAGCAAATACATAAAACAAAACAATTTAGGATATAAAACAATAGCACTACAAAATAGAAAAACACAAAAAGAAAAATGGTATTCATAATGAAAAAATAAATAAAATAGAAAACAAAATAAAAACAACTGTACAATTTACAACAAAAAAGAATATATATATAAAATGTAATATGTGTAAATATTGTACATGTATTTAAAATAAAAAATATTGTATGGACACTGCTTGTACATTTTTTAATTACTACCCACCTCTCTCCACTCCTAATGCAAAATGAACATGTAAAACACAAATTGGAAAATCCATGTTTCCATATTGACAAAATGGAAAAACATTAAACTGAAATTTTAAAAACTGTAAATGGGAATTTGGTAAATTGACAAATGTGTAAACAACAAATTGGGAAATCCATGTAACTACATCATGAAATTGAAAAACTTTAAAATGACATTTTAAAAACTGTAAATGGGAAATTGTGAAATTGATAAATGTGTATACAACAAAAATGCAAAATTCATGTTTCAATATTATGAAATTTAAAAACTTAAAACTGACATTAAAAAAAACTGAAAATGGGAAATTGGAAAATTGACAAATGTGTAAACAACACAAGGCAACATCCATGTTTCCATATTATGAAATTGAAAAACTTAAAACTGACATTAAAAAAAACTGAAATTGGGAAATTGGAAAATTGACAAATGTGTAAACAACAAAATGAAAAAAAAACGGTTGGGGTGGTGATCATATTGTACAGTAGCCTATAAGACTAGCATAAGGATAGTTGCATGTGCCCTTATATACTTTGTTTATGTGCATTAGCCTTTGGATTAGCTTAAGTTAGGTTTGGTGAGGTTAGGTAGGTAACCTTGTTGTTTACTCTTTTCGGAAAATGTAAAATCTAAAATCAAAAAATCTTAAATTTAAAATGTAGAATCTAAAAAATACTAAAATCTAAAATACAAAAAAAAATGTAAAATATAAAAAATGTAAAATGAAAAATCAAAAATCTAAAATGTTAAAATGTAAAGTGTTAAAATGTAAAATCTAAAATGTTTAAATGAGGTTTCTGTGGGTTAGATTAGGTTAGGTTAGGTTATAAGTAAGTTTATTATTTGTGCTCTCACATTTGCTCTTACGTTTTTGCTCACACTTTTTGCTCACACTTTTTGCTCTCACATTTTTTTCTCACTTTTATGTTAGGTTAGGTTAGGTTAAGTTAGGTTAGGTTAGGTTTGGTTAGGTAAAGTTAGGTTAGGTTAGGTAAAGTTAGGTTAGGTGAAGTTAGGTTAGGTTAGGTATGTGACCTTGTTGTTTACTCTTTTCGAAAAATGTAAAATATAAAATCAAAAAATCTTAAATTTAAGATGTAGAATCTAAAAAAAAAACTAAAATCTAAAATCCAAAAATAAACAAAAATGTAAAATGTAAAATCTAAAAAATGTAAAATGAAAAAATCAAAATCTAAAATGTTAAAATGTAAAATGTTAACATCTAAAATCTTTAAATGAGGTTTCTGTGGGTTAGGTTAGGTTAGGTTATAACTAAGTTTATTATTTGTGCTCTCACATTTGCTCTCACCTTTTGCTCTCACTTTTTTTCTCTCATTTTTAAGTTAGGTTAGGTTAGGTTAAGTTGGTTTAGGTTAGGTTAGGTAAAGTTAGGTTAGGTGAAGTTAGGTTAGGTGAAGTTAGGTTAGGTTAGGTTAGGTTAGGTGAAGTCAGGTTAGGTTAGGTTAAGTTAGGTTAGGTTAGGCTAGGTTAGGTGAAGTTAGGTTAGGTTAGGTTAAGTTAGGTTAGGTTAGGTTAGGTTAGGTGAAGTTGGGTTAGGCAGAATGGCTGAGGTATGAATCAAAACCCAGCTCCTGTCAGTTTTGCCTCACAAGGCTGAGTGTACCCGTTCCACTCCCGAGACCAGAAATTGAATTTCTTGGCAGAGCCAGGAATTGAACCCGGGCCTTTGCAGTAACATCCAAGAATGCTAGCCACTACAGCAAGAGGTGGACAAAATAAGGCTGGTCTTGATTGTACATGATCAATCAATAATAATAATAATAATAATAATGAATATTCCATTTAGCAACTACATGGCCGACCTCTCCCTGTGTCGTCATACACAGTCTCAGGGCATGGCGACCATCTTGCGCATTAGCCTATGCGCCAGAAATGACTGTCCCCTCCATAAGAATAACATAGGGCTGGTTGCGCGCGGCGGCCATCTTGCGCATTAGCCCCTGCGCCAGAACCGCTCTTTCATTCCTACTTCAGATGGAAAAATGAATGTGATCACGTGCAATGGCGTTGTCTTGGCAACCTCTGAAAGCGCATCCCTCATCAATTAAGAAGCGTTGTCATGGTAACTTCTGATGGCACTTGGCATTTTCTTTAATTCCGAAATAATTTTTCTCATCCCTTGGCGTAATGGTGCGTCAGATCAAATATTCTTTCAGACAATGTTTTAGGTAGTTATTAGGGGAATATTTTCCATTTTGTATGGTTTTGATATTGTGCCTATTAAGAGAGATATGATTAATGTTTCCAGAAAAACCCACTTTTTTCTGCCCCTTTGATCAATGGTTGGTGGTATCAAACACTTTACAAACATAAATATTTGGCACTTATCCGACACATTGTGGTTTCAATGATGTCGTACTCACATTTGTTTGGCACATTTAAGAGGGAATGACATACACATTTTATAAGAAGAACTAGTGAGGAATTCTGACTAGGAGACCAACAATAATGAAACAACAAAACAAAGTCAGAGATAAAATATATACAAGTAAAGGTTCTCTTTTCGTCAGAGATAAATCATATACAAGTAAAAGTTATTCCCGCTAGATGTCTCCGCCACAAACTCCCTCCCCGGTGACAACGGAGAGATATCGTGATGGGAGTCGAACAGTTCTTCCAGGACGGGTGTAGGACTCTTTCAGTTGAGTCTGTGGGATGCAGATGTCCCTATGAATCTGCTGTTGACTACTGACACAAGTTGTGGTAGCTGTGCCAGTGTATTCACTATTTAGTAGAAATGCTGGTTTAAGTCTATCAATACAAATAGTCTCTTCACCATGGTTGGTAATAACCACAAAGTGTTTGTCGGAGCGAGATATTACACGGAATGGTCCATCGTAGATAGGCTGCAAGGGCTTACGATGAGAGTCATGCCGGATGAACACATGAGAAGAACGCAACAGTTCAGGATGTATAAATGTTCTTTTAACAGCATGATGTTTTGGTTGGACTGGGCGTAAGGATTGAACATGCTGTTTGAGCTTGAGGACAAAAGCAGGAAGGTCTGTCGGTGGTGATTCTTCAAAGAAGTCTGCTGGTAGGCGAATAGGCTCTCCATAAATGACTGCAGCTGAGGAGGAATTTAGGTGAGGTATGATGACTGATCTGAGGCCTAGCAGGACTGTTGGAAGTTGGGGTACCCAGCTGTTGGTTAACTGAGTCCGAAGTGCGCCTTTGAGCTGGCGGTGCCAACATTCTATTATCCCATTTGCTGCAGGATGGTAAGCTGCCGTTTTAATGTGGTGTATGCCCAGTATTTTCATCAGATGACTGAATAACGAGCAGTCAAACTGCTTGCCACGGTCAGTTGTGATGACGGCTGGTACACAAAATCTAGCTATCCAAAAGCATAGGATGGCATGAGCTACTGATTCTGCTGTTATGTCCTTTAATGGTATAGCCTCTGGCCAACTTGGAAATCGATCGATGATTGTAAGGATATATATATATATCCTTCAGAAGGTGGAAGGGGGCCAACAATATCCGCATGTATGTGAAAGAAGCGTCGTTCCACTAGATCATATGTATTAATTGCACTGTTGGTATGTTGGGTGACCTTGGAGCGCTGGCAGGCTATGCAGCATCTTGTCCAGAGTTTGACATCTGCCTTGAGTGATGGCCATACATACAGTATATTTTTTGTAGAAGTGTGGTAGATGCTTAAATTCCTGGGTGCGTCATATTATGAAGCATTTCACATGCAAGCTTGCGGAATTGGATAGGTAAATATGGCCGCACCTCTCCTGTTGAAACATCAGTGACTAGTTCTGCTCAGGATTGTAAATTGATGGTCTTGAATTGAAGAGATGTGGTAGTTGATTGTAGCAGAGCTCTTAGGTCTTCATCGGATGCCTGTGCTTTAGCTACATCATCAAATGACAATTGTGATGTAATGAAGATAGATGAGATGCGGGAGAAAAAATCTGCTGGAAGATCTCCCGGAAGATACTTCAAGTCAGTTGTAAATTGGCCTATAAAATCCAACTGTCGGAGTTGCCGTGGAGATGCTTTATCTAGGCGCTGCTGAAATGCGAACGTTAGATGTTTGTGGTCTGTAAAGAGTGTAAAATTTCTACCTTCCAATAAATGGCGAAAGTACTTTATTGCAGAATAGGCAGCGAGAATCTCACGATCATATGTGCTATACTTTTTTTTGTGTGTCACTTAGGGTCTTTGAGAAAAATGCAAGAGGTTCTGCTGTACCATCACGGATTTGATGCAGTGAGGCTCTAATCTAAAAGTCGGAAGCGTCAACCGTCAATGCCAATGGTAGATCACTTGAGGGATGTGCAAGTAGGGTAGCATCAACAATTTGTTTCTTGAGGTCGTTAAAAGCTTGAACAGCCTCTGGTGTCCATTTAACTGCTCTGCGGTCACGCTTGCGTGTGTCCTTACATGGGCTGAAGAGGCTCTGCTGGGACTTTGCCGCATTGGAAAGTGACCGACGATAAAAGTTTACCAATCCTAGGAATCGTCTTAGATCAACGATTGTACTAGGTTGTGGATATGAAAGGATAGCTTCAACTCGATCAGGTAATGGTTTGATTCCTGTACACGTAACAGAGTACCCTAAGAAGGAAATTTCAGATCCCCCAAAAATACATTTGGACAGGTTTACATTGATAGAATATTTATCTAGGTGTTCCAGAAGCAATTTCAGGTGAATCTCATGCTCCTGCTCATCGACAGACGCTATGAGAATGTCATCAAGGTAGCAGAAAGAAAGTCTAAATCTCTCAAAATGACATCGATATACCTTTGAAATGATTGTGCTGCATTGCAAAGCCCAAATGGAAGTTTAAGAAATTCAAATAGGCCGAAAGGAGTGATGACAGCAGTTTTGGGTATATCCTCTTCAGCGACTGGAATGTGGTGAAAAGCTCGAATCAAATCTATTTTGCAGATAACTGTTTTGCCACATAAGCGGCTGTTGAATTCCTGTAGATGTGGAATAGGGTAGCGGTCTGGAATAGTTTTAGCATTTAGGGCCCTGTAGTCTCCACAAGGTCCCCAGGAACCATCACTTTTAGGAACTAAATGGAGTGGGCTGGACCAAGGGCTCTTGGAAAGTCTACATATACCTAGATTTATCATTTTCTGAAACTCCATCTTTGCTTGTGCTAGCTTATCTGGGGATAGTCGTCTAGCCTTGGCCGAAACTGGAGGGCCTATCGTTGAAATGGTATGAAAGAATGTGATATCGGGTGCACAATAATTGGGATTTTCACGAAATATATTTGGATAATTTCCCAATAGTTCTGGATACTTATTCTGAGGGTCAAGTAAATGGATGCTCTCTGAAATTAGACGTTTAACTGGCACTGTAGAGGTGGACATACTGGTGGTGCAATCGATAAGACGTTTATGTTTGACATCGATAAGCAGTTCATAGTTGTTGAGGAAATCAGCACCAATGATAGCGTGTTGGACATCAGCGATGATGAATGGCCAGCAAAATGGACGTCTTAAATTGAAGTTAAGTTGCATTAAACGCTCGCCGTAAGTTTTAATTGGTGTGCCATTAGGCGCATAAAGTATGCGTTTACAGGTCTGCTTTCTGTCATGTGCAGTGGACGGTAGGACTGACACATCTGCTCCTGTGTCAACCAGGAATCGTGTACCAGAGGAACGGTCTGTTACAAATACACGGCGAGAATGTCCTTGGCCCACATCACTATGTGCCGGGTCTAGCGAGGGGCCTGAGCATTTCCCGAAGCATAGGAGGCTGTGTTGTATGAGCATGGGTTGACACACTTCCTAGCTTTGCCTTGGTATGTGAAATGTTACCAACATAATGAACTATCTGGTCGATATTGGCGATAAGGTGATCTAGGTCTAGATCGAGATCGCGTTCGATGACGGGTTGTATGTGGGTTCGAAACCAGACTGTTTATAGATAACGTAAGTTGCTCTAATTAAGACTCTAGTCTGAAAATCCTGTCCACCTGCTGCGTAGGAGGTTCTGCGCCGGGTTGGCGAGATTGAATCACCGATAGAAATTGCGAGGGGTTTGAGAAATCTAAAATTCTATCAGCTAATGCGGCCAGGTTGTCTAGAGTATCGTTGCAGGATGCTAGTATCGATCTTAAATTAACTGGGAGTCGTTGCAGAAAGATTGTGTGTAGAAAATCATCCTTGACCTGTGTCCCCGCAAGGGCGCGCATTACTCGTAAAAGCTGGCTTGGCTTTTTGTCTCCTAAGTCAAGCTCTGTGAGTAATTTCGTCATTTTCCGTCCTTCTAATTCTTCAAATTCAGCCGTTAACTGGGCCTTTAGGTCTAAGAAAGGCGTATTCGAAAGTGGTCTTACTAACAAATCAGTTATAAGTTCGGCAACGTCTGGCTCCAGTGAACCGATAACATAGTTGAACTTCGTAAGCTCTTGTGTGATGTTAGCTGTAGCAAATTGGGCCTCGATCTGCAGTAGCCAAACCTTAACATTTTTACGCCAAATTGGTGTGATTTTAATTGACACTCGTGAAATTTCAGGTTCGTTATGAGATGTAGGCATACCTGATAGCGTCGCATCGGTTGGTGTGTTGTCCGTGCGAGGCATGGTCAATGTCGTTATTTTATTACACGATAAAATAACATTCACTCAAATATCACGTCGGGGTCACCACTGTGGTTTCAATGATGTCGTTCTCACATTTGTTTGGCACATTTATTAAGAGGGAATGACATATACATTTTATAATAAGAACTAGTGAGGAATTATGACTAGGAGACCAACAATAATGAAACAACAAAACAAAGTCAGAGATAAAATATATACAAGTAAAGGTTCTCTTTTCGTCAGAGATAAAACATATACAAGTAAAAGTTATTCCCGCTAGATGTCTCCGCCACAACATATTATGAACTTTGAATGGATTCGAAATTTCACGTATTAAGAGAGTTATAGCGATATTTCACTTTTTTCGAAAAAAAAAGCCCCCATTTTCAACCCCTTCGACCAATATTTCCCATTAACGAACTCGACCGAGATTTTAAGGTGATACATATAATGTAAAATTTCAATGTGATTGGTGCAAAATTACGGCAGTTATCGTGTCCACACACATATATATACACACTTATATACTGACGGTGGTTTTGGGGTCTGGGGCATGTGAAACGTAAAGAAATGTCGAAATTTTCCGGAAGTCGAAACATGGTACTGTGCCCGATTTACCTGTAATGTGACAGCCAGAATCCCCAAGATGACAATGGATCGTAGTAAACAGCAGCACCCCGGCTAAAAATACTTACCGTCACAGCTAGCATATCACACACAGAAAATTAGGAACATATAAGGGTGAACCCATTTAAAAAAAGTACTATGGTCTGTCCTTCCAGGGACCAAAAGCACCTAATCAAACAGGAGAGCTAGAGAACTCTATAAATCTCGGGTCACATAGGAAAATGGAGTGGGTAAATAGGCATTGCTTTAATATCCTGACCATAATATTTACATCAAACCCCCAGTACGATAAATCATAACGGCAAATTCTAAAAAACATTACACGCAGTCGTAAATTCGTGCCCGCATTTAGTTACTAAACTCCAACCACCTGTCTCTACAGATTCCTTGTAACAATAAAAATAAGAAGCACGTCCCGACCAACTTCAAAACGTCAATAAACATTACATAACTATACATATATGCCTGCATAGGCGCAACAAACTAAAGTGAACTGGCATTGGTCTGCTATGCCCAGGTGTTCAGGATCGACGGAAATAAAAAAATAGATTAAGTGAATCGATGAAAATGACTCTAATGACGATGGCCTGTCGTCCTAACAACCGCAACGTGTAACTCTATACATGTTCAGATCCTGACACCTGTCGTCCTCTCCCAATGAACCAATAAATCTAAATATTAATTAATAAACAATGAAAATGTAATTATCGACTATGTACAACCGTCAACCTATTCTACCAAAAGGTTATCGCTTAACTGCCATTATTTAGATGTTATAAAATGGCCCAATAAAATCTCGTAATCTTCCACTAACATTTTGTCAAAATCATGTGTTTTACAGTTACAATAAGGGTCAATAGTCCATTCAACTAAGCCCAGATTAAGGTAATATTCACTCCTCACTGGTCTCAACAACGTTAATAAATATACTAATACTTAATAAAGCTTTCATAACATACCAGGAACCTCGCTTATGGCACAATACTATACTCGCTACGGTACCGCACAGCTGACCGCTCAGGCCAATCAATATAGGCGCACTCACATCACATTCTCCGACCAACATCTCGTTTCATTCCTTCCTGCAAATACAGCCTTTGTTCCAGACTACTTCATCCTACTAGAAGCCTCCCTTAATACGAAGCAATATCATTCTAACATTCATTAATTTAACATGCGGAAATTCCCACAGCCATCAGGCCTTTCAAGCCGATACTGAATACATCGCTGCGTTGCCATATTTCTCCATGGCGTTCAACACTCCGTTCACATCACGGGAGATATCCATCATGAAACAATGTTAACAATATATAGGACAAGGCGTCACAAGGCATCAGCCCTCGCCTCCATGAACTGATCAAAGTCAAGTTTCATGTTCGTCCTAATACCTCCTCTCAATAATAATAACAGCTGTCTTCCTATAATCTCCTTAATACGACGCTCTCAGGTTCCAAATAATTAACTGGTATCGTTACAATAAATGATAATATAATAGATTCTGAACTAAAGCACCAATGCTTTCTTCACAATGTCAACAATAGCTGTGACAAGCTTCCATCCTTAAATCCTAAAAATATTTGTTTTAATATCATCAAAATATATTATTCCTCAACTAGGAATAGTTTATGTTTTCAGTCTCAGTTCTACGAAATCCTAATACTGACTATGTAAGACTTTAATAACTATCGACAATGATAAGGATTCTTAAAAGAATATCAACAGCTGATTCAAAACTCACATCTGAAAATCCAACTGAGTGGAAATAAAATTCAACTACAAAGTTGAAAAGAAAATCCATAGAAATATTTAATATAGGAGAGTACTCAAATCCGATTGAAAATATGAAATAATTAACCAAATCCAAACTCAGGATCCTAATCCTGGGATTATATGAAAATCATTAATCCTTAAAATGGGATTATCCAAAATCCTTAAATCCATCGAATGAAAATAATTTCGATCTTCAGTAAAAACTGAAATAAAAAAACCTCTTTAACATGAAAATCCTTAAAGTGAAAATAATCCTTAAATAGGATTCAATCCTAGCTCCATGACAATGCCATCCATAAAAATCCTTTATCCTTGGCGTATAATCAAAATTTCGAAATATTGTTAACAAAATCGATGTTATCTGTCGTCGTGAAAATCCTTCCATGAATCGAAAACGTGAAAATAAATCATCAACTAGAATAATTTCTAATAATCCAACAATCCGAAAGATCAGAACTGGCATTAATCATCATCAAAAATATATCGATGTTCCAAAATGAATACTAACAGGGAAGATCTCCAATCCCAATAAGCATTAACATCGAATGAGACGATTCACACACATTAGTTTTAATGCAATATCCAATAAGCATTCAACGAAGCCGCTAAAATAGTGAATAATCACAATGAGAATTGGTCCTATAGGCATGCTCCAAACGTCTAGCAAATACTGAATTGATAATACACACATCAAAAAAAGTTTTGCATCACCTCGGTTCCAAGAGTTCCGGAACCGTTAAATACAAAGGGAATAGAGATCAACACAAACAACATTTCAGCTCGTTTTATTGCTCATGAGACCCACACATTGCATGTTGTACCATCATACAGCTAGACTTTCAGCATTTGTGGTCCAGATTGCAGTACACACCACTACCTCTAATACCCAGTAGCACGTCCTCTTGCATTGATGCATGCCTGTATTCGCCGTGGCATACTATCCTCAAGTTCATCAAGACACTGTTGGTCCAAATTGTCCCACTCCTCAACGACAATTCGGCGTAAATCTCTCAGAGTGGTTGGTGGGTCAAGACGTCCATAAACAGCCCTTTTCAACATATCCCAGGCATGTTCGATAGGGTTCATGTCTGGCGAACATGCTGGCCACTGTAGTCGAGCGATGTCGTTATCTTGAAGGAACGCATTCACAAGATGTGCACGATGAGGTCGAGAATTGTCGTCCATGAAGACAAATGCCTCTCCAATATTCTGCCGATATGGTTGCACTATGGGTCGGAGGATGTCATTCAGGTATCGTAAAGCCGTTTCGGAGCCTTCCATGACCACCAGTGGCGTACGTCGGCCCCACATAATGCCACCCCAAAACATCAGGGAACCACCACCTTGCTGCACTCGCTGGACAGTGTGTCTAAGACGTTCAGCCTGACCAGGGTGCCTCCAAACACGTCTCCGACGATTGTCTGGTTGAAGGCATATGCGACACTCATCGGTGAAGAGAACGTGATGCCAATTCCGTGGGGTCCATTCAGCATGTTGTTGGGCCCATCTGTACCGCGCTGCATGGTGTCGCGGTTGCATAGCTGGACCTCGCCATGGACGTCGGGAGTGAAGTTGCGCATCATGCAGCCTATTGCGCACAGTTTGAGTTGAAACACGACGTCCTGTGGCTGAACGAAACGCATTATTCAACATGGTGGCATTGCTGTCAGGGTTCCTCCGAGTGGCAATCCGTAAGTAGCGGTCATCCACTACAGTAGTAGCCCTTGGGCGGCCTGAGCGAGGCCTGTCATCGACAGTTCCTGTATCTCTGTACCTCCTCCATGTCCGAACAACATCGCTTTGGTTCACTCTGAGACGCCTGGAAACTTCCCTTGTTGAGAGCCCTTCTTGACACAAAGTAACAATGCGGACGCGATCGAACTGCGGTATTGACCTTCTAGGCATGGTAGAACTACAGACAACATGAGCAGCGTACCTTCGTCCTGGTGGAATGACTGGAACTGATCGGCTGTCGTACCCCCTCCGTCTAATAGGCCCTGCTCATGCATGGTTGTTTACATCTTTGAGCAGTTTTAGTGACATCTATGAACAGTCAAAGGGACTGTATCTTGGATACAATATACACAGTCAACGTCTATATGCCGGAGATCTGGGAACCGAGGTGATGCAAAACTTTTTTTGATGTGTGTATAAATGAACATTTCATCTTACTTTGTGAAGGCTTCGTGTTGATTTACGGAAGCACTTAGCATGTAACACCACGCTATGAAGAAAGAACTACGGACTCCTGCTCAGGTCCGGCTCGACTGCTTCGAATAAGATCCCCTCGCCTCACTGGTCGCCCGGCAATCGGCCCCAAATGAAGGTTCGCCAAGCCACATCTCTCGGTCCCCGCAAGCCCTCGCTCGCCTCCCTGGGTCCCGCTGGATCGAGTCCCGACATCTTCTTGGCTCTTGAGCATCTCCTCGTTCATTTCTTCTAATCTTGGCCCATCAAAGCTCTGGTTGATTCCGTTCATATTATCCATCATCTATTATTCAGTTGTGCGATTTGTGTAGTCTTTCTCCCTTCTAAATTGCCATGGCCACATCGTGCCTCCGTACTTAGAGTCTTGATACTGGTCAACCATGAACACTCCTGCAGCATAATTTAGACTACATTTCCCCTCGGCATATTTAGCACGCACTCGTCTCACTCGTAGCTAATTTACATGCCCCAGTCCTATACATTTCTATAGTGTTTGCCATGTTCATAAAAATCTCACTCAAAATGAATAGTCTACAATTCCCACGTTTCTTCTGCATACAGTTTTCAACAATATATTTTCCATGCACTGTTCCCTTAATAACACGCCCTTGCGTTAACTTCAAATCTCTCTCAAATTTTGTTTCACAAATCTCCACGATAAAATGGACACCCTTTGTCCTTCACGCAACAGTCAGATTTACGTAACATGTCTTTATATCACTTCAAAGTTTCTCAAATAGTTTGTAATTCATACACGTTACTTACGCATGAACTTACTTGCGTTTACCACTAATTTTCACTCGTTTCTTATCACTTTCATCATTGCACAACGTGTCTCTGTCTTTCACGGAGCACGCGCTCGATACGTCCATCCGTCTCGCAAGTCGTAATCAGAGTCAACTCATCATGGCCGCTTCTTCTCCTTCTTCCCTTAAATTTCGGCGTGGCAAACACCTTTGCGCGCGCGATCATGGCTTATATCGAATTACCATTAAACTGAAGTAAATCTTTACATGGATCTTAACATGGTAATTCACCAATTAAATAATGTAGTTATTTCAGAGTCCCAAAAATGGTATATAAAGCCAAACTATCATTTTTGCTCCAATAAAATATAATTTCGAAAACTTCCATTGTCTATTTTCCGTTACGTGACGTGACCTCGGTCTAGCAACACGACTTCTCCTACGGACACCTATTTTCCTACAGCGGGTAGTCTACCTTCTCAGGCGTCCAATCAGATTACTCCTTATATCTGATCGCCGTGCATCCAACCATCTATTTTCTCATTGGGCAACATCTTTTCTTCATCGTCTCTCGCTACTAAACTGGATTCATGATCACTTTCCAGGCCTCGTCAATTTCCAAAACTCAATGGTAAAATTGTGCATGGGTCTCATCATCATCATCATAAATCGAATTTCGGGGACATTTTCCAGGTTCAAAAGATGGTACAACTTTTGTAACTAGATCCTAAAATGTAACTTGAACACGAATTCACATTTCATTCTATCTTCTTGTAGAATCTCCGAATATTCTTGGCGTTGTTTCTTCCAATCAACTGCTCGTCTTCTATACCAATGATACGGTAGCAGTTGTTATCGTAGACTGTGTCTACTTTAAATGGGCCTTCTTGACCACTGTAATAGGGTTTATATATGACGTCGCTTGTTTTCTTATGATTCCATCTCTTTCTATTTTCTTAATAATTTCGGCTACCTGTGCGTGATACTTTTCTGGAATGGGGTAAGGTTTTCGTTGATAAGGCGCATTATCTATCAGTCTTATCTGGTATTTGAAGCCTTTAATAAGCCCAGGTTTATCGTCGAAAACTTCCTTATATTCCATAATCAACTCTTGAAATTTCTCTTCTATTTCTTCGAAACCCTCGATTTTAAGAGCATAATTGCACGTTTCTTTCTCTACTTCATTAATGATGTATTCGAGAACCAATTCTCTACTTTCTTCATCTGGGATGTGATCCTCTCTCCTTCCTCCGGATTCCTCTTCGCCTGGGGTCCACGTTAAATTTATCACCCTGTTACGCATATCGATGATAGCTCCCAACTTGTCGATATAGTCACGACCAACTACAACACTCAGACCTTAATGCAGGTATCGAAAGTGTGAAAATGGCGTATGCGGAAGCCCGAGATATTGTTTGTTTACATTCGTTGCTGGAATACAATATTAGCTTTGATTAGCTTCGTTTGATAAAAGTTGGGATGAACTATTGCTCATCTGTAATTTTTAGTGTCTTCAGTATGTCTGTTAAGTCCAGTTCGCGTTAATGTACTGCATCGTGTGTAAATATGTGATAATACGCTTATTATGGACTGGTTCGATTGTGTGATGATTGTTCAGTCGGCCGATGGCATTGTGTCATTTACTGCAGACGTTGAAGTACCTAAGACATTAATAAGTGACTCAAGAATATACACCGCAATGATTTGCTAGTTAGTGACAATATAATAATAGCTTAGTCCACTTCAGTACCGGTAGTGTCGAACTTAAGTACGTAAAGGGAAAACGCAATGAGCATCTACGGCAAGACCAAACCGTTGACGTTATCTTGAACGCTCAGCAACATGTGCCTCCATAAATCCTCACCAGTCTAGCAGATGTTCTACACTGCCTTGTATACACGCCAAATATTACAGAGAACTTCTGTTTTATTGGTTAAGGAAGATGCTGTTTTATTGGTTAAGGAAGATGCTGGTTTATTGGTTAAGGAAGATGTTCCCTTGTGTCAAACAGTGAACTCATTGTGTTCCGTCATTATTCATACATTTGTGATTCTTACTGCTTGCAAGTTATTTTTTATTATGATGTGTGTAATAAAGTGTTGTGGGTAACTTGCCAATTATGTACTTATATTGCGAGATGGTGTGCCGCGATAATTCCGTAAGAGGGAGATGGTGCTTTCCTACCTACATTACTTTACTAAATCTACTATTTCCAGCGTACAACTAATCCAAACGGTAACAGCGAATGTTTAATAGGTTAGATGGTAACATATTATCGTGCCCTTTGTGTGTGGTAATCTCCATAATTATGTTCAGATATCCACACGACGACTTTTTTGCATATTTCAATCAACTAATTCGGTGTGATGTTTTAGCCGAGATTTTAGACAATTCTACGAGTAGTCTTAATTGAATTGTAACTCTATAGCGTTGGTTCGATTATTTCAGGCAACTATTCTCATTCTGATTGTGTACACAAATACTGCATGGGCTGGGACAGCACTTCAGTAACCGGGTACTTTCTTCTCTCCTATTTCAGAATCTGTATGATTTTATGCTAATAATATTAATCTATAATTACCGAACTTAAATACAAATCGTGATAACTCGCCAAAAAGCTTCTTATTCAACCACAGGAACAGTGAGACTATTGTAGCTGCCCCTTGGGTGAAGACGAAGAAACCTATAATTCGAGGCCAGCACTATATACCGTAGTTAAACTAATTCAGGTAAGTGTAAATTATTGAAGCATATTTTTTCGGAACCTGGTCTCGTCTTGTAATATATTTTATGCTTTTAGGTGAGTGAAAATAATAATGTACACGAACTGTGACAACCCCGATGACATGATCTTAGCTATTGGTAGGGCAACCATCGCCGCCATGTTTTTTCTACATTAAGGTCTGAGGATTGTAGTTGGTCTTGATATAGTCCATTCCCAGAATCGCATCAAAATGGATCTTGTCAATGACTATAAAACATGTTCATAGGTGCGTTCGCCAATTTTAAATTCAATCAGAGCTTGGATCTTACACTTCACGGATCTGTCTCGAAAGACTCCTCAGACTTTCACAGCTGAAACTGGCATATATATGTCACGGCCTTCCCATTCTTCATTCGATCGAAAGATTGAGCAGATATGATCGACACTGAAGCCCCTGTGTCTGACAGCGCTTTATAGCTCTCCTCTTCTATGATTATATCTATTACTGGCAATAATACAGCTCTCCAAGGCTTCAGGTTTTCCTTCTCATACAATCAATCCTCGTCCGTGGTCTGGTAGATCTCATTTATGGTAATACATTCTGTTAGTGGAAAATTTCCTCCCCCTATCGCCGTTTGCTTACCGGAGTTTTTTTTTTTTTTTTTTGTACAGGACGACCCTCCCTAGACGTCTCCTGTCCACTAGTACCTGGTTGCGGATTTTCATTTTCGGGTTGATTCTCTCTTGACCCCTGGTTTTGATTATCGCGCAATTCTTGTACATACTCCTGGCCTTCTCTATACCTGTCTTCATAGTTGAGCCAATTTTTATACCTGGTATAGCCTTGGATGTTCCTACCGTTTCTCTGCTCATCGTTGTTATAGTTACGTCGATAGCCCTGGTTGTTTATATCGTCTCTATTCCTTCGATCTTGCCAATTGTTGTCCTGATACCGCCTGTATGGTCTGTTATCCCTCACTCTAGGCTCATTATTCTCAAATCTTCGACGTTGATAGGGTCTATCAATCCAATTTGTATACCTGGTATAGCCTTGGATGTTCCTAACGTTTCTCTGCTCATCGTTGTTATAGTTACGTCGATAGCCCTGGTTGTTTCTATCGTCTCTATTCCTTCGATCTTGCCAATTGTTGTCCTGATAACGCCTGTATGGTCTGTTATCCCTCACTCTAGGCTCATTATTCTCAAATCTTCCACGTTGATAGGGTGCCTCGCGGATCGGTCCTACATTTTCTCCCCTGCTGAACGTATTATCAGTTTGTTGGACTTGGTTGACCATAATTGTATTAATCCCCCTATGTTCCGTTCTCGCACTCCTTCCTCCAGTAGTATTGATGCTATTACTTGTATGGTCTAATTAGCGCAGCAGTTCATCTTTTCCTCTTAAGTCCGAGATCCCTGATGACGCTAAATATCGCCTGAAATCTGCCGGAAGTTGTACTGCGATGGTCTGGGCTAGTTCTACTTCTGGCAACGGGGGCTGAAGGTATTGAAGTCTGGCTAACTGTGTTGTAAAATACGTAGAGTATCTCGTTGGAGCGTTACTTGAGTACTTTTTAGAGTACGCCTCCGCACTTAAACTCTGCTGGTCTTCAATACTCCAATATCGTCTACTTAAGGGCTCAGCAAATTCCTCAAATGTGCGGAACGTCCACCTGAACGCACGATACCATTGTAAGCAGTCGTTGTCTAGGAATCGCTCTACGACCCTTAACTGTCTTTCCTCACTGATGTGGTTATCTTGGAAATATTCATTCACATCATTGATAAATTCTATCGGTGTAAAGAGATTATTCCCCGAGAAGTGTCTTGGCTTCTGATCTATGTTCCTGATAATAGTAACATTCGGGTTTATACTTCCTCCCGTTGTAGGCTGTTGTTGTCCTCCCCAACTAGCATATGTCGCTATCGTATGGAATCTCCCATGACTGCCTCTATCCGATGGTGTTGTATGTTCCGGTTTTCTTCTCACCCTCTCTTCTGTTCCTCCTCCACCTAACTGTTGAGTTTCCCTCGGCCTTTCTCTTTCTTCCATTTGTTCCATCATGGATCGCAATTCACTTCTTACTGTTGTTATAAGGTTAGGATTAACCCATGTAGTTCTTTCTGGCTCCACAATGGTTATCTCCCTAAGCTTTGTTTTAATAAGGTCCAGTTCCAGTTCAAACCTTTCGTCACTCCTAACCAATTCGTCTATTTTCTCCTGACACCCTGAACTTGCCTTTGCTATCTTAACCTGCAGATCGGAATTACGATCATTCAACTGGGTGCGTAAAGTTACGTTTACGTTCTCTATCTTATTCCCTATCTCACTAACTTGAGATGTCAAGCTTACTAAATCAGCGTCTGATTTTTCTTTTATGTCATTTATTACCTTTTCATTTTGAGACTTTAAACTATCAAACTGTTTATCATAATCCTCTTTGATATTGTTTATATCTTTGTTTAAACGATATTCAATTAATACTAGTTTATTTGATAACTCTTTAGTAATAGTTTCGCAATGTTTCTGACTCTCGCTAATCAAATCCTCTATAAGAGTTTCGATATTTTCTTTCACAACACGACCAATATCTATCTCTATCTCACCTCGAACCAAATCTGCCTTGTTCCTTACCTCAACCTGAAGAGATGCCACAGTGGCTTTGAGCTGCTCCAACCCATTACTGTTATCAGTTTGGATTGTTCCCAGTTGTTGCAAGACCTCTTGCTTCAACTTGGCAAACTTATTTTGTGTATCTGTAATATTGGTCTGTATTCCAGCCTATGTGTTCTGGGTGGTGGTAGCACTCTCTCGAAGTTCCCCTAGAGTATTTTGTGAAGTTACATGATTGTCATGAGCCAATGCAACACTAGCTTGCAATTCTGTCAATGTATTTTGTGTAATGTGTAGTACTGATAAAATTAGATCTAATGATGAAAGATAGTTGAAGGTGCGGTGGAGCAGTGCTACCAACTCAACGGTACTTACTCCATTATCTCTCATAGCTCTACACAGCAGCTCTCATAGCTCTAGACAGAAGCGATGGTGCGTACTCTGGAGTTATATTTTTATACTAACCTGCTTTAAAATTGTGATTGGCTATTCAATATTAAATATTATTTGGGGTTGACCACCATAATATACACTATATACGAGTTATAATACGGGAGCGTATTGAAATTGATATTAGTTTGTCGTGTAAATTTAGTGGTATCGGACGAGATTACCACAAGACCTCTTTTCCTAGAACATATAACTATTCTTTAGGTACGATAATTATTTATTTATATAGAAAGGGCGTCCGGGCAGATTTTCTACTCGGAGAATAAATGTCTTGGCTTTCTACAAACATGTTCAAACGTTGAAAATAATCATAGAAAATCACAATATATTCCAGCACCAAAGAATATTGCTAAGAACGGTTTAAATTTAATTCCGATAACGAGCACCGCTCACGCATGCATAGGAAACACATGAAAGTTTCAGCGCGGGAAATTTGAACCGTAACCTGCACCTCCGCGGCTCCCTATTCCCCTCCTCCAGATAATGAGCATTTCGATGATTTGTATCAATCCCATTTATTTATTTTGGCTTCATAGAACAAACTTACACAACTTGGCCCTTGCCTGTGAGGAATAAAAGTTAATGATAATTGTTTTAAGAGCCCTAACATCTAGGTTATTGACCCACAAGTTAATATACAGTAGGCCTACACTGTTATAAATAGATTAAGAAAAAACATAGGAAATAAATAAGTATGAATAAAACCATCGCCAATACAAAACACACCAAAATTTGCCCTTACTAAATTGAATACTTCAAGGAAATCAGGATGTAAATAAGGAACTTGGAATTTAAAAAAATTACAAAATCAAGTCCATATACTGTAGTATATTTATTATACATTTCTCATTCATACATAGCCTACATATAGAGTAGGCCCTACTTCATTTCATCAAATTATCATTTCAACATAGATTTGTCTTTCCATTGCAATGCCACCGCACATTGCAGACCTGCAAGAGAAAAAAGGTAGTGTAACCAAACATGGCAAAGTACATCCCTAAAGGAAAAATCATGACAGACAACTGCAGTAACATTGGTCATGAATATTATGCACTTGTATTCAGTGTATCTATTTTGCATGCAACTCTATGTGGTCATTAGCCATTACATTCCATATATGTATTGAAGGTTGTCGGCAATTCTAGGCGGGCTCGTGTTGAAGGACAGGCAATTTTAGATGCCAGACATATAATTATGTGTGGGAAAGTGCTAAAATCACCAAGAGACTTGAAGATTTATGCTTACAAACTAGTAATTAGACAAATTCAATTCAGATTCAAAATGGAATTCGGTCACCAGTTACCGAGATAAAAATAATTTGTTCAGGAATCTAATAAGCGTGTAGTCGGTATACTGCTATACATATATTTAAATTTGGAAGATATTGCCTAATACTGTTGAAGTCAATAAATCAAAGACTGTACAAGTTGACTATAGCCTCAAGATGTTTTAATTTTTTAATAGGCACCTGATTATAAACTTAGAAGAACTGAGCTTCTCAGTTTTGAAGTAGCAATGGGGCAAGTTAAAGAAAGACAACCACATGTAGGCCTACGATAAAGCGACCCCTAAATGTAATTTTTGCCACATGGGAAGAACAGCTGTCAAATCCACCCTGCATTTAAGTTGCCTAGTTTGTAGTGCAGGGCAGAATGTAGGGTACTGGTTATTGTAAGAAATTCATTAGTATTTATTAATAAATAATTCTCCTTTGTATAATGCCAGCCACATACGATCATATACTTTGAAATCGGTTTTGCGACACGAAGTAATCGACTCCATTCCGTCTGAAAAGCTTTCTTTTTGTGGAAGTAGTGCATTGATATGGCAAATGTTGAATTTGAAGAGCGCAGTGGAACTGAGTAATTATATTACTCATCTTTTAGCTTCAATTATTATGAAAATAACTGAAAAAACTAAAGAATAGCACACCCATCAACTCAAATCACATGGTTTCAATAGGTCCACGGCCGATTTCCTTTCATAATCCTTTCCCTGACCCGTCCTGAAAAGAAAAATACATGGCCATTGGCTGCATTAATAAAATTATAGCATCTGCTTGTTTATGTTTCCATCAGATAACGGCAGCACAGTTGCTTGAGTTCACGAATGGGGAACACCAGCCTTTACTCCGAGCTTAGCCTCTAATAATACAAAGCCTACCCAATCATGGCGTTCTCTGCATCAACACTGTCCTCATAGCAGTGCGCGTATTGACCACTGCAGCGCTGAGTAACCACCTAACATGTAACTTAATAGCATTGCTATCGCAAGCTAAAACCAGCAAAAATGTACCTATACACTATATTTACAGTACATGAATACACATTGTTGAGTAGAATGAAGTAAAATATAAGAGATGTTCATCTTTTAGTAGTAGAAGTTTGTTTCAACTGCAGATTTTCCTTATTAGATAGCACGCATACTGTCTGGTATGCACAAGCGTAAGGTTCCACTGAATATTTTTAGTAGTGTACCATGATCGAGTTTCAATGAAAAGGAACGACTTTTCTTAATTATTGTGATTCTTTTTTCTTATAATTTGTTTCTCTTCTCAAGACGCAGTCAATGGTGTAGTTAGTCACAGACGGGTGCAGAAACTTCTGCAATATTACCCTCCTCAGTTACTCAGGATGATCACGTACTCCACACTAGAGAATATGATTCTTAGCAACCTGTGGCAACAGTATTCTAGTTAATGTTGTGCTATTCCTGGACTGCTCAGCGTAACCGATATCATTTTGTCTGTTACTTCAATTCCAGCAAAACAAAACCTGGCTTACGATACCGGAGACCACCTCTGTCTTTGAGTTTTATTAGTGATATTACTGGAGATGAGCTCTGGATACCGAAGGGCAGTTGACCTCGATGTTCCGTCCCTTAAAACAACAATACCTAACTAACTCCGGATACTACTAATTTTATTAAGGACTCTTGCATGGTGTCCACAGAATTTTCAATGTCAATTTTCCTGACTCGTGAAGTCATCGTAATATCGGAAAAAAGGTTTATTGAGCAAACAAATATTATTTTTTATTTTCAGCCTCCACCATCCCCATAGCTGCCCCAACGTTCGCCTCTTTATTCATTTAAAATACAAAATAAAGTAAATTATAATGCAATAATACATAAATCAAAGTACTCTGCTCAATTGAAGGTCCCACTTTACAGAATGCATTCCTGTTTGTAGGGCTCCATTGACAACGTGAAGGCCGCAAACACCAAGGTTAACGACTTGTTTGCCATCTGCATTATCTTCTATTATTTGGTCACTGAACTTTTTTATGAAGCTCAAATTAACATTCGGTCCATCCATCTTTCTAGCAAGAGGAGAGATACCCTGGTTGAAAGCCTCTAAAATGACTTGAGCTGTTGTGTGTCCCATAAAGATGCTGTTAAAATATCTGGTGTTAACTTCATTGCAGTTGATGTCAAGTTAACGCACAAATAGGTCCATCTGACCTCGCTGAACAACTTTGTTCAATGAGGGCAGATGACCTCGTAGTTCCGCCCCTTAAAACAATAACTAACTAACTTTGTTCAATGCCTCATCAAAACAGATAACATTATCACATGAAAGAATTTCATCTTGCAGTAAATTATGAAAGTATGGAGCTAATCCATAATTGATGACATATGAATATTTCGTGTTCCCCAATTGAAATTTTGTTGCAATTGTACTATCAGGAAACATTTCCCTGAAGGTTTCTGAAATATTGGTTAAACTATACCTTCCGATACACCGGTATTTGGGGAATATTTAGGGAGATCAGTGACGTCATCTTTATAACAGAAAGATTCTACAGATGTCACAGTTCCTGAAGTAGAACTTGAAGGAGTTAATATGGTTAATATAAAATTCCTGACTTTCTAATACTTTTCGACATTTTTCCTGACTCACGCTATATTTTCACACTTTTTCCTGATCAAAAACAAAATTCCTGACTTTTCCTGCCTGTGGACGCCATGTCTTGGCATGATATAGATAGGTTATGGTCTTCAGCTCGTTGTTATTGTTTCTTTAGGGGCATTGCAACGTCGTGGTCATGTAGCCCCATGTTCATAGGTGTGTGTAGAATTTGTTTGATAACCTGTGTCACTGTAATGTCTGTATTAGTGTGTGTATTTGTAATTGAGGTAAAATTTGGGTAGGAAGCGGCCTTGGCTTTAAATTAGGTACTGCCCCCGTAATTTGAATTATATTGAGACCACGATGGCTGTATTGGCAAATATGAGTAAAGTTGTGGATGTCATAGTTATGACGTGGATATTCATGACGTAGGCACGGATGACGCAGATTTCATGCCAGTAGGCTGATTGAGCTGAGATTCTTGGTGACGTCATGATTTTGTTCGAGAAAGATCTTAGATTTACGACGCAGTCGCAGGAAACAAGGTATTGTGCTAAGGAAGAAGTTACGCTATTGGAGGAGAGACTCGAACCAATGAACGATAGTTTGGAAGGAAGACGGAGATTGCTGAAACTACGATAGTTGATTACTTTTGGCATGCAGATTTGTGGAAATCTATTTTCAGTTATGGCATTGATTTGGAATTTTGAAGAAATTAATTTTGAGTTTTTGAAATTTGAAAATCCGTCAAGTATAGCCAAAGTTAAAACTTCCAGCAATGACGCAGCAACAGGCTATGGAAGGGATGGATACGCCCCTTAAGAAGTTGATAAAAGGTCGTGCACAGGAGAGAGGAGCTCTCAGATCTCATATGTCAGATCGCATATATATTTCTGGTGATATATAGTTATTTTCAAGTGATTCAGTGAAGTAAGTTGTCTTTAGCGTGGTTAAAGCCCGGCGCATCGAACGAACTCGGAGCAGTTCCATTTTACGCTGCTCGAAACTAGGTGAAGTTGAAACGCTCACATTAACGTTTCCACCAGTCAAGATATCAAGCGCTAACTTCAGCCTGCATTATAATTCTATTGGGCAGTATAACATTGAGGTGTGTAGAAGATTTGAACAATTTCACAGTTATACTTCGAAAGATATTGGAACTTTAAGGCTGCCAACAAAAGTGATTTTCTCGCCACATGAGGAACACGTTTAAAATTCCACATTATACACTACGGCTGACACGTGGAGTGCAACAGTGATATTGGAGAATACGTTTGGTATTACAACGATACATTCGACTATGGAACATTATAATCTTGCAGTGCTTTCAATGATTATAACAGTAGTTGAGATGGAAGGCTAATGAGGCTTTAATGCAATTGGGACATATATCGTTGGAGTAAAGTAACAGCATGGAACTTCGTTAATCGTCTTTCTACAAAAGCGAGCATGTAGCGAACATCCAACTACACTCATGCATCGTGAATCCATCGCTGAATTATACCAGATAACAGTGGAAATATTTTCATACTCCACAACTATGAATATTTCTGCGGAAATAACTACAATAAACTTCATGGCGAATTCCTGCAAGAACTTCAGGGAACTTTCAAGAGAGGCCAGGGTTGTCCCGGCGCACAAAGAAGAGTTTTGCCAGAAGGATGTTTTTCGTATCCACGGAGCAGTGCAATTTCGGAGGAGGAAGCAGTTCGAATCTCCGAGGACGCTGATTCCAGGTTCGAGGACGGAGCACATCTTTACGCTGGTGAAATGGAACCAACAGCAGTTTTCTTTGAAAACTTTCCCCTAGAACTTCAATCAACAGATAAGGTAGTCGTGAACGTTTCTTGTATTATTTGAGTCTTGTAGCGATATCTGAGCAACCATTCTTCCCATATTTTCTGTCCTATCTTTTGCAACATTTTCTTGATTGATATTTCTGTACTCAGTACACTTCGATGATTTATGCCTTTTTCTTCGATTTTTGAGACATTGCTATGTCATTGGCATACTAAATAATTTTGGATCAGTTGAGACTGATGATTTAGATTCTTTCAGTAATTTGCATATTTTTGTAGTCACGATTTGACTGTAAAGTTAACGATTTGCTATGGCAGATTTGAATTCAGACAGCGTGTCATTTTATTAAAGTAATTCTATTCAGTAAATTACTTTGACCAATTTTCTGTCATCCTCAAGAAAGAAGAATGATTAAATGATTTTAGAGCGTTAAAATCTATTACGATATCGACGATCTTTGAAATACTAGTCGTCTTATGAACATGATTGCAACATAGACATTTATCATTGCATTATAGACAATTTTATGAAATATGAACTTTTATTTCGATTTATTGAATACACTATAGTAATGAACATTTGATAGGAGTTTTTCTCAATTATAGATTGGAACAATAATGTTTGCATTCCACAATCTGATTGTATTCTATTCGACTATTTTGCAGTTTAGATCAACTTTGTTTGAAGATAGTATTTTTATACTGCGTTACTTTGAAGATGTTAATCTCAATTTTGATAGACCAGGCAGGAGTGTCTAATCGTATTTGCTGTTAAATTTATTTGTGATTGGCAAAATTTTACTTCATATCGATTCATGAATGAAACCCACGAAGGTTAAATAATAACAGTCATTATTACAATTGATGAATATAAGAATTTTTAAAAAGGAACAATGGATGTATAATCGTTAGTTCAGTGGACGTGTAAAAGTCGTTGTTGAGTAATGCCCTTGAATTATGAAGGAGGTTCCCACAATAATTAATGAAGTTGATGAATTAATAAGTGGAGGTTTTTGTGTGTAGTTTGGAAGATTTTTATGCCATATATATGAAGATATATGATGAATTTTGGGCCAATTGTTGTGCAATTTTGTGCGTTATAAGCGAAGTATTTTCCCGCTGATTGTATTGTTCTTGTTCTTTGAAAGATTATTCATATGAAGATACTGTTAAAATTAACAAGAGTGTTAAATAATTTGAGATAAAGATTTTGAATGGAGGTTACCGTCACAAATATTAATAATTATTATTAAACCTTATTAAACCTGAATTTGACAGTTAAATATAACTAACCTTCATTGGTCGATTATATCAACACGATTTGAGTAATTATCAACCGGATAAACGTGTGGTTTAATGTATTTCTTGTATAAATAATATAAACAATATAACATTGCAAAATAATTTTGTAAATATCTTTGTTAAATAATTTAAAATGATAGTGATTAATACAGGCGTGTATAAAATTTTCAATGGTCATTTGACATTGTTATAAACAATGTATTATTGTTATAAATAATTGATGAACTTTTGTTATTAACATTTAGGGTTTTGTTTTTATACTCTAAACAACGCTAATTAAGCAAGTGGTTTGAACAATTAAACATGATTTGGGAATGTTGGAGTAATCCACTGGTGTTTGAATGAAGCATGTAAGACATTTGCGTGATAATATTTCAGTTGAGATGTGAACATTTACGTATTTGAAAAGGAGAGCCAAGCTCTGAGGTAACACGCTTATGCTAGGGTTGAACGAACGGGAGTCCACTTTGACGATACAGGTGCATTGCAGCTGGCCCGGACAACTGTGTTACAGAGGCCAAGGACGGTTCCATAATAGCCTTGTGGCTATAAATAAAATGTGAAGTATATAAACACGCAAAACAATTGATATATGTGTCTCATCCCAAATCCCGTTTCCATTCCATGTGCATTATTATTTTTACGTTGCTATGAGCTTGAGAAAGCTGAAACATTATATGTAGAGAATACAAGTCCTACAGGAAGACATGGTTATGTGGTCGATGGCTTCTGATTGCCACGTTGATTTTTTTTTTTTTTTTTGTTAAAATCATTCTTTATGTGAAATAAATTATTGTGCAGTTTAAAGTTTCTCGTCTTCGTTCTGGTTCATTTTAAATATCATGGTGGAGGTTATTGTGTGGGCATACTTTTAAGTGATCCAGTTGACAACCCAGTCCCCGAGATAAATTTAAGAGGTAAGTAAAGGTAAGTATGAACCCCCGTATATTTTGGTGTGTTCCACAATAATTTTCTTGTTAACTATTGTGCTCTAATCTCGATAGTATCTGTCAGTGCCATTTTCATTGATGTAGCTGTGCCGGTGCGTTTGATTATTGGCAATCCGATTGAAGGGGGCGGATATCTGACAGCCTACTATCCGGATATCGGGTACAGTAGGATTGGCGACCCTAAAACGTGGGGCTTGTTCTACAAAACTGGATTACCAAGTAGGATTGCCGCAATTCGGTGGGGCTCGATTGTCTCGATTGGCACGATCAGCAAAACATTGGATTACCAAGTTATTGCAGTAGAATTGACACCGCAATTTTTGTGGAGTGTTCGAATAACATTGGATTACCAAGTTATCGATGTCAAAGGGATTGTGAAGACTCAAATAAAGAGGTTGATTCTTTGTTAGATGTCTTAGCCAATTGTAGAATTTGAGAGTGTGATTATATAGGAATAAATGTTGTGTTGTATTAGGAAAATTACACTCAGAAAAGATCAGATCTTATATAACTTGAGAGAGGTTAAATAGGCTGGAAACTTAGAAAAATCGCCTATGATCTGGAATCTTATTTTATTTGACCGGCTTATGACATGTATAGTCATATTAAAGATAAAATTAAACTATTTGGATTGTAAATGTAAATTATTTGTGTTAGGATATTTTAAAATGAACCAAAGAAACTTGAACATGTGCTTGAGTTTATTTCAACATGAAGTGTCTACGAAGGTTAATTATAAGGTAATTATAAGGTAGATTTAAGACAGAAAATTGCTCAAAACTTATATATGGTGAAAAATGTTGCTCAGATGTTGTTATTTTGCTCTGTTTGATGTATGTCCCTAAAGCAGTTTATTATTGAAATATTGTTGAAATGGCAGATGAAAGTCTGAGAATGATGTTAGAGGAGATGTCTGCTAACTTGAAAGCTAGCATGAACGAAAGCATGAGGGAGATGGAAGCTAGGAATACTAGTCGAATGGAGGAGAATGCTAGTAATATGTCTGCTAATTTGAAAGCTAGCATGAATGAAAGTGTAAAGCAGATGCTGGATGAGAATATGAAAGTTCTTCAGACCAGTTCTGCAAACCTAGAAAATGATATGTCGCGTTTACAGATCAGTACCCAGGGAATCGAGAATGCTGTAAGTGACATTCATAAAGATGTTTCTGATGTTAAAATTGATGTGTCTAAGGTACAAAAAGATCTTACTATGTTGAATCTTGATGTTGCTAATGTCCGGGGTGATATTTCATGTGCTAGAGCTGAAGTAATTGTTATTAGGAATGATGTTGCTACTGTACAAGACAAAGTAGAAGAAGTTCAAAGAGAGGTTAGTAATGTTCGAACTGATGTGTCAAATGTTCAAGTAGACATCAATAATATTCATTCAGATGTTAACGATATGCAAAGCGATATCAATAAAATACAAGTAGAAGTCAATACTGTTTTTGTAGACATTGCTAAAGTTCAGACTGATGTTAACAAAGTTAGGGAGGAAATTGAAACTTCAAAAACACTTTGTACTCGTAACATTAGTGCATTAACAACTCGGTTAGTTGACGAGTCTGTTAGGACAACGGCTTATTTAGCTGGTTTAAAATACGATGTAGAGGTCATGAGAACCCAAGTATTAGATCACAATCGTTTACTTAAGGAGGACATCGAAGTAGATATTGCAGAAATGTTAACTGCAAATGTAACGGTGTGGAAAGATGAATGGAACAGGTCAAGTGGGGAACATGTAGATCAGATTCAGGAACGAATTGAAAGAAAACTTGCCAGTACACAAGTAGACATTAATAACGAAGTAGTTCAGATTAGGAAAGACTTGAATGTAAGGATGGATTCGCTATCCGAAAAGCAGGTAGAGGATAGAACTCAAATAGGTCAGGACGTGCAAACATTAAAGGAACAAATTCATAAGATTGTCTCTGATGTTAATGAAACTACGAGCAAGCTGAAGAATTTGAAACTAGGAGAAGCTAGCATGATGGAAACCTATAAGGAAGAGTTGATTAGGAAAGTCATCACGGAGATCACAGACAAGGATACCGAAGGATTGACTGGTGAAGAGGAGAGAAATTACGTGAGAAGAGGTAACCTTGATACAGAAGAGAGAGATATTAGTCCTGAGGAACGTATATCCAGACTCAGGGAAGAAGAAGAGGATCGGAATATTGAACCTGAATGGAAGTATCGTGATAGTGGGAGGAATTATATGGATTCATATCCGAGAAATGTGACGGTCATCCGGAATTTTGAAGACAAACCTCAAAAATTTAGCAACACTGATAGTCTCACACCGATCGAATATATCAGGAATCTTAAAGACTACTTCATAGAAGCCCACATTCCTAGAGAGAGAGAGAGATGAGAATCGTAGAAAGATTTCTAGCTGGAGGACCCCTCGAATGGTTTAGAGCATTTTGGTACACTTTCAGCAATTTTGACGAATTTGCAGAGGCACTGATTAAACGATTCTGGTCAATAGAAGCTCAGAATTCACTAAGAGCTGAGGTATACTCGAGGAAGTATTCAGGTACTCTTCCAACACGGTACGCTGATTTCTTCACGAGTCAACTATCACGCTTGAGATTTTTGCAACCCCCATTGTCAACAGAGCAGTTGATAGATGCGATTTCACGTATGCTGCCTGTGGAGGTAAGAAGACTGATCATATCGTCAAACATTAGAGATTTGACAAGTATGGACGAATTGTTGAGAAGGCTTGACTACACGAGTCCAATGCCAAATTTGGTACAAAAAGGTCAGAGGCACGAATTCAAAGACGTTAATACGGTCTACATGGATCAAGTGCAACAAACTGATAAGCCTGAGGAAGGAAAAACTGAAAATGTAGGTCCTCACAGGAATAATTATTTCCGCAACCACAGATCCCAAGGTTACCGTCCATATCAGCAAAGACGAGGCTGGAATAATAATAGAGGGAATTACAACAACGGAAGAGGTAGATACTACAACAATGGTTATAATCGAAATTATAACAGAAATAACCAGTACCAGAATCAAAATCAGAATTCTCAAGGTCAGGTTATGACACCCGACAAGTATCAAGAAAGAGAGAAAGAAAGTCAGCAGTATCTGAAGGAATTACGAGAAAAGGAAGCTGAAAACCAAAAGAAAAGACAGGATGTAGTGATCGATCCTGGTCCTTCTACAAGTCAGCAGGGGAACTTTGAGATTGGTAACACAAAAAAAAACGCCGATTTCTCAACGACAGTGAGAAACCATGAATACATTGCCACACCACACCTGATTACCATTAACGAAATTTACGAAGTAACTGATGAGGATTTATTAGAAGAGAGGGGAATCGTCAAAGAGGAAAGACCATGTGCATTACCTATTATTTCTGTACTGATAGATGGCCAACAGTATAAAGCTCTTATGGATACTGGAGCAATTATTTCGATCATCTCTGATGAATGCTATCAAAGTCTGCTAAAAGGAGAAAACATGACAGTTTTACCAGTTTCTACCGTCAAAGTGAGAGGAATTTTCCAAGACAAGGCAGTGAAATGCAAGATCCAAGTGCTGTTGAACTTTGAAATTAATGGAAGGAATTATGAACAGATCTTCATTGTGGTTAACAAGATCCATTTCGATATTGTGCTAGGAATCGATTTTATATCGAAGGTTGGAGCCATTATTGATATGAAGAATAGAAGTATTAGCTTTAATGATGGGTACATGATCACAGAAGAGATCGAAGAACAGGACGTGAAAAACAGTCTGGAGATAGACCATAGGGAAGAAATTTTAAATACCATTATTAACGACGTAGAGAACATAACAGAAATACCCAGTAGAAAAACTGAAGGATTTGAAGAAATTCAGGGGGAATTTGAGGATTTGATAAAGGAATTCCAAGATATTTTTGATGAAAAGCCTGGATTGATTAAAGACTATAAGTATAAGATAAGGCTGACCGATGAAACCCCTTACCAAAAGAGAATATACCCCATACCTGAGAAATACTATCAAGAAGTACGAGGGTTGATCAGAAAAATGGAGGTAGACGGGATTATTAAAAAACAGGCGTCGTCTTACATAAACCCCATCACTGTAGTGAAGAAAAGTAATGGTCAGATACGTCTTTGTCTCGATGCTCGGACCATCAACTTGAAGATTCTTCCAGAAAATGACCGACCACCTAAGATCAGAGATCTGCTTAGAAAGTTCAAAGGGAGAGCATGTTTCAGTGTTCTTGACTTGACATCTTCGTTTTACCAAGTTCAACTGGAGGAAGAAAGTATGCAGTACACTGGATTCCTATTTGACCAGACGTCATGGGTCTTTGTGAGAATGCCTTTTGGAATGGTCAACAGTGGACCAGCACTCATTCGAGCACTTGATAGCAAGCTCACTGACGAAGTAAAGGAGAATGTAATCTGCTACATTGACGATTTAATTGTATCTTCACCCAACGCCGCAGAACATTTAGTGCACTTGAGAAAGTTGTTTGAAAATTTAAGGGAGGCCAATATCAAGGTCAATTTTGGAAAATGTCAATTCTTGAAGAAGGAGATCAATTACTTGGGGCATACCATTGATAAAGATGGATATCATCCAAACATGCAGAAAGTAGATGCGATCACAAGATTCCCAAAGCCAACTAAGGTGAAACAAGTCAGAGAATTTGTAGGCGCATGCCAATTCATTAGCAGCCACTGTCCGAGATACTCTGAAATTATGGCTCCTCTGTATGATTTACTCAAGAAAAATAATAGATGGAAATTGAGTACCGCAGCAGACGAGGCTTTTGAGAAAGCAAAGGAGATGCTCAGAAACAACGTCAAACTGGAGTACCCAGACTTTGAGAAGGTGTTCTATATAGAGTCTGATGCATCAAGAATAGGCATTAGTGCAGTCTTATACCAAAAAGACGAGGCAGGCAACAAGCACTACATTGCGTTCACTAGTCGGAAGTTAAAGAAACACGAGGAAAATTACTTTACGACAGAACTAGAAGCGTTAGCTTTTGTAACAGCTTTGCAAGCTTGGAAAAAAATGTTGCTGGGACACAAGGTTATCATTATTACAGATCACAAAGCACTTCAGTTTATGCTGCAAACTGACATGTCTAGTGATAGATTGACACGTTGGGCTTTGTTCACCCAACAGTTTAACGCCACTATCGTCCATCAGCCTGGGAAAGATAACTTACTGGCTGATGCTTTATCACGTAACCCTATCAAAAATGTGCAGATACACCATGTACAATTGGAGCAGCAAGATCAAGAGACCGTTAGGAGGTTAGCCCGAATCGGTGTGTCACAGAAGAGACACGCTCCAATCAGGAAAATGTACAGGTTCCTTAAGGGTTACATGGACAATACTGATGTTGACTATGCAGCTACACAGAGAGATTCACGACACTTTGTCTTGAGTGGAGACATCGTATGTAAGTATGCTGACTCTGCGCATACAAAGCTTCGAATAGTCGTGCCACCTAAACTTCTTGTCAATTTAGTGTGGGCAGCTCATCACGCAACTGGACATGCGGGTTTAGATAAAACTCTTGATACCCTTAAAGAGAGGTTTATTTGGACTAATATGCGTTCCAGCATTGCGAATGTCATTCGTTCATGTGATAAATGTCAAAGAGCAAAGTATGCTTCCGCTCTATTAAAAGGAAAACCTAAGGCTATGATTCCCTCTAAACCAAATGAACTCATGGCGACAGACATATTTGGTCCTTGTCCGAAGGGATATCAGGATAATCAGTATCTGTTGGTTACCGTGGATGTCTTCTCAAGATTTGTAACAATGAGTCCCATGCAAAAAGCTAACACGAGGAACGTTGTAAGCAGACTGGAACATGCTGTATTTCCAAAAGCTGGTAAACCAGAATATCTACTTTCGGATCATGGAGCTCAGTTTACGTCCTTAGAATTTGCTGCAGATATGGAAAGGCTTGGTATTAAGCACATATTTTCAAGCGTGCGATATCCGGAATCGAATTCTTCGGAAAGATATATGGCTGAATTTTCGAAATTCTGTCGAATTTTCTGTCCAAATGATCATTCTGGTTGGGTGAGATTTGTACCCCTTATTGAGGAATGCCTAAATTCTACAGTGCAGGAGAGCACAGGAGAGGTGCCAATGAGACTTCATCTAGGAAGAAACCCAGAAAGGCCGTGGGATAATCTTTTTAACCACGTTCCTAGAGATCCCGACTTAGGAAGGCAGCAGAGAATAGACAGAGCGAAAGAACAACTCCAGAAAGCAGCACAAAAACGACTGAAAAGAGTAGCTGGAAAACGTTTTGGTGCTCCCTTAGAAATTGGAAATCTGGTATTATTACGCAGACCTGTCAAGGCTGACGTGGGTAAGAAAATCTATCCCAAGTTTGGAATAGTGTTCATGGGTCCGTTCAGAATTACGAATGCTTATGGAAACAACTGTTATGAACTCTACGATGATGAGAATAATGTCGTTTATGGCAAGTTCAATGCTGGGAACTTGAAGAAATATTATCCAAGAGTAAGCCAATAATAATTCAATTTCGTGTTCAAGTGAATTGAGATATTTATAACACAGAGTTTAAAACAATTTGCAACTGTTTTTAAAAACGTGGTGAAGGGAGAATGCCCCCGTAATTTGAATTATATTGAGACCACGATGGCTGTATTGGCAAATATGAGTAAAGTTGTGGATGTCATAGTTATGACGTGGATATTCATGACGTAGGCACGGATGACGCAGATTTCATGCCAGTAGGCTGATTGAGCTGAGATTCTTGGTGACGTCATGATTTTGTTCGAGAAAGATCTTAGATTTACGACGCAGTCGCAGGAAACAAGGTATTGTGCTAAGGAAGAAGTTACGCTATTGGAGGAGAGACTCGAACCAATGAACGATAGTTTGGAAGGAAGACGGAGATTGCTGAAACTACGATAGTTGATTACTTTTGGCATGCAGATTTGTGGAAATCTATTTTCAGTTATGGCATTGATTTGGAATTTTGAAGAAATTAATTTTGAGTTTTTGAAATTTGAAAATCCGTCAAGTATAGCCAAAGTTAAAACTTCCAGCAATGACGCAGCAACAGGCTATGGAAGGGATGGATACGCCCCTTAAGAAGTTGATAAAAGGTCGTGCACAGGAGAGAGGAGCTCTCAGATCTCATATGTCAGATCGCATATATATTTCTGGTGATATATAGTTATTTTCAAGTGATTCAGTGAAGTAAGTTGTCTTTAGCGTGGTTAAAGCCCGGCGCATCGAACGAACTCGGAGCAGTTCCATTTTACGCTGCTCGAAACTAGGTGAAGTTGAAACGCTCACATTAACGTTTCCACCAGTCAAGATATCAAGCGCTAACTTCAGCCTGCATTATAATTCTATTGGGCAGTATAACATTGAGGTGTGTAGAAGATTTGAACAATTTCACAGTTATACTTCGAAAGATATTGGAACTTTAAGGCTGCCAACAAAAGTGATTTTCTCGCCACATGAGAAACACGTTTAAAATTCCACATTATACACTACGGCTGACACGTGGAGTGCAACAGTGATATTGGAGAATACGTTTGGTATTACAACGATACATTCGACTATGGAACATTATAATCTTGCAGTGCTTTCAATGATTATAACAGTAGTTGAGATGGAAGGCTAAGGCTTTAATGCAATTGGGACATATATCGTTGGAGTAAAGTAACAGCATGGAACTTCGTTAATCGTCTTTCTACAAAAGCGAGCATGTAGCGAACATCCAACTACACTCATGCATCGTGAATCCATCGCTGAATTATACCAGATAACAGTGGAAATATTTTCATACTCCACAACTATGAATATTTCTGCGGAAATAACTACAATAAACTTCATGGCGAATTCCTGCAAGAACTTCAGGGAACTTTCAAGAGAGGCCAGGGTTGTCCCGGCGCACAAAGAAGAGTTTTGCCAGAAGGATGTTTTTCGTATCCACGGAGCAGTGCAATTTCGGAGGAGGAAGCAGTTCGATTCTCCGAGGACGCTGATTCCAGGTTCGAGGACGGAGCACATCTTTACGCTGGTGAAATGGAACCAACAGCAGTTTTCTTTGAAAACTTTCCCCTAGAACTTCAATCAACAGATAAGGTAGTCGTGAACGTTTCTTGTATTATTTGAGTCTTGTAGCGATATCTGAGCAACCATTCTTCCCATATTTTCTGTCCTATCTTTTGCCCCATTTTCTTGATTGATATTTCTGTACTCAGTACACTTCGATGATTTATGCCTTTTTCTTCGATTTTTGAGACATTGCTATGTCATTGGCATACTAAATAATTTTGGATCAGTTGAGACTGATGATTTAGATTCTTTCAGTAATTTGCATATTTTTGTAGTCACGATTTGACTGTAAAGTTAACGATTTGCTATGGCAGATTTGAATTCAGACAGCGTGTCATTTTATTAAAGTAATTCTATTCAGTAAATTACTTTGACCAATTTTCTGTCATCCTCAAGAAAGAAGAATGATTAAATGATTTTAGAGCGTTAAAATCTATTACGATATCGACGATCTTTGAAATACTAGTCGTCTTATGAACATGATTGCAACATAGACATTTATCATTGCATTATAGACAATTTTATGAAATATGAACTTTTATTTCGATTTATTGAATACACTATAGTAATGAACATTTGATATGAGTTTTTCTCAATTATAGATTGGAACAATAATGTTTGCATTCCACAATCTGATTGTATTCTATTCGACTATTTTGCAGTTTAGATCAACTTTGTTTGAAGATAGTATTTTTATACTGCGTTACTTTGAAGATGTTAATCTCAATTTTGATAGACCAGGCAGGAGTGTCTAATCGTATTTGCTATTAAATTTATTTGTGATTGGCAAATTTTTACTTCATATCGATTCATGAATGAAACCCACGAAGGTTAAATAATAACAGTCATTATTACAATTGATGAATATAAGAATTTTTAAAAAGGAACAATGGATGTATAATCGTTAGTTCAGTGGACGTGTAAAAGTCGCTGTTGAGTAATGCCCTTGAATTATGAAGGAGGTTCCCACAATAATTAATGAAGTTGATGAATTAATAAGTGGAGGTTTTTGTGTGTAGTTTGGAAGATTTTTATGCCATATATATGAAGATATATGATGAATTTTGGGCCAATTGTTGTGCAATTTTGTGCGTTATAAGCGAAGTATTTTCCCGCTGATTGTATTGTTCTTGTTCTTTGAAAGATTATTCATATGAAGATACTGTTAAAATTAACAAGAGTGTTAAATAATTTGAGATAAAGATTTTGAATGGAGGTTACCGTCACAAATATTAATAATTATTATTAAACCTTATTAAACCTGAATTTGACAGTTAAATATAACTAACCTTCATTGGTCGATTATATCAACACGATTTGAGTAATTATCAACCGGATAAACGTGTGGTTTAATGTATTTCTTGTATAAATAATATAAACAATATAACATTGCAAAATAATTTTGTAAATATCTTTGTTAAATAATTTAAAATGATAGTGATTAATACAGGCGTGTATAAAATTTTCAATGGTCATTTGACATTGTTATAAACAATGTATTATTGTTATAAATAATTGATGAACTTTTGTTATTAACATTTAGGGTTTTGTTTTTATACTCTAAACAACGCTAATTAAGCAAGTGGTTTGAACAATTAAACATGATTTGGGAATGTTGGAGTAATCCACTGGTGTTTGAATGAAGCATGTAAGACATTTGCGTGATAATATTTCAGTTGAGATGTGAACATTTACGTATTTGAAAAGGAGAGCCAAGCTCTGAGGTAACACGCTTATGCTAGGGTTGAACGAACGGGAGTCCACTTTGACGATACAGGTGCATTGCAGCTGGCCCGGACAACTGTGTTACAGAGGCCAAGGACGGTTCCATAATAGCCTTGTGGCTATAAATAAAATGTGAAGTATATAAACACGCAAAACAATTGATATATGTGTCTCATCCCAAATCCCGTTTCCATTCCATGTGCATTATTATTTTTACGTTGCTATGAGCTTGAGAAAGCTGAAACATTATATGTAGAGAATACAAGTCCTACAGGAAGACATGGTTATGTGGTCGATGGCTTCTGATTGCCACGTTGATTTTGTTGTTTTTTTTGTTAAAATCATTCTTTATGTGAAATAAATTATTGTGCAGTTTAAAGTTTCTCGTCTTCGTTCTGGTTCATTTTAAATATCATGGTGGAGGTTATTGTGTGGGCATACTTTTAAGTGATCCAGTTGACAACCCAGTCCCCGAGATAAATTTAAGAGGTAAGTAAAGGTAAGTATGAACCCCCGTATATTTTGGTGTGTTCCACAATAATTTTCTTGTTAACTATTGTGCTCTAATCTCGATAGTATCTGTCAGTGCCATTTTCATTGATGTAGCTGTGCCGGTGCGTTTGATTATTGGCAATCCGATTGAAGGGGGCGGATATCTGACAGCCTACTATCCGGATATCGGGTACAGTACCATCCCAGCATTTGCCTGGAGTAGATTTGGGAAACCACGGAAAACCACTTCCAGAATAGCTGAGGTAGGAATCGAACCCACCTCTTCTCAGGTTTGCCTCATGAGACTGAGTGTACCCCATTCCAGCCCTCAGAACCAGGAATCGAACCCCCTGGGCCTACGCAGTGACAGCCAAGAAAGCTAGCCACTACGCAACGGGGCGGACTCTACAGCTCTCGTCATAGAAATTTGGTCATTTAGCCCCGTGTCTGCTACCCAAGTCATTGCGGCATGTGCATTTGTAATTCAGGGGATGATTTTGAAGGTGACCTGAAGTTAGGAACTATCCCGGCATTTTCCTGGAGTAGAAGTGGGAAACTACGGAAAACCTGTCCAGGAAGGATACGATGGGAATCTAACCCACCTCTTCTAAGTTTTACCTCATGTAGCTGAGTGTACCCCGTTCCATCCCTCAGACCAGAATGAAATTTATTGGCAGAGCCTGGATTCGAACATGGATCTCTGGGGGCGACAGCCAAGAATGCTAGCCACTACTTGACGAGGTGGTCAGGAGATTATCATCATCAGAACTGGAGCAATAATACAAGATCACCTAATTTTCAGTCGCATGGTCAGCGTAGGCTACATACTTTGTCTGCTTATTGCTTTAATCCATAATTTCCTAGTTGGCTCTCGAAAAAGAAATTCATGAAAACTAGTTCCAGTAACATTATTTCCATAGCCTTGTTTACTCAACGGCATGCAACAGTATACCATCATAATACAATAACCTTATTTCAGTAACATAACTCGAGTCGTGCGTACACAATGCGTATAAATACTGCCAACTGAACTGATCATGTAGGGAGGTATTCAGCGCCTCTAGCGGCAAACATAGCATCTGCAGGGCGGACAGCTCCCAGAGGCTATTGGCCAGACTTTTTATTATTGGAGGCTAAGCTCCGAGGAAATCCCTCAGGCTACTCATTATTTTACAGCTGGCTGAGTTGACCAGGGTTTACCTGTTAGTGAAGGGTAGTTTAAAAATCTCCACCATTGGCAAAAATCAAACCCAGTCCATCTAGTTGTGAATCTAACAACTTGCCAACTAGGGCTCTTACATAACCTACAAAAAAAATGTAAAATAACTTACCGGTACCTTCAATCAAAGTGGGTACGTTATACAGCACGTATCAGATGGCACTGCTGAATAACTGTGATAGACTAGAAAATGCACTGCAGTTGAGCAAAAAGAAACAGGCTACTATATATTGTTTTTGCTTGCCCCATAATATTCTAGTAAACTACAGTATCTAATAAGGACTGAACAACCACATTACTAGCATTTTTTACATCACACTGAAGTACAAGTTGGTTCTATTATTCAAATAATATATATTAGAAAGAATTCTTACCTTGTTAAAGAACAATCCTGTGAAATATCATCTTTATACCATTAATATTAACAGCTGATGGCAACAGCAAATTCAAATTAACCAGAGTACCGCCATGTTGGAAAGTCTAACCAATAGCGACAAAGAATAATGAATAGCAGGGAATATGGTAATAATCGATATTTTATAAAAGCGATCATGCACACTCTGGAGTACGTGTTTCATTCTCATTGATACTATTATTATGAAAAGCCAATAATATGACCATGGCTGCCCTTGTCCTTATTGAAAAAAGTTTAAAATATTGAGTAAATTAAAACCTTAAGTCAATGAATAAATAGTTGCACTATTATATTTTATTAATCTCCGAATTAGCAACAATCGATTGGAAACTATCGATCTATCTATAGCTTTGTACAGCTGTTAATAATCGATTCATTAAATAATGTACTTTTTACAGTCTGTCTGTTAGGTAGTCAGCCCGAAGGCTGGTTAGATCCTCAAAAAGTACCGCCGTTAGGTTATGTGGGTAGATACCCACAAAAACTCAAGGCAGCACTATATTGAGGCATACTAGGCAAGAAGAGGAGTGAGGTAGTTTGTCATTACTTTCCTCACTGAGTCAGAACAGCAGTACTAACCCTATGAATAGAACCTTTCACAGCATTCACAGGCACCAACTGTGCCCTGAATGTCATTACTAAGCACCACCCATACCTCAGTAGCTTTCGTATAATCACAGCCATGAGTGAGACGGAGACATCGGTGAAAAGTCACATTTTACACTAGCCTGTGCCAACAGACAATTGCAAATGTACTGCATTCATCAAGAAATGGCAAACAGCCCATGTTTTACAGTAAGAGACAGAAATGTAATTTTACATTTTAAAAAAAGTAAAAATATGTGTCGTAGTAGGCGGTGAGGTGATACTCCGACGTGGCGCATCCCAGGTGGCGGATAGGGGGTCCTCACCATCTTGCCGGCGAACTTGAACAAAATAAAATAGCTCTCATGGACCAAACACACAACAACCTCTACGGTTAACAACCGCAGTTGTAACTCGGAGCTTCCTCCAAACCTTTGAGAGTCAAACATGGAAGGAAATCGTTTAAGGAATATTCCACCGCCTTGCAATTGCCAAGGCAGTCTGCATTCGGATACGGTGGGCAGTCACCTGAAAGATACCCTAGATGAGTCGGAGCATCTAAAAATAGAAAAAACAGATAGAAAACCCAAATTTAGACTGAAGACAGGACAGATAAACTATATAGCAACACACGATATAAATTCCATCATACAGCCAGGGAAACTCAAAATTTTGACAGACGAAATGAATCGCAGAGGGATTCTAATAACTGGGCTTCAAGAAATGAGAAACAGCGATCAGGAACCAATAGAATCACAAGGGTATAGAATTTACAAGGAAAAAGAGTAATGAAGCAATGTCCACAATTCGAAACAGGATTTGTAGTCAATCTCAAAATAATTGAGTCCATCATAGAATGTAAAGCATTATCCCCTAGGCTCTCGACACTAACTCTAAAAGCTGCAAATAGAACATATACCATACTAAATGCCCATGCCCCAACTAATTATAAAAATAATGAGAAAGAACACAAAGATGATGTGGAGGGATTTTGGGAGCTTTTGGATCAGACAGCAACAAGCATAAATAAAAGTCATACCAAAATTTTAATTGGAGACTTTAATGCCCAGTTAGGAAGGGAAAAAAGATATAGAGGCATAATAGGAAAATGGCCAGCACAGAGAATAACAAACAGAGGAATGGCATAAGACTGGTGGAATTTTGCAGGAACCATGATATTATCTCCAAATCGACTTACTTCAAGAGAAGACCAAATAAACTCAAAACTTGGAAACATCCAGATTGGAAAAAAGGTGAATGGCAACTAGATCATGTTTGTATGGATAAGAACTATCACAGGGAGATCTACAATGTGAAAGTTCTGAGAGGAACAGATACTGGATCGGATCATTACATGATAAAGATTAAAATTAAATTCACCCCGTTGACAAAGAAAAAAACTCACCTCAAAAGAAAGAGAACATACGACCCTCATAAACTAATAAATAATAAAGGATACAACAAACAAACTAAATATATTAAAATAACAGATGATCTAGAGGAAATAGCTCCCCAATTGAAACAAATAGCTGAACAAGTAGCCCCAATAAATCCAAGGAAGAAACACCAATGGTGGAACGATCATCATCATCATCATCTTGCACAGTTTCCAGCCACTGGCCGGGTCTGTTTGGAACACAAGCCTCTCCATCGTCTTCTGTCTTCCTACCATCTCTCAGCCTCCACCCTTGTCCAGTCTTCTCCTCTCTTCTTCACGCTTTCTTCCACCCCCTTCAGCCACCTGTCTCTCGGTCTTCCTCTCGGTCTCTTTCCTTCCCACTTCGTCTCGTGTACTCTCCTGGATATCCTCTAGTGTGATAAAACAGTGGAAGATAGACATCAAGCCTGGCTATGGTATCAGAGTCAAAAAACAGATAAATCACACTCGGAACTCATAAAACAAAGGAAGATAACTCAAAAAATAATACGGAGGGTTAAACGGCAATACCAAAAGGATATACTTCTGATGATCGAAACAAATAGCGTGAAAACAAACTCAAGAGATTACTACAAAATTTTTAGCAAACAACTACAAATATATGAACCTCCACCATTAATGTTAAAAGACAAAAATGGCGAGTTAGCTCATAGTAAAAAAATACAGAAATTTTAGCAGAAACTTAACAAGTTGTTAAATTGCGAAGATCCACCAGAACTGCTTCAAATAAATACAGACACGACTATTAAAACACCATCAGAAAACATAAATCCACCCACAACCCAAGAAGTCTACAAAGCTCTGAGAGAGCTCAAAAACTAAAAAACAAGTGGAGAAGATCAAACATTTGCAGAATTGTGGAAATATGCAGCAGAACCAGTAAAGATTTCATTACACCAATGCATAGTGAACATTTGGATCAAAGAAGAACTGCCAGACCATTGGACTACAGCTATAATACATCCATTACACAAGAAAGGAGAAAAATCGTATCCTGACAACTATCGAGGAATTTCCCTTTTGGATATCACATATAAAATCATGTCACGAATTCTATATAATTGTTGTAAAGATCAATTAGAACTGAAAATAGGAGAATACTGTTACGGCTGTGAGTTCGTTTCATCGCTCGCCGCATGAGTCACAACTGCCCCAGGGCTGGGCTGCTCTGCCTCAGTGTATTGCGTGCGCCTTATGCAACAGGACTACTAGGACAAAGGGATGGTCCAGAGTATTCGTGACTCAGCCAGTGAAGGAAGCCTCGAGAAGCTGTGAACCCTGGATGGGTCTAGAAGCATTTATTGAGTCACCGGCCTGCTATATAAGAGCGACCTCTCAACCAGTGTGTGTGTTTTTTTCGTGCTAGTGCGAGCGTTTATCCTGAGCGACAGAAGTATGTTGAGGTAACTTGCGAAACCCCTAGTGAAGCTGATTCTCTTGCCAGTGAAGGAGTGTGAATCATACGGAGAGGCTGGGTATTGAAGAGTGTGTGCTTACCTAGTGCGACAGAGGTCATTGTGGTGAGTTGCAAAACAGTGAGTGACAGACTTAGTGCAGCTATTTCCAGCCAGCGTACGGGACCGGACTCATTAGGAAGGATTAACTTCTGTGGCCCATTGACAAGTGAAAGGGTGAGTCAAGCCCCATGCTGAGGGAGCTTCTGTAAGACAGCTAATTGTTTCTATCAGCTTATTGTACGGTGTATATTTCTGACCTGCAAGCAATAAAGCTAATTTCTCTTTAAAGCAGTAATTGGTGTGTGCTTTCTACCCACCGTAATCCAGTTAACGGAATTGCCACTAGGGGGTGGCACGTAAAAATACCAAGGTGGATTTTGGCCATAGCGAAGCTGCCCTGATCAGATAATCACCCTAAAATTAGTAATGGATTACTACAACGTAGACAAAAACAGCAAGTCATAACCTTCGTAGACTTTGAAAAAGCTTATGATTGTATACATAGATCTTCACTGCTGAAAATACTAAGGAATTTCGGACTTCATCCCAAATTAATAAAAATTATAAAACTAACTCTAACAAACACCAGATCTAAAGTAAAATTCAGAGGAGAAATATCTGAACCGTTTACGATTAAAACAGGATTAAGACAAGGAGATGGTTTATCGCCTCTACTTTTCAATTGTGCTTTGGAATATGTAATGAGGGAATGGTACAGGGAAAATCCTAGGAGCATAAGAATTGGAACCAAGAAAGATCAAATAGACTTAAATTGCTTGGGATTCGCAGATGACTTATCGTTACTGGCTGATAATATTCAAGAAGCCAGAAATCAAATAATCATCATCATCATCATCTTGCATAGTTTCCAGCCACTGGCCGGGTCTGTTTGGAACACAAGTCTCTCCAACCTCTTCTGTCTTCCCACCATCTCTCAGCCTCCACCCTTGTCCAGTCTTCTCCTCTCTTCTTCACGCTTTCTTCCACACCCTTCAGCCACCTGTCTCTCAGTCTTCCTCTCGGTCTCTTTCCTTCCCACTTCCTCTCGTGTATCCTCCTGGGTATCCTCTTCTCCTCCATTCGTTTTACATGTCCATACCATCTAAGTCTAAATTTCTCTATACCATCCTGTAATGGTTCCTCCTTCATTAATTCTCAGGTCCTCTCATTTCTTATTCTGTCCATCTTTGTAGCTCCAATACTGCTTCTCAAGAACCTCATCTCACTGGCCTGTATTTTGCTCTTCTCCCTTCCTTTCATAACCCAGGTCTCCGAGGCATACGTCAGGATAGGGACATAGTACGTCCGATAAATGATCTTTTTGCTGTTCTGAGGGACGTCCTTGCTCCATAACATGCTTCTCACACTCCTCCGGAATCAAATAATAAGCCTACAAAATATAGCACAAAAAATTGGACTTCAGATATCATTTGAAAAGACTGAGATAATGGTAGCAAATTCACTTGTAATCAATCACATAACAGTAAATAACAAGAAAGTTAAAATAGTGAAGGAATTTAAATACGTAGGAGAAATTATAACTTACAACTTGAATGAGAAACCTGCATGGCTAGAAAGAACTAATAAAATGATAAAAGCCCAAAAATTAACATGGTCTACATATAAAAGAAAACGTCTATCAATCGCAACAAAATTAAAACATTACAAGACGGTGGTTCAACCAGAGGTGACATATGGAAGCAAAACACTTTTTAAAGTTACTCAGAAAAACAGAATCAACAAAATTTTAAAAGTAGAAAGAAGAATAGCTAGAACATGCATAAATAAAAAACATCAGAAAGATGTACAGTGGCAGATAGTACCAAATGAAGTGGTATCAGATACTATACGGAAGAAACGGATTTCTTTTCTTGGTCTCATTATGAGCCGAAAACCAGGTTATCTAGAAAAATTGTAGTGAAACTTTGGAATATGGAACAACAAGTAGGGTGGAATGCCGGCCCCGTGGTGATGGGGTAGCGCGCCTGCCTCTCACCCGGAGGCCCCGGGTTCGATCCCCGGCTCCGTCAGGGATTTTAAAACTGACGTGAGGGTTGGAACGGGGTGCACTCAGCCTCGTGAGGACAATTGAGTAGCTGTCTGACAGTGAGACAGCGCCCCGATCACGAATACCAAGATTAACGGCCGAGGGGAACCGACGCGCTTATCACGCGTCACCCCAATATCTGCAGGCCAAATGGCTGGGCAGCGGTCGCTTGGTCGGCCTTAGCCCGTCATGGGCTGGATAGTGCCAGGGGTTGACTTGAAGTAGGGTGGATTAAGGAAATTAGAGAAGATATGAAAGAATTAGAAATAACCTTGGATGACTTGCAAAACAAAACAAAAATTAAAAAATTAAAAGTGAAAGATATAAAAATTAGATTTCAGGCAATAATAGACAAACGTAATACAATAAAAAGGGTATTTACAGGTGAGGAACGCCTTAGAAGTTCAGAGTGAATGAAAAGCTACTGGGCAACTCGGAAAGGAATTACTGAAGAAGAGGACCAAGAAATGATTGACTGAAGTGTCCAATGAGGCCATAGAAACAGAAGAAGAAGAAGAAAATCTCATTATGATCAAATATGTAAAATAAAGAGACAGAATATGTATTTTTTTACATTTAAAAAGGCAAAAATATGTAAAAACAAAATGTCATTATGATCAAATTCGGTATGTAACAATAAAATTAAATTAGGCTGGTCCCGTGGTGTTGGGGTAGCGCGCAATTCCCGACTCCGTCAGGCATTTTAGAAACGACGTTAAGGCTGGAACGGGGTGCACTCAGCCTCGTGAGGACAATTGAGTAGCTGTCTGACAGTGAGATAGCACCCCGGTCACGAAAACCAGGATTAACGACCGAGGGTACCCGATGCGCTGATCATGCATCACCCCAATATCTGAGGCCAAATGGCTCGTCGCTTGGTAGGCCTAGGCCCTTCATGGGACTGACAGAACTGTATTATTTTGTAACATTTGTGAGGAACCTGTAGCGGCAGACATGCGTTTGCAATTTACACAGCAAAACGTGAAATGTGCATCGTTAAAGAAGCGACACAACGTTTGCTTCCCAAACTGCGAGATGTGAGACATGGTCCAGCAAACAGCCAGTCCTAACAAGATATTTGTCATGCATTTCTTGCGGCTGATATACCACTAAATAAATTGCAGCATCCAGTACTACATGGTACGTTAGAAATGTAGGCCTACGTCGAACTTCCTCTCCCTGACGAGTCAACACTGCGTAAGAACTATTACTCTGACACAGTACACTGTTAAGTGGGAATATTTGTACTGTCGACTGGATTATTCAAGCAGCTGTACGTTTCAACTATTTTGAGTAACTGGGGGACATAAATATGACAAATTTACAAACATGTTTTGGATACCCCTATCATATATTTTCCACTAATCATATAAATACATATTTATGAAAAGTTAAGCACAAAATTATCCGGGCCCAGCTTATACAGAAGACTTCACGTGCTTGCGCACAACTCACCAATAATTTGTTGGAATAATTTGCGCAGCAACACTCACTTGTTGAAACGACTCGTGTGTCACCAATTGAAAAATGGATTTACTAACTCAGAAAGCTTTGTGGGCATGAGCATAACAATTCACCAAAGTATCATCACAATCGGAGGAATGATATTGGAACGCATTGAGAAAATCATACATCGAAAACACAGAAACTACCGCTAAACTGTATGAAATAGCCTACACTCATTTGTTAAAATGATTCGCGTGCTACTTATTATGAAATGGATTTACTTCGCGGGTGTGCGCGCAATTCAGAAAAGATCATTTGTTGAAACGACTCATGCGCCATCTATTGTAGAGTGGATTTCCTTATTCAGAAACCGTCATGGGAGTGTGCACGACAACTCACTAAAGCTTCATCACAATGGGATGAATGGTATATGAACGGATAAAAGATGAACAAACAAACATTCTTTTGTAGCCTATGTATACCTAATATACTATCACGTAACATTCATTTCTATAGAGATACAGTAATTTAGCTATCAGGTCTTACGGAGCTATGCAGCCAGCCTCAATTTTCTATGGGTATTATGATAAAGGTCGTACAAAAACAATCTTACATAAAAAGAACAAGACAAACACCAAGTCCATTAAGCAGGACTCAAACCGGTGGTTCGAGGACTAGAACGAAATACACTCTACCTTGATTGGCAAAACCGAGAGAAGGTTGGTTCCGTTCCCTTCTCAGATATCCTAGAAGTGATTTTTCCATGGTTTCCCCACTTCTACTCCATGGAAATGTCGGGATGATTCCTAACTCCTAGCCTCAGTTACAAATACACACACACTACAAAACTTTACAAGAATAACATATGCTATTGGACAAACACTACACATAACGATCTTGGCATTCCCCAAAGAAGAATTTCTATAAACTGCCATCCCAATTGGTTGTTTCTACATTGAGATGTACTGTATTATAGCAGAGATAAAGAGTAGGTCACTACCAGTGTTCTGTTTATTGCAGCGTAGGGCAGCTGAATTGTCTCAGCTGCAGCTCGGACTGAATATTGCTATTTTTATAGGCCAGGACGGTCAGGACTGACTCACTCTTTGGGAGAATAGTTATTCTACCGTTAATCATACCATATCGTGAAAAGCCCTAAGCTCACCTGAATCTTATTACTATTTACGGTCAAGGTATTTCGGTATGCTTGCGTCTTTAAAAGATCCATATCCTAACAAACTTCCTACACATCTCCCACATTCATATCTCTTGTATCTCTCCCAAGGGCTAAAAAATAGTAGGGCGTGGGTTGGTGACCGGGGGACCACAGCTAAGCACGGCATTCCTTCCACTTCATTGTGCCAGGCTTTTGTGCCTCAGTTAGTGGCGGGATTAAAACCTTCGATCTCTGAACATCCAGCTCCTCCTTCTGGTAATGGAGTTCATTGAAACGCTGCGGATTACTCATACAAGGACAACTACTACTACTACTACTACTACTACTACTCCTAATAATAATCATCATTATCCTATGGTCTCAGCTACCTGCTGTAGACCTTTTGACTTGAATCCATTGAGGCGTTCTAAACTCCAATGTCAACGTTCTGTTTAACACTGCCATCTGGTAGTGAAAACCTGAATTCTACTGAGCTACATGTGACTGAGATTTAATTAATTTTAGACCCTAATCACCAAATGTAATAAGAGAGATCTTTCACGATCCGACATCGTACAACTTTGCTGTAGATGTTTGCCGCCCTACTTGTAGCAGCTAGCATTCTTGGCTGTCGCTCTGGAGGTCTGGGTATGATTCCCGGCCCTGTCAAGAAATTTTAATTCTGGTATCAGGGCTGGAACACTCAACCTCGAGAGGCAAAACTGAAGAAAGGATGGTTCGATTCCCACCTCAGTCATCCTGGAAGTGGTTTTCAGTGGTTTCCCACATCTACTCCAGGCACATGCCAGAATGCTTCCTAACGTAAGCCCGGATCCACCTCTTTCCTAACCCTCAGCATAATGACTACTACACTACCACGTGCTGTGTGTGTCTTCAGTCTTTTGACTGGTTAGATGCAGATCTCCATGGCGTCTTCTCCTGAGCTAACCGTTTTATCTCTACATAGCTACCACACCAGGCCCAACGAGAGGGTGGATGTATTCATTTATCCTAAATAAACAATAAGAAAATGTATCCTACTTTGCTTCGAACAGGTAACAATCATTGAACCGTTGTCATTATATCGCAGTCAAACTTAGCGTGGAAATCCAATTCTGGAATAAAAAGCCCACTGCAGGCTACTAACATACCGGTAGTATAGTCAGAGATAGGCAAAATACTCCCAAAATGTATTTTAGATACAAAATAATATTTTAAAATACTTTCAATAAAATATGCTATCTTCCAATCAAAAAACAATATACAGTGTTACTATTCTAGATATTATTATTGACCTGGACTGATGGCTTGTTAATGTGCAAGGTAGAAGGGTTCAAATCCCACAGTTAGTCTCCTTGAAATGTCTTTTTTCTTTTTTCAGGAGAATACTCCCTGTAGGAGGGGGTGGGGTGCAAGGGGAAGGAGGGGTGGGGAAGAAGCGTGGTGACGCAACGGTCAACCTCTTGGCCTTTCACCATGGCGAACCGGGTTCGATTCCCAGTCAATGCACGTGAGATTTTCAAAGTTTAAATGCCATGTGTTGTGGTTCGGATTCCAAGTAAAAAGAGGGCCTTGTGGCTCATGATCGCAAGATTAACGGTCACGTAAATCTACAAACTTCAACTTCATGATCAACACTTATAATTACTTATAATTTAAATGTATTTACAGATTATTAAATTGTTCATTAACTTCAGTACTGTCCGCGCATTATATCTCTGCCTCTGACGACCGTTGTATTTCTAAGAATATGAAGTGACATCGACTTGTCAATTTCTCTACTCCTATTTACGTGACATTACCCCTCATGTTGGGGCTCGGGAATTTTGACGATACCAGGCGCGGATCTAGAGTTTGGCTTTGGGGAGGGGTCACAGAATCGAAATTGTTAAGAAAAATGGTATCACTAACAACGAACGCAATCCGAAAAAAACAAACGTACAAAACCAGACCAATTTTTTTGCAAGCTACATGGATAGAAATTTGATGCGTTTAGCACACCAAAAATATTCGTACAAATTGCAACGGCGTGTTTTGCGACTTTTACATCGAGCTTCGAGAAAAGTATCAAGGTACGTTACAGTTTCGGCAAGTCGAGTTGGTACCGATAAAGGGAGAAAGTCACAGCTTAAATTGCCAACGAAGCTTGCAGTTTGGACGTCGGCAAAATTTTTTGGTGTGTAAAAATCCCCAAATTCCTATCCGTGCATTGCTGCATATTCATCGTGACATCAGTATAGACATCGATTCGGTAATCACAATGTTTGCTAAACAAAATAGACAAGTTGATTTTGTTATATAAATAATCGTTTTTATATAACAGGTATGAAGTTGTAAATATGTGCAGTTGTAACAGAACATAATAATTGCAATAAAGATATTTTCAGTATTGTATAAAATGAAAAAAAAAACACCTGTTTTTCAATTAAAATTCGTTAAGTTTTATTTGTCTGATTATTGTGTTTTTGTTTTTTGAGTTTGCAAAAAAATTTGGTCTCCGTTTGGGGGGGGTCATGACCCCCGTGAACCCCTTTTAATCCGCGCCTGGACGATACAATACGGAATACTCAGCCGATTTAGCCTGATGCAGTCAGCACATTTCATTAGTACGAGGGCTGTTTTCTAAGTAAGGGCCGTTTTTTTTTTTTTCAAAACCCTTAGTCAGTACGCACTCCGCAACAAGCGTGCACGCATCCTCCCGGCATCCTTGCCGAACGAGCAGGCGTCAGTTGCAGCTGTGTAGCTAACCTGTACGCTGAACTGTGCATCTTTACAATGTTCAAGATTATTGATTCGCCCGCTGCTTGTGAGGTACGATCTGTGATACTTTTTTGAGTGCAAGAAACGTGTCGGCTACAGACATTCATTGTCAGCTTTGTGAGGTGCATGGTGATAATGCAATAACGGAAGGTGTATGTCTACCTCTTATTATTCCCGTTTTCCAACGGGGTCGGGGATGAGATGCGATGGAAGTCTTTGTGGCGATGGTTTTTACGGCCGGATGCCCTTCCTGACGCCAACCTCATGAGAGGAGTTAATGAGAGATGAAATGAATGATGGTGAATGGAACTGGGCAAGGATGTGGAAGGAAGCGGCCGTGGCCTGTCAGAAGGTACCGTCCCAGCATTTTCCTGGTGTTGAAAATGGGAAACCACGGAAAACCATTTCAAGGACAGCCGACAGTGGGGCTCGAACCCACGCGTCTACCGATTCAGCAGAGAGCTTGGCCCCATGACCTAATGCTGCGCGTTAGCTAGCGTAGCCACTACTGTCGGTTATGGAATAACGGAAGGTAAAGTGCGAAAATGGGTACGCGAGTTCAAAAGTGGCCGTGAAAATGTTCATGACGATGAACGCTCAGGTCTGTGATCTCAGATGACTTGTTGACTGCAATTGACACGAAAATTCACGAGGACCGAATGATTCATGATAACCACTCTATCAATGGATTTTCCTCAAGTGTGAATTCTTGGTTGTCAGAGTAGGCGGCAAACTTTTATGCAGAGGGATTTTAGAACTTAGTTTTAAGGTATGACAAGTGCCAAAATAAACAATGCAACTAAGTAGGAAAATAGAGGAAGGTATGCAAAACCTAAAAATAAATGTGGTTTCAAAATAAAATGTTCGGTTAATTTTAAATAAAAAAAAACAGCCCTTAATTAAAGTTAAAACCAAGAAACTGAACAGCCAAAGTAGGGAGATGGTGGCTAATGTGCTAAAATTCATGGAAAATGAAGCAGGTTGCGGTGATTTCAATATTGCTGTTAACCAAGCACAGGCTATCTAAAAGGTGTATCTAAAACAACGGTGCTGTTTATAAAGAGAGAGTTAGGCGATATTGATGAACTCGTTTGCAACTCCTGATAAAACTCGTGCGAGAAGTAATACTGTTACGACGACTTAGACCAGTACGTATTAAGGAGAACTGTTCATGGCGATGTAAATAATAATTATAAATACAATAGTGATTTTAGAAATGTTTTTACTGAGGCTATTACAGTCGATAGACCTTTCCTGGAAGTGATGACGTACGTCGCCGGCAGAGATATAATGCGCGGACAGTACTTTTGTCATAACGAGGTAGATGATGATGACTTGGTATATGACCCATAAAACATAAATGGATATGAGTGACATTACTGTACTATACTTGCACTTCATTCCACAGAATAATTTGGTAAACTACACTGATCAAGATAGGAGTGGGCTTCAATATCGACTATATCCAGCCTCCTGTACAGAAGACGATTTTCATCAAGGAACAGAAAAAGCATTGGAAGTGGCGGGCAAAAATAATATAGCTGTGTTTAATATGTATGCTTCTGATACAAGAATAATAATTCTACAGATTATCATCATTTTTTTGATGTAGACATAATGGCAATGAAAGGTTTTACAAATTAAAAATAGGCATAATGTGATCCTTGGATGTGTATATTCAACTTCCTTCTGTTATTTTTTTCATTGGAACCTCTTAGTAACCATAGTGAAGACATCATGTTTATTTTATTGATAGCAAGTAGTTTACTTTTTTTTTCTGATTTATTTTATGCCCACATTGGAGCACTATGATTTACTGATTTAGTTGACTTATTTCCTTTATCGCCTAAGTGGAGCATAGGGCATCGATGAATTTCCGCCATCGGACTGTTTTGCACCATCCTCCTAATCTCGTTCCAGGTCTTCACTCCTTTCTCCATTCCTTCTGTTATTACACTCCTCCTCCAGGTGTTCCTTGGTCTGCCTCTTCGCCTACTATCATGTGGATTCCATTCCAGGGTTTGTTTTGCTATGTTGTCTCCATCTCGTCGTAATGTATGCCCAATCCATTTCCATTTCCTACGATGCATCTCAATATAAATGGGTGTTTGCTGTGTTCTTCTCCATAGCTCTTCATTGGAGATAACTTGTGGCCACCATATCCTCAGGATATTCCTCAAGCATCTATTCACAAATATTTGGAGTCTGTTAATGAGTTGTTTGTTGGTCTTCCAAGTTTCACACCCATAGAGCAATATTTTGTAGAAGTATATGGCAGGGCAATGAAGACTGGGCGTATATTCAGGATAAACATTTAATACGAACTGAACGACTAGGTAACATACAGGCGTATGTATACAAAAGCAGACAAATGAATCAACAAGAACATTCTCGTAAATAGAACCGCCACCAATGGCGTTGCGCTTCATGGCGCTTAATTTAAACCATAGATCACCTGTTGGGTTACATATTTCTAACAATATTGACTTGACATTTGAATTGAAGATGCGAAGTTTGGTATAGGTGTTAAGTTCCCTTGTTTTCCAGATTGGTCTCAACATTGCGAATGCTCTTTTAGCCTTCATCATCATCATCATCATCATTTCCCCTTATCCAGCTCCTGCCGGGTCGGGGTATTTATGGCACTTCTCCACTTTCCTCTTTCCTTCCACCATTCTTCTTCCACGATCTTGTCCCAGTCCAGATTTCTTTTTCTTACGCTGTTCTTCACTGAATCAATCCACCTTGTTCTAGGTCTTCCTCTTGCTCTCTTACCCTTGCACTTTGCCTCCAGCATCTGTCTTGGTATTCTATTTTCCTCCATCCTCTTTATATGTCCAAACCACCTTAGTTTATTCTTCTCAATTCTCTCATTTAGTTTTCCCACCCCAACTTCCTTCCTAACATCATTCCCCACTCTGTCTTTCCTTGTCTTTCCTATCATACTTCTTAGGAATTTCATTTCACTGGCTTGGATTCTACTCTCTTGCCTGCTTGTCAGGGTCGAAGTCTCAGCTGCATAGGTCAATATGGGTACATAGTACACTTTATACATTACCTCCTTGCTTTTCCTTGGTACTTCCTTATCCCAAACAAGTTTTCTTACACTTTGATAGAATGCATTGCTCTGCTGTACCCTCCTGCCAATCTCCATGTCCAACCTACCAGTTTGCATCAATTCACTTCCTAGGTATTTGAACGTGTCCACAATTTCCAAACTCTGACTTCCAATTTTCACAGTGCCCTTTCCTTGTCTTTCCCCTCTTGTCATCACCATGGTCTTGCTTTTCTCTATACTGATTTTCAGGCCGTACTTCTGAATATTTTCATTCAGTGCATCTAGTTGTTTTTGCACTTCTTTGGTGTTCCTTCCCCAGACCACAATATCATCTGCAAATAACAGTACCTTCATTTCTTTATGTCCATATGCTTCCTTTGTTTCCTTTACAATTTCATCCATCACCATTATGAACAAGAGAGGTGACAGCACACTCCCCTGTCTTAGTCCAGTCTTGTTCCTAAACCATTCTGTCTTTCCAACTGGGGTCAGTACCCTGCTAACACAGTTGTTGTACATTGCTTGAACCATTTCCAACATTTCTCTTCCCAGTCTCTTCTTAACCATGGTTTCCCATACCTTCTCTCTGGGGACACTATCATATGCCTTTTCTAGATCTATGAAAGTCATGATCAAATCCTCTCCATATTCCCAGTCCTTTTCCATCACCTGCCTCAAGCTAAAGATTGGGTCCACTGTGGATCTTCCACTCCTGAAGCCATACTGTTCCTCTTGCAACTCTCCTTCCACCTTTCTTCTCATTCTTCTTTCTAATATCCTTTCCAGTATTTTTACTATCTGTGATATGAGGGTGATCCCTCTTTTATCACACACCTTCTTGTCACCCTTCTTAAACACTGGTATTATTAGCCCTTTCTCCCAGTCTTCAGGTACACATTTCCGTTTCCACACACACTTTAGCAGTCGATACAGCCATTGCATACCAACAGGTCCAGCAGCCTTTATCATTTCTACACTGATTTCATCCACCCCTGTTGCTTTTCCCATCTTCATTTTCTGTACTGCTAATTCCACCTCCAGCATTGTTATATCATCTTCTGTTATAGAGTCGTCAGGTTGTGTCACTTCCATCTCACCAGTACAATTGCTCACATTCAATAGCTTATCGAAATACTCCTTCCATCGTCCCTTTATCTCTTCAGGGTGTGTTAACAACTCTCCATCTTCCTTTTTCACTAGCTTTGTAGTAACTCTTTCTTTCCTCTTACTTCTTAGAAGTCCATACAGCATCCTTTTACTGCCATTTACATCTGTTTCCATTCTTCGTGTAAATTCTTCCCAACTTTTCTTCTTTTCTTCTCCTACCACTTTCTTACACCTCCGTTTGCTGTCGTGATACTTCCTTTTGCTTTCTTCTGTTTGATCTCGGTTCCATTCTTTCCATGCAGACTTCTTTTCTTTCACTGCTTTCTTCACTTCCTCATTCCACCACGGTGTCTCCTTCTCTTTCACTCTTGTTGACGTCCTACCACAAGCACTCTCTGCTGCACCAACAAATGCCTTTTTAAAGTGGGACCATTCCTCTTCTATGTTTTCCACTGGGATTTGTTCCTTCAATCTCTCCTGAAAATCTTCCTGTACAGTTTTGTCTTTCAATTTCCATACTTTTATTTTGCTTTCTCTGATCTCCTTTAGGTTTTCCAATTTTTCCCATCTAAATTTTGCCACCACAGCTCTATGGTCCCCATCAAATGCTTCTCCTGGTAAAGCTGTCACATCTATCAGCTTTCTGCGATTAGTCCTTTCCACCAGAAAGTAGTCAATTACTGATTTTGTTCTTCTATCGCCCCAACCATATCTCGTAATTTTCCTGCTGTTTTTCTTCCGAAACCATGAATTACCCACTATGAGTCCATTCCTTTCACAAAAGTTTACAAGTTCCTCTCCTTCCCGGTTCTTTTTCCCATATCCATATGGTCCAATGACTTCTTCCTTTCCTTGTCTCTCGTTTCCAACTTGTGCATTCATATCTCCCATGATCACCACTTCTACATCTGAAATTACTCTTTCTACATCCTCCAGGATTACTTCAATATCTTCTTCTCTGTTTCCAGTCTGTGGTGCATACACTTGTATGAAGTCCATCACATCATTTTTCATCTTCATTCTAATTTTCATTATTCTGTCACTCACACACTCGACCACTTCAACATACTCCTCCAGTTGTTTCAAGGTTATCAGTCCCACGCCATTTTTTGCCTCTTGGCCACCACTCCAGTATAATGTATATCCTTTCCTCAATTTCTTCCTTCCTTTACCTTTCCATTTCACTTCACTCAGCCCTATCAATCCAACATCCTCCCTCTCCATGAAGTCTACCACCTCCTCCACCTTGCCTGTCAGGGTCATGACATTCATGATTCCCACTTTCATTTCGGCTACTGGTCGCCCATTTCTCACAGTTCCCCCAGTACCAAAAGAACTGCGCATCGCCTGCAGGGTACGCCCTAACCTTCTCCGAATCGTTTGAAGTGCCATTTCCATTTTAGGCTATTATTACGATGGGGTCGCCACTCCCAAAGGCATTTTATGAAGCTACTGCCAGCTATTATACAGGCCGCCCCTAACATGGGAAACAGACGCCCTTGCAGCTGCCCCTAACTTGGGAAACAGACGCTGCCAATTGATGCTGTACTCATACTATTCCCTGAGTACTGGGTTGCCTCTTCCGCAATCTCCACCGTTCCGAAGTCCATCTTCTCCGCTGCAGATTCCGTTGAGGTCTTCGCACGTAACCCTGTGCACGGGGCCTCTGTTATACCCCATAGGACTGGGTCCTCACCAGAACTTAGCAGGTAATGTAGTTCCATGGTATATTACAGTACCGTTGCCCACCCCCGCGACGTGGACGCGCCTGGCAAGAATTATCCATGTAGTCAATTATAATTGCCTCATGGATCGGGTTAAGGAGCTGTCTAAATCCTCTTTTAGCCTTATTTATTCTATTTCCTATATCCTCCATAGTACCTCCCACAGTGGTAACCATACTTCCCAGATAGCAAAACTGTTTGACTTGATCGATCTCTTGATTCCCGAGAAATAATGATACCTTGTTTCAATTATTATGGCGCATCTCCTTGGTTTTCCTTCCATTGATCTTCAATCCCACCTCAGATGCTTCAATTCTTAAAACATTCAGCTTTGCTTCCATATCTTTGTAGCTTCTGGCTAGCAAGCACAGGTCGTCTGCGAACTCCAGATCCTCCAACCTGTCTGTTAGTCCCCACTGGATACCTCTTCGGCAATTCATTGCTTTCTTTTTGATAAGATCCAGCACCATGAGAAACAGTATTGGAGTCAGCAAACATCCTTGTTTAACTCCTGTATTTACTGGAATGGGCTCTGACAACATCCCCTGATGTAAAACTTGACAGGTGTAATTCTCATACATTTCTTGAGTAATCTTTATAATTTTCTTTGGAATCCCAAACTCTTTCATGGCTTGCCAAATCTTCTCTCTCATTATACTATCAAACGCCTTTTCGAAATAACAAATAGTAGGTACAGTGACGATTGCAGTTCCGTTGATTGTTCTATAATTATGCGCAGCGTATTGATCCGGTCTGTACAAGAAAAGCCTTCTCTAAATCCTGCTTGTACTTTCCTCTGCTTTAAATTAACTCTCTGTTTTATCCTTTCTAGAATTACTCGCGAGAGTACCTTACTTGGGATTGAAAGGAGAGTAATCACTCTCCAGTTATCACATTCCAATAAATCTCCTTTCTTCGGAAGCTTGATCAATAGTCCTTTCTTCCAGTCTGTAGGAATCTTCTCTTCTTCCCAGAGCTTCTCAAAAAATCACTCTCCAGTTATCACATTCCAATAAATCTCCTTTCTTCGGAAGCTTGATCAATAGTCCTTTCTTCCAGTCTGTAGGAATCTTCTCTTCTTCCCAGAGCTTCTCAAAAAAATGGGAGCTGAATCTCAACTGTAGTGTCCATATCTACTTTCAAGGCTTCCGATGGAATGTTGTCCATACCTGCCGCCTTACTGTTCTTTAGTTGTTTATAGCCTTTTGTATCTCTTTTCTTGACGGTGGTTCTGTGCTTATAGCCCTATATTCCTGCTCTTCTCCAGAAAATGTTCTCTCCATCTTTCTAGTTCTTCCTTTTGTGTAGACAGTAATCTCCCATCTTTGGCTTTCACAGGTTTATCAAAACTAGAGAACTTTCCTGTTAGTTAGATATTGTTGTTTTAAGGGGTGGAACTACGAGGTCATCTGCCCCAACTTTCCTGTTAATCTTTTAGTTATGTGATATAGGGTCCTACTATCGTTGTTTTGTGCTTTCATCTCTGCTTGTGTTGCTAAATTATTGATAAATACTCTTTAATCAAGTCGAAAACTCCTCTTCACTATTTTGTTAAGTTGGTTGAAATCTGTTCTAGCTTGTACTTTCTATTCTTGTGTCCTTGCATTGTTAAGTCTTTTGTTATATTCCTTCCTGCTGTTCGCTGTTTCCCATGTCTCAGAAGTAACCCATTCCTCCCTTCCTCTCTCTCTTGCCTAAAACCTTTTCACATGTATTGATATAGGTAGGTTGGTTGGTTCTTAAGTTTAGGGGCTGCGACAACGCGGTCATGTAGCCCCGTGTACTTTGGGTGAGTGTAGAATCTGTCTGATAACCGGTGTTAATTGTGATGACTGTATTAGTGTGTGTTATCTGTTTTTTAATTGAAGTAGTGCAACTTAGAATTTTTCAAATAGTTCCTACTTTTGCCACCAAGCGCCACCGTCAACGACTACTAGGCCAAGTTCAGAACTTAACTCCTAGATGCCACCGCAGTCGGCTCTTGGCAACGAACATAGAAACCAAAGAGCATTGTTTACATTCTTAACCTATCCAATTTAGCTTCACACAGGTGCAATTAGTGGAAGGTTCTTTAACATGCCATAAATCTATGACATGGGACAGCCGGCTTTACTTCCCCTCCGAAGGAAAGCATACTGAGGGATTTTTAACGCTCTTAAAAAATCCGATGGCTTCGGCCGGGTTTGAACCCGCTATCTTGGGCATAGAAGCTCAGCATGCTACCGACTACGCCACCGAAGCCGCTATTGATATAGGTAGTCTCTATGTTCTTCCAGTTATGTTCAATATCCTTTCCTTCTTCTTCCTCTCTCAGCTGTTGAAATGGGTTTCTCAACTCTAGTGACAAATGTTGTTGCACCTCCTTATCCTTTAATTTATCGAGGTTGTACCTTATCCTCCCCTTTTGATGAATGTGCCTAATATTTGCTATCTTCAATAGGAGCGTAGCTATCACTAAATGATGGTCACTTCCCACATCTGCTCCTCTCTTGTTCCTCACGTCCAACAGGGAAGTTCGCCATGTCTTGCTTATAGTGAAATGGTCAATCTGGTTCTCCGTTATATGGTTCGGGGACAACCAAGTCACTTTATGGCAGTTGTTATGAGGAAAGATTGTACCTCCTGTCACCAAACTATGGTTGCTACAGAATTCAATAAGTTTGTCGCCATTCTCATTTCTAGTACCTATACCATGTCTCCCCATTATATTTTCTATTCCTTGATTATCACTTACAACTTTCGCATTCAAGTCTCCCATCACGACCACTATATCCATTTTCTTCACTTTTGTCAAGGTTCGATGTAACTGGCCGTAAAATTGCTCTTTTCTTTCTTCTCCTGTCTCTGTTGTTGCATAGCACTGCACCACTGTGATTGGTCTAACTTTTGATGCAAATCGGGCTACTATTATCCTTTCTGAGACTGGATACCACTCCATCAAGCTCCTCCTTGTCTTTTGTGTGATCAGTAAAACAACACCCTCTCTATGTTCTCCTTCTGTTCCTGAGTAGGCCTACAACAACGTGTCCCCTTCCTGGGTCCTTATCTCCCCGAACCCATTCCATCTCATCTCACTCAAACCTAGTAAGTCCAACCTGTAGCGCTTCATCTCCCTAGATACTTCGGCCAGTATACCTGTCTGCCACATTGTTTGTTCGTTCCAAATTCCAATTCTTGTGCCTGATTTCATGCTAAAGGTCCAATCCGTTTTATCCATCCGGCTTCTATTCATTTCTGTTTCTGTAATAAGGGTAATCTCGGGTTTGTAGGTTATTGGCCTTCAGCACCCAAAGCCTGGAGAAGGGGCTGCCTTCTAAGTATCCAGGCCTACTGATTTTCTGTCAGGGTTTCTTCCCTTAGACTTTGAAGTTCCCACTTCTGTTCACAAGGCAGTGGAGGTCCTGACCTCTTAACCCTGGTCAGCCTCTTCTGCCAGCTCCGCCGTACCGAAGACCATCTTCTCCGCCTTCGTTGCTGTTGAGGACTTGAGGGTTCTGGGTTGCTTTTTAGTCTGGATCTTCACCCTTGGCCTGTCCGGCAAGGAAGGTCCTACCAGTAGCTATGCTACCACCGGCATAGCCCAAAGGATCATTAGATCATGCAAGCACTCCCACCACGTCAAAGTCATGCAACCCCTAGGGAGTGATTGGAGCACTATAATCAATCTATATACAGTCAAGTCTTAGGAATATTAGTTACAAATTTGGCTTCTTCTTCTCCTTCTCCCAGAACTGTTTCATTCTGTCTGACCTGGCGGCCCGTTTTTCATCCGTTATGGTGTATTGTTTGCGTGTAGAAGTTTTTAGACTAGGTCTCACGTCTTTGTTTCTCAGGATCCTCTTCTCTTCCCAGTGTTCAATTTGTTGCATTGTCAAGCCTAATTCATCTAGATCAGGGCCATCCACACAGCGCTCTAAGCCAGTGCTCCGAGAGCTTTGGTGGATGGTAGTTTCGGTCGTGGTGGGAGGAGCTTGGCTAAGGGAGTGGTCTGCCCGTCGCGCCGAAGTGAGCAGCCGATCCATCAGTCGGTAGTGTTCACTGAATCAGTCTAGTCCAATGCGCTTTGTTGACAGCGTGTAAGTAAATCAGTTTTGCAGTGGTCATGAATGAACATCATACCAAAAAAAAAGGAGTGGTGAAGCAGCAGCTTTCCGCAAGAAGAATACCCCCTTTTGTATAAATATGCATGTTAAGTTCTGTCAATGTTCGGCTCAACTTACATTTGTGGGCGTTTCTTTGCGGTTCTTAAGCTTACCAAACGTAAGCATCGTGTGACGTTGAGCGATAGAAACTAGCGCAATTGTTTACGAATAGCTGTGTCCAGAAATATTGTACCCAAATTGGAGAAGATTGTATTCTCCAAAACTAAAAGCTCGTAAAAACGACGGAGAAAATGTCACTCAAGGTCTATACTATTTGTTCATATTGGTAAAATGTTGTTGAATTTTCCTCTCCAATATGTTCGAATTTTAGTTTGGAATAGATCACAATGTTCTTTACTTAACACTTCCGTTCGTTTCCTGCACATTCCATACATTGGAGTGCCATTAGATTTGTATATGCGGTATATTTTTTAGTGGCAAAAGAGCAGTATCAGTATGATGTCAACAATCCCACAAATGGCGTCGGTCGCACGACTTTACGTGCATATCCAGTCAGCGCGGACTGATCATCGCCTGTCTGTCTCATGCCTCCTCGCTGCCACAGTGTAGTGGTGGTAGGGGGAGGAGTGCTAGTCTGATTGCCCAGTGCTCCCCGAGCGCGGCCACGCTCTCAGAGCACAATGACTGGATGGCCCTGATCTAGATCATCTAGGACTTCTTTGAACCAATGATTTTTGGTTTTACTTTTCCAAAAGTATTGGAATAGCTGTCTGAGTATCCTGGTCCCTGGTAATCGTAATATGTGACAGAAAATTACTTTTTCTTTATTATAATTTGGAGGTTGGATTTTGACAAATGCCATTGAAGAGGCTTTTAAATGTTGTACGAGTTCAAATAGGTTCCTTTATATCATGGGACTTTCTTTCATAAGTCTTAGCTGAAGACGAGCTATGAACCCATGGCCTTGGAACACTAGTTGCAAGTAAGTCAATCATCTATTCCACAGTAGTATGTTATATTATAATACCAGACAGGTAGAAGTGTGGTTTAGTTGCCACCAGTGTTAGCAGTAGTGAGATTGCTTCTAGCCCGTTGGCAGGGATATAAGATATGCAATCCCTTAATCCAATGGTACGAGAACATAAATGGCCTCAAGTAAACAACTGTTTAGGTCACCTCAGGTATTGACGAAACTTACAGATTACATTATTACACTGTATTATTAGCATATCAAGAAAGGAGCACACAGCAAACTAAAGCCCTTGCCAATACTACACATTAATTTGAAACTGTTTTGCCTTTCAGCATCCTGTCTAGCCTGCAAGCCTCTGTTTGCGGACATGTCACCTCCAAGATCCCCTATTAGCAGTTAACACTATGACATTCTCTGCTTCTACACCATTCAACACTGAATCTAACCACACCTACTACCTCTACCTCTCTTACCCTCTACAGCTGAACTCATTAACCTCTTAGGTAATCTATCCTCTCCCCCTTCTCTTCATATGACCCCACCATCTGAGTCGGCTCATACGAACAGCTTCATTTAGCGTGTCCATTTCTAGCTTAGTCTTTATCTCTTAATTATGAGTACCTCCCTGCCAATGCTCACATTTGTCCTAGCAATCATTCGTGCTACCCTCATATCAGTTACCTCTAGCTTATGCGTGAGCTGTCACTTCCATCCAGCAAGGTCGGTCTAAATACTGAGCGATATAGGGATAGTTTCATTGCTCTACTAACTTCTTTCTTGCAGAATACTGTGGATGGCAACCAAGAACTCACTGCATTGGCTTTTCTGCATCTCAACTCAATTTCTTTCACCATACTATCTTCCTGAGAGAATATACAGTCCAAGTACTTAAAATGGTCTACCTACTTCAATTTAATTCCTATCTAGCATTCTATTTTTTGCATTTCTTCCCTACAGACGTAACCTGTTTTTGAAATGCTGATTTCCATGCCATTTTCCCTACATTTCAGCATAAGCCAGACTACTTACCTGGTTTCCACCTAATTGAATCCCGCCCAGTCAGTTAACGCCCTTCAGCAAATGGTCCATAATAAACAGTAGAGGTGAGAGGTTACAGCCTTGCCTCACTCCTGTAATAACTTCAAATCAATAACTAATCCTACCATAAACTCTCACTGCATCCTGATTATAAATATAATAATACTTTTGATTGCCTGTAGCAGCCCTCCCTCGATACCATAATCCCTCAGGATGCTCAGCTTCTTCTCTAGATCTACAAAACACAAACGTCTATTCCTCTCATAGCATTTCTCAATAACTTGGCACATATTAAAAAACTGATCTTGACATCCTCGTTGTGGTTTTCATCCATCTTACTCTCGTCCAATTATCACTCTCTCCTTTCTACAATACCTGTGTACACTTCGCTCAGAACTCTTATCAAAGAAATGCCTCTATAATGGTTGCAATCTTTCCTGTTACCTTGCTTTAAATTGGGTTGATTTCTGATTTTGTCCAGTCAGAGGGTACCTTTCATAATTCCCATGCCAATTCTATTATCCTATGCAACCATTTCATCCCTGCTTTCCCACTATACTTTGCCATTTCTTGCTGAATTTTGCCGATCCCTGCCGCTTTGTAACCACCCTCCCTAATTCCACAACCGTGAATGCTGTTCTTATTCTCCTCCTGCATAATCTCAAAATCTGCCACATTTACATTTAGCAAATTTTCAAAGTACTGTTGCCCTCCTCCCAATGCTACCTTAGTATTTACGAAGTGTTCCCCTGAATTATCCAGACACTTTTCACTTCTCTTTTCCTTCCATTTCTAAGATTCTTTATAACACTCCAAAAAAGCTTTCCTGCCACTTGGCCTAGAATTTCCCCCCTCATTTCCTTTTAGCTGTACTATTATTTGTTTGGTCTGTTCCTTTCTATTGCATAAAGCTGTCTGCTGGATTCCTAGTTTGGAGCCATTTTTTTAAGCATTCTTTGACATTTACAAGCCAAATTCACTATGCCATTTCACCAGGATGTGTGCTTTTTTCTGTCTCTACCCAGTTTTCCCAAGACATCCTTGTTCTCTAACCTCTCGTTTTCATTGTGTTGTAATTCTTTACCCTCTACTCTTTGGAATATTTCATCAATCATATCAATATATTTCTGCCAAGTTCCTTATCCCAAAGATTTCCAACTATAATCCATCTGCAAATAGATCACACCATATCAGTTTGTGGTCTGTTTCAGTAAAAAATACCCTGCAATTCCTTAACAATTTCCTAAATTGAAAGTCAGTCGTCATGACATCAAGAGGCTGGAGTAGGGCAAACTATGAGTTGAGACACATGCCCACCAGGCTCCATGGTTTGCATTACAATGTCGAAAGAAGACTTACCAAAACCCTGCCAAGGACTGCGAATGTGAAAAGTGCAATGAAAAATGTGAAAGATATCAAGTCATGAAGTGTCATAAACGATGAGAATCCCTAAGAGTGTTTTGCACAATAGACTGAGAACTTTGTATTGAAAAGCAGTAGTGCTGAAGATTTCTTTTACGACTTTGTACTAACTGATTATGTATATTTTGGCCATTGGCTGCTCTCATTACATTATAAATTGAAAGTCAGTAATGATATAGTGTATTATCGACTTGGTATCTGTGAATCTCCTTGTGCTTCGTGAATGAGTACGCAACAGCTAACCCCATGTTAGCACATAAGTCTAGTAAATATTCTCCATTGGTGTTTGCTTCTCTATCATCATCCCACTTACCCATTACCTGCTCATACCCCTCGGTCCTATTTTCTATTCTAGCATTGAAATCTCCCATCAGTACTACACTATCTTTATTGTTAAACTCTCACTACCATATCACTCAGAGCCTCATAAAATCTGACTACTTCGTCATATTCAGCCCCTTCATTTGGAGCGTATACTGAAACAATCCTGTCATTTCCAAATCTATCCACATTAATTGTTCATTTACATACCTCACAAAAACTATGTTACGCTCTAAGGTTCTCTTGACATACAACCCTACTCCCTACTTTGCCCCGTCTCGTTTTACACCTGACAGGTACACCTTGTAATCTCCTACTTCCTCCTCTCTAGCTCTCTTTATCTGAACTTTACTAATCCCTAGAATATCCAATCCCTTCCTAATTGCTGACTCAGCTAGCTTTACTTTCTTCCTTCCATAAGCCCCGTCGATATTAATAGCACCTCATCGAATACCCGATCTATTGCTCGTTCCTTTCCAAGGAGTCCCTGATCACTCCCTTAGGTCCGAGGCATGCTCAAGACATTTTTAGCAGGTTTAAGAAGTGCACGTGAAGCAGGTTGCTAGCCTTACTTACACAGGGCCTCACTAGTTTCATCTCAGGGAATAAACAAGGGAGTTGGGTAGTCTAGCCACCTAAGCACAAGGAGGGCCATGACTCAGAATATGTCCAAGATGCCCACTCATTCCATAGTAACTGGTATCCAGACTGTCAGGACCCCTTACTAGGCTACTCAGCTGTTGCCCATGGTTCACGAACTAGGACGTGACTACATCGTGAACCACTATACAGCATAAAATAATTAACTACTGTTGAATGAAATATGATACAGGAAGGAATCAGGATGTGCATAAGGAATTCTGAAGGAATGATATCGGGACAAAAATAAGTGCATATGCTGTACCACACATAGTATATATTCTTCTTTTCTATTTTTTAAAGAAATAAAATCCACATAACATTTTCATAAAAAGAGCAACATTGAATTTCATGAAGTCATTTTCCCAGTAGAGAACTCTCATTGAATGGTAGAGCCACGTGCATTGCAAACCTGTGAGAGAAAAATATTAAGTTAACATACCACTCTTAATAATATTGTTCATTCATTAAGGGGCCTTGCAACATTGTGATCATGTAACCCCATGTAGTTGGTGTGTAATCTGTCTGACAACCTGTGTCATTGTGAGGCTGTAAGTGAATTTGTATTGGAGGCTAGGGTTTGGAAGGAGGTGGCCATGGCCTTAATTTAGGAACCTACCAGCATTTACCTTCGGTAGAGGTGGGAAAAAGTTTTTAGGTTCGCTAAGATGGAAACTGAACCCATCTCTTCTCAGTTCTGCATCATGAGATTGAGTTTATCTAGTCTCAGCCCTCAGACCATATTATATGTCTTGGCACAGCCAAGTCATCTGGATCTAAAGTCTCAATACGTACACAGAAGGCAGAATATGAATTATTTTTAATAATAATACATTCTTCATTGCTCTGGAGGAGTATAATAGGCCTTACCAGCCACTTCAATGCACCTGAAGCCTTGATTTTAGGTACTCATATTGAATGCCACGAAGAAAAATATGACTTTTCATTGTCCACTCACAAAGAAAGAAAATTCCAACAACAATATTTTCCACCCAAGAAAAGGCAAGACGATCAATACGCATGAAGAAGTACTGGGAAGACCGCAAGGCCCGTACAGTTCCTACAAGTCGACAAACGAATGGTTGGTTAAAGTGATCCTATGTGTCTCAAAAGGCGAAGAAGTAGAAGAAGAAAAAGAATGCCACGAAGTGGGGAATGCCATTAACTTAAATTAGAACAAATAGGCCAACACCATAATTTAACGCAGAAAGGTCCTTGTGCACCCCATCTTGCTGTGATATTAGACAGACCACCTTAAAATTATACCGAGGGCATGGAGGTGCAGCAATCAAGCTGTTTGCCTCTCACCAAGGAGGACCGGGTTCGATTCCCGGTAAATGCATGTGAGATTTTCAAAAACAGAAGTAGAAGTTTGATAGGGTCAGATTGAGAATTAATGTTCACAAAAATTCATGTCTCATCCCCTTGCAGTCAACATACTGCTTGATCAAGAGTAACAGGACTGCTAATATTCACTTCGGCTCTCCATCAACTGATATGAGAAGATGAGCTGTAATATTTTGTAATACATATTGTGTTCATTTCTATTTGAGTTTGAATGGTTTGTTGTTATATTGATTGAATATGAGGAAGAATGAATAGTTGATTGATTTTTCGATTGAATGTACGAGCGAGTGAAGTAATGCAATCTTTTGTTTTTAGATCCTCGAATGTCACTTCCGTATATATAATTTTTCCCATTTCTGGAACTACTTTTTTCTAGCTTTTCATTTACTCTATATTTTTTCCCTTTTGTACACATTTTATGTGTCTCCAGGTTTCTGTTTACTGTAGATAGTTTTTAATTTTCTGTAAATAATGTTAATGTTTCTTGAACATTTGGGACTGTATGGATGACTGAAAGCTAGAGGTAATTTTCTTACAGGATGTTTGAGTATCTTTGTGAGGTTGTTCATGGATAATAGTATCAAGGACCGTAAACATTTCCATATCACTTCAAAATTTCCATTGGAGCAAGAAGATAAATAGAGTACTGCACCATTATTCATAAAAGGGCTTAAGTACAGACATGGTTACAGTATTTTGGGAACACCCTGTAACTTCCTAACTTGCCTCTGAAGTCGATCATAACAGCTGGTCTGCAGCAAGGAAAAGCCATGCTATCATGAAAGAGATCGGCAGAGCTCGTGTTTCCGACGAGAAATCCGAAGCTCGTCGATAATAACCATGTTGACTGTGTCTAACACCATATCGATCGATTCACCTGAGAGTGATTAATACAAATTAATGCATATTTAGCGCTTTATGTAAGCAGATACATGTGTCTATATGTATATTTCCATGGCAAAAAGCTATTATTAAGAAAGCCATTATTAAGAAAGTATGAAGAACAGAAGATGATATGTTAACTCACTGCTGATCACGTTTCGACTGCGATATATTTCGTATCGAGTCATGACGTGTGTGTGGTGGTGGGGGAAGCAGATGTGAGACTCAGGCGACCTCGTGCAGAGCTCAATGTATATAGAACTTGACAGCGCAGAGGGTTGAGCTGGAAATCAGTGAAAGTAAAATCGCCAGCTAACGGGAGTTGTAAAAACGTGTGACCGTGCTGAAGTGTATTCTAGTTCGTTGAGCATTCTACGTGAAGTAGAAACGTGTTTAATAGGGCTCAGACATGGTCTTAAACATGTAATAATTTACCTCTGTGACTGTGTGTCTACAGCAACTAACGGGCCATGCGGATGGATACTTTTATAATCACGACCGCGAGTTCAGCCGTGATGTGTCACGAAACTCTGCATATAATCCGTCGTGGAAATGCAGCCTAGATTTGATTCACTCTTCACTGTGATTATACTTTTTGAAAAGAGTACATTCTCAAGCAAGGTGTCAAGGGGAAGGGACAATATGAAGCTTATATCCATTACGATGGTAGGCTAAATTGATTTAAGAATACTGCATTAGCAGGGTACAGCGGGGACTTGTCGAAGGCAACTTTCATTAAGCATGAAGTGTGCACGCGACTCTCGTGTCAAGAGGGGCCGCGTCGACCCTCGTGAACTTGTTCACACGCGCGTTCTCACATTGGAACTTGTTAGTGACGGTTCGAGTTCACTTTCGCCTCGTGACGAGTTGATAAACTGTGTGCGGTCCTTCCGTTGGTGTTCGAATATGTATGGGAAGATATCGCCAGGATATGTTGGAACTATTTCGACCGACCGGGTGTTGCTCGAGCCTGGGAGGACTTTGGTTCGTTCTATGGAAACCCAGTTGAAGTCCAGCATATTTTCTGTTGGTCCGGAGCTGATTATGGCCAACGATATCCTTTTTTCCTCATCTAGATTCGCCAAAGGTACTGATCACTTCAACTTGTTACAGTAGTGTAGCGTGGACATTTAGAAATACCACTTTGCCATATTTGATTTTGTAGTTTAAATGGTTCAGTAGAAAGTGCAGGTTCGATGTTCATTTCGAAACTGACCTTCTATGATGCCAGGATTTTGACTCATAAAAATGAGTGCATCCTTTGTGTAATTTTGATGAATAAATTAATAATTTCAGTAGTATTTTACAGTATTTAAACTGACATGCTCATTCTTATTTGTCGAGAAGCAAATGTAGGAAGAAGATTTACAGTTTTTCTTGTGTAAGAACATTTTTAGTAACGCAACTTGCTTTTGAGAACGTTGGTTGAGTTTTCATATTCTAGTGCATTGTTCTTTAAGCACTTTCGCTTGGATTATCGTATTCTTTGGAGGGGAATTTTCCTTTTCGTATTTTGATTAAGATATTAGAAGTTTTCGGACCCAGTTATTCTAAATGTTACTTCGAGTCCTTGGACTATATTTTCTTCAGTTTTTTTTTTGATAACAGATTTAACTTGTGTTTTCTGAGCGTGATTTTCGAAATGGATTGCCTAATGGGTCATTAGTCGCTTAGCCTTTGTTGCTAACCTAGATCCATGCTGTAGGTCTAATCCATCGACTTTTTCGCGTTCGGGAAATTCAGGGAGGATCTTATTTTGAGATTGAATTTATTTTTTATAGATCACTTTACAACCTCAGTTTGTGTGGTTGGGCAGCGTTATATACAGTTTATATTTTTTTTTTGATGTTAACACTGGATTAAATTGATATCATTGCCTTTAGTGCAATAGTTTTTCTTTAGTAAGAGGGTATTTGAACGACATCCAAATTTGCGAGGATAATCCCAGGGACAACTTACTATAAGTCATACGTTTAAGAATTATGGATTTTGTAATAAATCAATGTAAGGCAAGTTTTTAAAGTTAGGTGGAATATTTCTGAAATCCACTGGGCTTTGTTGGCAATCTGTTACGGGATCATATTTTTCGAGTTCAGGATTTTTACCATAAACAGCTGATTTGCATAATTGTGGATTTATAACAGTAAGGCTCCTATTATAGGTGCATATTGGTCTTTAGAGAGGCATATACTATGAGTAATGTCTTTGTGTTTAAATATATTGATGCAATGCTTTGTAAAGCATATTTTTCTTGTTGAGGATTGAGCTAGGTGTGCCAATCAGGATTAGATTGATTGGGGTTTTAACCCAGAGAGGTGTTGTTTTAACCTAGAATGGTTAATAATTGGTCATTGTTAACTTTATCGCTGTTATCGTGAAAATGCCTGTGTGAAGATTAATATTTTTCCGAGCAGTATTGTTGGGAATCTTGAGTGGATATTCGGTTAAATATTTCCAGTAAAACTAATACAACAATTTTGCCATAAGATGTATGTTTAAAAAGGAAACCGATAACTATTTAAGACTGACTTTACAATTAATTTTTGCTTAGCTTAACTGTTCGGCAGAATTTCCCTAAAACAAGAATTGAAATAATATTAAACAGAAAGGAATGTCGTGACTTCAAGTCAGTAGGAAGGGAATAATTGAAATTATTCTGGAATTTTGTGTAAATTATATTCTGTAAATAGGCCATATGAATTTCTTCATTCAATAACAAGAACATATAAAGTTACTGAAGATGTCGTGCAGGATTAGTAATTATAACCAGGATATTTTTGTATAAGATGTTATTTCCGTTAAGGAACCGAAATTAATTTAATGTATTCAAGTCTTATAATATTTCTCTTTTTGTGAATGCTTACCCTATGGGATTGATCATCATTGTTATTATTAATATGCCTTATATTTTAATCAGCTAAAAGTTAGTTGTGATAATGGGTAATATATATATATTTTTTCTGGAAGATAATCCAATATAATCAATGAGATTGTTTTTTTTTTTTTTTGATTGGTCGTGGTATCGACGAAATTGATATTCTTCTGTCTTGTTTATTCTTACAATAAATCACTTTACTACTTGGTTTTAATTATTGCGTGATGCTTTATAGAGGTGATGGAAGGGTGTATTAAGGGGGCCATCGCTAGGTATTTTAGTGTTTACCACACCTTTGAGATTCTTTCTTCCTTTTGAAGAATTCTCGTGTTTTGAGCTAGTCTTTTCTTTTTCTGAGCCTTGGTCAGTCTTAATACATCCTGTTAGGTATTCGAGTGGCCCTATTATCCCTGTGTCTGTTGGTAGAACTTGGGGGGTCTTTAGAGCCGGGGCATTTTCAGGATCTACGATCCAGCTGCTATCCAGGGATTCAACAGGTATTGGTAGGTAAAAGGGTACATTAGGTGGCGCCCAGCTCAGGGGCTTCGAAAAACTGGAATACCAGAGCGAATACCAGGGAGTTGAATGCCATAATTCTGCCAAAATTGAAACTGAAAGTACAAAGTGGAAATTAGTTTTATGATCATGTAACACAGATCGCGAATTGGAACACCGTGTTTCTTGTGTGACTATGAATCAAGGCGATAAAATAATGGTGAACCAATATTTTGGCACGAACTATTGGAATTCCTATGGAACAAAGCAATTACGAGGATACTCGAGCTACTTGACCCACAAGTGGTATTGCAACCATTATTAATTTTTATTTTATTTTATGTATTGGAGTGGTGCCACACGCTTTGTTAATAATTTGTTCTACTTGTTTCCGGCTGATGATCATTGCTGACATCATTAAAAATAGAAGTATTTGTAGTAAATTTAAAATTTAAGTAATGGTAGAATCACAGACCTTCACCGATATAAACCAACACGCACTTGTATATGGTCGATCCCAAATGAAATGGGGCACTTTGTGTTTAGACATAAGTTTATTTTAAGGTAACGCCAGACAATAAGAATGAGCATATATGGTAAATGGTGGTTGTTTGTAGATGTTCTCGCTGTGCTTTGTTGGTGTGGTATTCTTATTTCTTGTGAAGTGTAGTGAAGCATGTCTGAAGGTAATATGGTGACTGTTGGTGACGTTAAGAAGATGTTTGAAATTCTTCAACATAAAATGGACAATTTGAATCAGGACATTGAAAATATTAAGGTCCAAACTAGATCTGCATTAGACCATATGTCTGAAACTGTTATTCAAAATCAGGGTGCAGTTGCTGAAGGTATCAGGGGGGAAATTGATACTATGCAATCCTCATTGAAGGCTATCAATGACAGTTCTAAAAGGGTAGAAAGGAAGGTTACCAGTGTAGAATCTAATATCGAAGATATCCAGGATGATAATAGAAAAACTCAACTAGATATGAGTACACTACGGGCTAATGTTGGATTGGTACAGGTTGCCCAAGAAAGAATCCAAACTAGTCAAACATCAATCCAAACAGATCTTAACAATATGCAAACTAGTCAAACATCAATCCAAACAGATCTTAACAATATTCAGACTAGTCAAAGGGGAATTGAGGAAACTGTAAAGGATGTAAACTCTAATGTAAGGATTATGCAATCCCAAATCAATGATTTAAGAACAGATGTGGGATTAATAGAATCCAGTCAAAATAAAATGGAGCTAGAGGTCCGAAAAATCGAATCTAGTCAAAATCAGACGGAGGTTAAGTTAATGGAGCTAGAAAAATCTAATAAAGAATTTCAAGTTGAGATTAGACTAGACTTTGAAAAGAGTGTGAAGCTCAGTAAAAAAAATTTAGAAACACTTCAGCTGCAGTTTTCCCATGACACTAATCAGACCCAGAATAGCCTGGAACAGTTGAAATGTGAAATGGGGACACTCCGAGCTCAAGTCACTGATCATACGAAACTTCTCAGGGATGATTTTGACATCGATTTGAAAGGGATCATAAGTGATAATATTGTAACATTTCGTCAAGATATTATGAAAATTAATGAGGAATGCTTTAAAGTTGAGAAATCTAAGTTAGAATCTAAACTTGCCACTGGTCTTGCAACTAATAGCAAAGACATAATAAATGTTAGGGAAGATCTAAGCAAAAGAATGGATGGAATTCAAAATACTCAGGTTAATAACATATCCGATTTAGAGAAGCGTATTAACAGTGTTGAAACTAAAGTCGACCAAAGTAAGATAGAGTTAAATGAGGTCAGGGAGAAGAAAACTTCCGAGATTAATGAAATTAGAAAGGGTCTCGAGCAAATTAATCTAGAGGGGCATATCAATTTAGATACTCTAAAAGATCAATTGCGATCACTCTTACAGTCCGATTTTCGAGTTCTAGTTGAACAACCTGAAATGATAGTACCTGATGGTAGGGAAAGGATGATACAGGAATCTTCCAACAACGAACCCAACGTTCGGCTCAGTCAAATGGAACATTCGAGTCCCATTCGAACAAGCAGGGAAACTTTTAGTTCTCCGAACCCCAACGTAGGCGTGGGTGATTATACTTCGAAATCATCGGAAAGGACACCGAATGTAACCATAATACGAAATTTTGATGACAAACCTAGGAAGTTTAGTAATTTGGATGGAATGACACCAATCGAATTTGTCAGGACATTAAGAGATTACTTTTTGGAGTCACATGTGCCACGTGAGCGTGAGCTACGTATGGTGGAAAGGTTTCTCACCGATGCTCCGTTACAATGGTTCAGGGCTTTTCGTTACACATTTGACAACTTTGAGCAGTTTTCGGAAGCCTTCATACAAAGATTTTGGTCGATCGAGGTCCAACAGAATGTGAGATCAGAAGTCTATTCACGCAAGTACTCCAGTACAGGACCAACCAGCTACGCTGAATACTTTGCGGGTCAGTTAGCAAAACTCCGTTTTCTTCAGCCGCCGTTAACACAGGAAGAACTCCTTGAAGCTATCTCACGTCAATTGCCTGCGGAAGTAAGGAAATCAATTATTTCTTCCGGAGTATCGTCTTTAACGTCGTTAGATGACCTGTTACGTCGATTAGATCACATGAGTATGATGACGCAACCTACTATAGTCAAAAATGCCAGGCAGGAATCGAAAGTTGTAAACGCGGTAATGATGAACCGTACACAGCAGACGGATCGTTTCGAACAAAGAAGAGATGATAGAATAGGTCCTATTAGAAATACCCATCAGGAAGAGAGGAGATGGGAAAACCAACGTAGGGACGCCCAGGAGAGGCCTTGGCAACGTCGCTACGAGGAGAGAAATTTTTATCGAAGAGATAATGATCGAGACCGGAATGATCATCGAGAAACGCCTTATGATAGGAATTACAGATATGATCAAAATAATCGAGATAACAGATACAATAGGAATGATAGAGATACCCGAGACAATAGAGATAACAGATATAATAGGAATGATAGAGATACCCGAGACAATAGAGATAACAGACAAAATCAAGGGTACTCGAGATACAACAATTATCGAACGGAGGCGTCCGATAAAAAAGTGCAACAGGAGAGGCTCAAGAGAGGGCGAGATAAGTCCACGGAGGTTGGACGAAGAAAATCGAAGGAAAGAAAGGATGAAAATCTAGATAAGTCACAACCCAGTACTAGCAGAGAAGGTCGGAGTTCAGAAAGAGCTCCGGATCGAGAAAAAAAAACGCCAATTTCCGGGCGAAATTAATAACTGACGTTGCCACGCATTCCTCTGATATCACGATTTTTGAAATATTTGAAGCTACTGACGAAGACCTTCTATTTGAACCAGAAACGAAACCGAGAGGAAGGATAGTTGAACTTCCCGTTATTGATATACTAATTGGTCTACAACATTGTAAAGCCTTGATGGACACAGGTGCTATGATCTCAATAGTTGACGAGGACTGTTTTGAAAGATTGAAACCAGAAAATCAATTTACCATTCTTCCAGCATCTCCAACAAAAATTCGTGGGATATTTAAGGATAAAACTATGAAATGCAAAGTGCAGATTCTAATGAAATTCTGGATCAATGAGAGAAGTTATGAACATATTTTTATAGTCGTTAAGAATATTAATTTTGACGTCATACTAGGCATCGATTTTATTACTCAAGCTAGAGCAATCATCGACATGGACAAAGGAATAATAAGATTCAAGGAAGAAAGTATAGAGGATGTAGTGATGGAGGAAATGGATGGAAACGAAATTAATAGAGATATCCCTAGAATGGAAATCCTAGATCACGTAGTTGAAGAAACTGAGCAAGTGAGGGAACAATATACCTTGAAAGCCGAGGGATTTAAAAATGTGAAAGAAGAATTTGACGACTTGATTTGTCAGTTTGCGGACATCTTCGATGATAAACCTGGTTTGATTAGAGACTTCAAGTACCAGATTAGGCTAATAGATGAATCCCCTTATCAAGCCAAGCTTTATCCTATCCCAGAAAAATACCATGATGAGGTCAAAGAGATCATAGATAAAATGGAGAGAGATGGTATAATAAAAAAACAGGCTTCTTCGTATTTGAATCCAGTAACTGTGGTAAAGAAAGCGAACGGACAATTGAGGCTTTGTTTAGACGCCAGGAAGATCAACACGAGAATCATGTTAGAAACTGATCGTCCACCAAAAATTAGAGAACTTTTGAAAAAGTTCAAAGGTAAAGCGTGTTTCAGCGTCCTAGACCTGACCGCTTCCTTTTATCAAGTAGAGCTGGAGGAAGATAGCCGGCAATACACCGGATTCTTATTCGATCAGACCACGTATGTTTTCTGTCGCGTTCCTTTTGGAATGGTGAACAGCGGTCCGGCTTTGATCAGAGCCCTTGATAGCAAATTAACGGAAAGCGTGAAACGTAACGTTATCTGCTATATCGATGACTTGATAATCTCTTCAGCGAATGTTCAAGAACATCTTGTGCACTTGAAACAGCTATTCGAGAATTTAAGAGAGGCCAATATTAAGGTCAACATGCATAAGTGTCAATTCATGCACGAGTCTATCAAGTTCCTAGGCCATACTATTGATCAGTTTGGGTATCACCCAAACTTGAAGAAGATAGATGCCATTTCAAGATTCCCTCGTCCCGCAAAGGTAAAGCAGCTCCGTGAGTTTCTGGGCATGTGCCAGTTCTTGAGTAGCCACTGTCCGGGATATTCAACTACTATGGCCCCTTTGTATGAAGCATTAAAGAAAAATAATAAATGGAAATGGACAGAGGACACGAATAGGGCATTTGAAGAGGCCAAGCTCATGCTCCAAAATTGTGTTAAGCTGGAATATCCTGAGTTTGATCGGATTTTTTACATAGAGTCTGATGCTTCAAAAGTAGGTATTAGTGCTGTCCTCTATCAAAAGGACGAGGAGGGGAGGAAGCACTACTTGGACTTCCACAGCAGAAAGCTGCAGCAACACGAAAAGAATTATTTCACCTCTGAGCTCGAAGCTTTGGCATTCATCTCTGCTCTTCAAAAGTGGAAGAAACTTCTGATAGGACATCGAGTGGTTATTATCACTGATCACAGAGCGCTTCAGTTCATGATGCAAACCGACCTTTCCAGTGACAGACTGACGAGGTGGACATTGTTTCTCCAGCAGTTCAATGCCACTATCGTGCATCAGCCTGGAAAGGATAATCTGCTCGCGGATGCACTCTCAAGAAATCCAGTTAGTAAAATCGAGATTAACACTGTACAGTTGGAGAGGGAACACGAACTTACCCTGGAGAAGCTAAAGAAGATAGCGGTGTCACAGAAGAGACACACCCCAACTAGACATATGTACAGGTTTTTGAGAGGTGCAATGGACCATACCGATCTTGACTACGAGCAGACTAGGAAGCGATCTGAGAAATTCCTGGTGTGTGATGACGTCGTTTGTAAATACATTGACCGAGAGAGGACGAAAATTAGAATTGTAGTCCCTCCTAAACTGATAAATGGGTTGGTGTGGTTAGCTCACGGCACCATTGGCCATGGGGGTGTCGACAAAACGTTTAGAACGTTATTGGAAACATTCACCTGGACCAAGATGCGGGGCACTATAGCAGCCATTATCAGATCATGCCAGGAGTGCCAACGAGGGAAATACCCGTCGGCGTTATCAAAAGAGAGACCTCGAGCCATTATTCCAGAAAGGCCGAGAGAGCTAATGGCTTGCGATATCTTCGGTCCTTGCCCGAAGGGAGCTAGGGGAAACCAGTTTCTCCTAGTCACAATCGATGTATTCTCTAAATACGTGACTCTCGATCCTATGCAGAGGGCTACTACAGCTCAAGTCCTTAGTCGTCTTGAAAATAGTGTGTTTTCTAAGGCAGGAAAACCTGTAACTCTCCTATCGGATCACGGAGCTCAATTCACTTCGATGGAATTTGAGAATGCCATGATTAGGCTTGGTGTCAAGCACGTGTTTTCTAGCGTTAGATATCCGGAATCTAACGTCTCGGAACGTGTTATGGCAGAAATTAGCAAGTTCGCGAGAATTTACTGTCCTGAGGATCATGCGAGCTGGGTGAAGTTCATCCCACTCATGGAAAGATGCATGAATTCCACATTCCATGAGAGCTTATCAGATATACCTATGGTTGTTCACCATAATAAGAGGCCAGAAAGAGCCTGGACAGAGATCGTGAGATTTCTACCTAAGGACAGGGAGCCTACAGTCCAAGAAAGAATTAATTCAGCTAGAGAAAGCTTGATGGATGCAGCCGAGAAGCGGCATAAACGAATCAGAAATAAAAGATATCGGCCACCGATGAGAGTAGGCGAGATGATTCTCGTCAAGAAACCGACGAAAGCAGATGTGGCTAAGAAGCAATTCACCAAGTTTTCCTATGTCTTCCACGGACCCTATAAGATTGCTAGGTCGTTCGGAAATAATTGTTATGAAGTAGTAAGCCTAAATGAAAGAGAAATGATAGGTCGTTTCAATGCAAAGAACCTGAAAAGATATGTGAAGAAGATAGACTGAGTGTTGACTGAATAATGCTACATATGCTGAGATTACCTGGAATGGTGTAAATAAAAGTTGAGGAGACTTTTATTTAAGGTATCAAAGGGAAAATGCACCATTATTCATAAAAGGGCTTAAGTACAGACATGGTTACAGTATTTTGGGAACACCCTGTAACTTCCTAACTTGCCTCTGAAGTCGATCATAACAGCTGGTCTGCAGCAAGGAAAAGCCATGCTATCATGAAAGAGATCGGCAGAGCTCGTGTTTCCGACGAGAAATCCGAAGCTCGTCGATAATAACCATGTTGACTGTGTCTAACACCATATCGATCGATTCACCTGAGAGTGATTAATACAAATTAATGCATATTTAGCGCTTTATGTAAGCAGATACATGTGTCTATATGTATATTTCCATGGCAAAAAGCTATTATTAAGAAAGCCATTATTAAGAAAGTATGAAGAACAGAAGATGATATGTTAACTCACTGCTGATCACGTTTCGACTGCGATATATTTCGTATCTAGTCATGACGTGTGTGTGGTGGTGGGGGAAGCAGATGTGAGACTCAGGCGACCTCGTGCAGAGCTCAATGTATATAGAACTTGACAGCGCAGAGGGTTGAGCTGGAAATCAGTGAAAGTAAAATCGCCAGCTAACGGGAGTTGTAAAAACGTGTGACCGTGCTGAAGTGTATTCTAGTTCGTTGAGCATTCTACGTGAAGTAGAAACGTGTTTAATAGGGCTCAGACATGGTCTTAAACATGTAATAATTTACCTCTGTGACTGTGTGTCTACAGCAACTAACGGGCCATGCGGATGGATACTTTTATAATCACGACCGCGAGTTCAGCCGTGATGTGTCACGAAACTCTGCATATAATCCGTCGTGGAAATGCAGCCTAGATTTGATTCACTCTTCACTGTGATTATACTTTTTGAAAAGAGTACATTCTCAAGCAAGGTGTCAAGGGGAAGGGACAATATGAAGCTTATATCCATTACGATGGTAGGCTAAATTGATTTAAGAATACTGCATTAGCAGGGTACAGCGGGGACTTGTCGAAGGCAACTTTCATTAAGCATGAAGTGTGCACGCGACTCTCGTGTCAAGAGGGGCCGCGTCGACCCTCGTGAACTTGTTCACACGCGCGTTCTCACATTGGAACTTGTTAGTGACGGTTCGAGTTCACTTTCGCCTCGTGACGAGTTGATAAACTGTGTGCGGTCCTTCCGTTGGTGTTCGAATATGTATGGGAAGATATCGCCAGGATATGTTGGAACTATTTCGACCGACCGGGTGTTGCTCGAGCCTGGGAGGACTTTGGTTCGTTCTATGGAAACCCAGTTGAAGTCCAGCATATTTTCTGTTGGTCCGGAGCTGATTATGGCCAACGATATCCTTTTTTCCTCATCTAGATTCGCCAAAGGTACTGATCACTTCAACTTGTTACAGTAGTGTAGCGTGGACATTTAGAAATACCACTTTGCCATATTTGATTTTGTAGTTTAAATGGTTCAGTAGAAAGTGCAGGTTCGATGTTCATTTCGAAACTGACCTTCTATGATGCCAGGATTTTGACTCATAAAAATGAGTGCATCCTTTGTGTAATTTTGATGAATAAATTAATAATTTCAGTAGTATTTTACAGTATTTAAACTGACATGCTCATTCTTATTTGTCGAGAAGCAAATGTAGGAAGAAGATTTACAGTTTTTCTTGTGTAAGAACATTTTTAGTAACGCAACTTGCTTTTGAGAACGTTGGTTGAGTTTTCATATTCTAGTGCATTGTTCTTTAAGCACTTTCGCTTGGATTATCGTATTCTTTGGAGGGGAATTTTCCTTTTCGTATTTTGATTAAGATATTAGAAGTTTTCGGACCCAGTTATTCTAAATGTTACTTCGAGTCCTTGGACTATATTTTCTTCAGTTTTTTTTTTGATAACAGATTTAACTTGTGTTTTCTGAGCGTGATTTTCGAAATGGATTGCCTAATGGGTCATTAGTCGCTTAGCCTTTGTTGCTAACCTAGATCCATGCTGTAGGTCTAATCCATCGACTTTTTCGCGTTCGGGAAATTCAGGGAGGATCTTATTTTGAGATTGAATTTATTTTTTATAGATCACTTTACAACCTCAGTTTGTGTGGTTGGGCAGCGTTATATACAGTTTATATTTTTTTTTTGATGTTAACACTGGATTAAATTGATATCATTGCCTTTAGTGCAATAGTTTTTCTTTAGTAAGAGGGTATTTGAACGACATCCAAATTTGCGAGGATAATCCCAGGGACAACTTACTATAAGTCATACGTTTAAGAATTATGGATTTTGTAATAAATCAATGTAAGGCAAGTTTTTAAAGTTAGGTGGAATATTTCTGAAATCCACTGGGCTTTGTTGGCAATCTGTTACGGGATCATATTTTTCGAGTTCAGGATTTTTACCATAAACAGCTGATTTGCATAATTGTGGATTTATAACAGTAAGGCTCCTATTATAGGTGCATATTGGTCTTTAGAGAGGCATATACTATGAGTAATGTCTTTGTGTTTAAATATATTGATGCAATGCTTTGTAAAGCATATTTTTCTTGTTGAGGATTGAGCTAGGTGTGCCAATCAGGATTAGATTGATTGGGGTTTTAACCCAGAGAGGTGTTGTTTTAACCTAGAATGGTTAATAATTGGTCATTGTTAACTTTATCGCTGTTATCGTGAAAATGCCTGTGTGAAGATTAATATTTTTCCGAGCAGTATTGTTGGGAATCTTGAGTGGATATTCGGTTAAATATTTCCAGTAAAACTAATACAACAATTTTGCCATAAGATGTATGTTTAAAAAGGAAACCGATAACTATTTAAGACTGACTTTACAATTAATTTTTGCTTAGCTTAACTGTTCGGCAGAATTTCCCTAAAACAAGAATTGAAATAATATTAAACAGAAAGGAATGTCGTGACTTCAAGTCAGTAGGAAGGGAATAATTGAAATTATTCTGGAATTTTGTGTAAATTATATTCTGTAAATAGGCCATATGAATTTCTTCATTCAATAACAAGAACATATAAAGTTACTGAAGATGTCGTGCAGGATTAGTAATTATAACCAGGATATTTTTGTATAAGATGTTATTTCCGTTAAGGAACCGAAATTAATTTAATGTATTCAAGTCTTATAATATTTCTCTTTTTGTGAATGCTTACCCTATGGGATTGATCATCATTGTTATTATTAATATGCCTTATATTTTAATCAGCTAAAAGTTAGTTGTGATAATGGGTAATATATATATTTTTTTTCTGGAAGATAATCCAATATAATCAATGAGATTGTTTTTTTTTTTTTTTGATTGGTCGTGGTATCGACGAAATTGATATTCTTCTGTCTTGTTTATTCTTACAATAAATCACTTTACTACTTGGTTTTAATTATTGCGTGATGCTTTATAGAGGTGATGGAAGGGTGTATTAAGGGGGCCATCGCTAGGTATTTTAGTGTTTACCACACCTTTGAGATTCTTTCTTCCTTTTGAAGAATTCTCGTGTTTTGAGCTAGTCTTTTCTTTTTCTGAGCCTTGGTCAGTCTTAATACATCCTGTTAGGTATTCGAGTGGCCCTATTATCCCTGTGTCTGTTGGTAGAACTTGGGGGGTCTTTAGAGCCGGGGCATTTTCAGGTTCTACGATCCAGCTGCTATCCAGGGATTCAACAGGTATTGGTAGTCTTTTTGACTTTTAAAGTCGGACATTTTTCCGTATTGACAGAATGTAATAATAAACAAAGTTTATATGGTTCCGCCTAGTCAATACATTGTTTTATTAGAGGTTTTATCGTGACATAATCACTTGTCTTTGCGTATGTTGGGACATGTTTCGGTGTCTAGTGACATTGACACCATCATCAGCCGAAACATGTCCCAACATACGCAAAGACAAGTGATTATGTCACGATAAAACCTCTAATAAAACAATGTATTGACTAGGCGGAACCATATAAACTTTGTTTATTAGGTATTGGTAGGTAAAAGGGTACAGTACATATTCCAACCACTCCGCGAAGAGCCTTTGTTCATCTCATAGACCATATCAAGATGTTTTTAAAGAAAAATATTTTAGACTAATTTACAGGAATATACAAATACCAACTATTTAGAAATATGTAATTTTCACAAAATTATTTTTATATTATACTGGCTATACCCGGCATGCGTTGCGATGCCAATCAAAGACAGATAGAAAGAATGGAAGATAATAATGTTATTGGTTTTACGTCTCTTTTAACTACTGCGGCTTTTAGAGACGCCGGGCTGATGGAATTTTGGCCCAAAGTCTTTATCGTGCCAGTAAATCGACCGACATGGCCCCCTCACATTTGCGCACCCTCAAATGCCAACTGGCTGCACCAGGATTTGATCCTGCAACTTTGGTCACAGCAGGCGAGAACATTACCGCTGAGCCACACAGCCAGCCCAAGAAAGAATAAGAATAAGTGTTTGAATTGCAATTACGTTTACTGGAGTGCCGTCGGATAAACAATATTCTTTGTTTTTCTGTCTGGTGCATATATAAATAAATCCGAAGGTTTTCCGACGTATGAGCACGCCACATACAGCTGACCATGTCAGCATTTGTTGAAACTACTCGTGTGCCATCTAATGTAAAATGGATTTACTTTTTCAGAAAAATTGGTGGGAGTGTACACAACAACTCACCAAAGTTTCATCGCAATTGGCGGAATTGTATATGAACGCTTACTGGACTCTCCTGAAACGATTCGCTGGCCGACAATCATTTATTGAAACTACTCGTATGCTACCTACTACCAAATGGTTTTTCTAATTCAGAAACCTTTGCAGCAGTGTGCACACAGGTGCAGTGGCACCATATTTTTGAAACAACACAGGAGGATTCCATAAGTCGTACATAACGTGCAGATGTTACTGTCACAGTTTTGGCCTTCTCTTCAGAATGGTAAGGGCCTACAATTCTAAAATCAAGGACAGCGCACCAAACAGTCACACGTTCGCTGTGGAGGTTCTGTCTAGGATTGGTTGCGGACCAGTACCGAAAATATTGTTTACTAACGTAGCCCGACAAATGAAAGTGCGCTTCATCACTTTCCAGTAGCCTGGAGTCAGCTGACACAGCTTCCAGGATAGTCTCACAACACGCTCTGCGGTTGGCCCAATCATATTCACAGAGTTCCTGCACACCCACCATTTTATACGGAACTTCATAGCGGTGTGTAAAAGTCTCCGTACGGTGCGATCTGAGAGTCGCATAGCACGTGCGTGCTTACTTTGAGGAGGGAATGCCTCACTGCATGGATGTTCTCTGATGCCACGAGGCCTACCACATGGATTCGCTTTAACACTCGAACCAGTTCCTTTCAAACACGCCATGCTAGCGACTGATGAGACGAGGCGATGCACGTATTCTCCAAGGCCACACACACATCAACAATAATACCTGCTTAAGCCCTGTGGCCAATAAGTGTGCTAGATATCATAAATGGCAAACATTCCTCTTTTAAACTGCGCAATAAATTTGTAAATTTCGTGTTGCGTTTCTGTGTTATTTATGTTTGAAATTCGAGAGTTATTTCTGCTGCTCCCAGTACTTGAGCTCTGGCTCATTGGGACCTATGTAAATAAGTGATTAAGCCTGGAGGCTGGATTTAGACAGCTCCTTAACCCGGTCCATGAGTCAATCCTAATTGGCTACAGGGATAATTCTTGCCAGGCGCGTCCACGTCGCGGGGGTGGGCAACGGTACTGTAATATACCATGGAACTACAGTACCGGCTAAGTTCTGGTGAGGACCCAGTCCTATGGGGTATAACATAGGCCCCGTGCACAGGGTTACGTGCGAAGACCTCAACGGAATCTGCAGCGGAGAAGATGGACTTCAGAACGGTGGAGATTGCGGAAGAGGCAACCCAGTACTCAGGGAATAGTATGAGTACAGCATCAATCGGCAGCGTCTGTTTCCCATGTTAGGGGCGGCTGCAAGGGCGTCTGTTCTCCATGTTAGGGGCGGCCTGAATAATAGCTGGCAGTAGCTTCATAAAATGCCTTTGGGAGTGGCGACCCCATCGTAATAATAGCCTAAAATGGAAATGGCACTTCCAGTGATTCGGAAAAGGTTAGGGCGTACCCTGCAAGCGACGCGCAGTTCCTTTGGTACTGGGGGAACTGTGAGAAATGGGCGACCAGTAACCGAAATGAAAGTGGGAATCATGAATGTCATGACCCTGACAGGCAAGGTGGAGGAGGTGGTAGACTTCATGGAGAGGGAGAAGGTTGGAATGATGGGGCTGAGTGAAGTGAAATGGAAAGGTAAAGGAAGGAAGAAATTGAGGAAAGGATATACATTATACTGGAGTGGTGGCCAAGAGGCAAAAAATGGAGTGGGACTGATAACCTCGAAACAACTGGAGGAGTATGTTGAAGTGGTCGAGTGTGTGAGTGACAGAATAATGAAAATTAGAATGAAGATGAAGAATGACGTGATGGACTTCATACAAGTGTATGCACCACAGACTGGAAACAGAGAAGAAGATATTGAAGTATTCCTGGAGGATGTAGAAAGAGTAATCTCAGATGTAGAAGTGGTGATCATGGGAGATATGAATGCACAAGTCGGAAATGAGAGACAAGGAAAGGAAGAAGTCATTGGACCATATGGATATGGGAAAAAGAACCGGGAAGGAGAGGAACTTGTAAACTTTTGTGAAAGGAATGGACTGATAGTGGGTAATTCATGGTTTCGGAAGAAAAACAGCAGGAAAATTACGAGATATGGGTGGGGTGATAGAAGAACAAAATCAGTAATTGACTACTTCCTGGTGGAAAGGACAAATCGCAGAAAGCTGATGGATGTGACAGCTTTACCAGGAGAAGCATTTGATGGGGACCATAGAGCTGTGGTGGCAAAATTTAGATGGGGAAAATTGGAAAACCTAAAGGAGATCAGAGAAAGTAAAATAAAAGTATGGAAATTGAAAGACAAAGCTGTACAGGAAGATTTTCAGGAGAGATTGAAGCAACAAATCCCAGTTACTGAAGTGGGAAATGTAGAAGAGGAATGGACCCACTTTAAAAAGGCATTTGCTGGTGCAGCAGAGAGTGCTTGTGGTAGGACGTCAACAAGAGTGAAAGAGAAGGAGACACCGTGGTGGAATGAGGAAGTGAAGAAAGCAGTGAAAGAAAAGAAGTCTGCATGGAAAGAATGGAACCGAGATCAAACAGAAGAAAGCAAAAGGAAGTATCACGACAGCAAACGGAGGTGTAAGAAAGTGGTAGGAGAAGAAAAGAAGAAAAGTTGGGAAGAATTTACACGAAGAATGGAAACAGATGTAAGTGGCAGTAAAAGGATGCTGTATGGGCTTCTAAGAAGTAAGAGGAAAGAAAGAGTTACTACAAAGCTGGTGAAAAAGGAAGATGGAGAGTTGTTAACACACCCAGAAGAGATAAAGGGACGATGGAAGGAGTATTTCGATAAGCTATTGAATGTGAGCAATTGTACTGGTGAGATGGAAGTGACACAACATGACGACTCTATAACAGAAGATGATATAACAATGCTGGAGGTGGAATTAGCAGTACAGAAAATGAAGATGGGAAAAGCAACAGGGGTGGATGAAATCAGTGTAGAAATGATAAAGGCTGCTGGACCTGTTGGTATGCAATGGCTGTATCGACTGCTAAAGTGTGTGTGGAAACGGAAATGTGTACCAGAAGACTGGGAGAAAGGGCTAATAATACCAGTGTATAAGAAAGGGGACAAGAAGGTGTGTGATAACTATAGAGGGATCACCCTCATATCACAGATAGTAAAATTACTGGAAAGGATATTAGAAAGAAGAATGAGAAGAAAGGTGGAAGGAGAGTTGCAAGAGGAACAGTATGGCTTCAGGAGTGGAAGATCCACAGTGGACCCAATCTTTAGCTTGAGGCAAGTGATGGAAAAGAACTGGGAATATGGAGAGGATTTGATCATGACTTTCATAGATCTAGAAAAGGCATATGATAGTGTCCCCAGAGAGAAGGTATGGGAAACCATGGTTAAGAAGAGACTGGGAAGAGAAATGTTGGAAATGGTGCAAGCAATGTACAACAACTGTGTTAGCAGGGTACTGACCCCAGTTGGAAAGACAGATTGGTTTAGGAACAAGACTGGACTAAGACAGGGGAGTGTGCTGTCACCTCTCTTGTTCATAATGGTGATGGATGAAATTGTAAAGGAAACAAAGGAAGCATATGGACATAAAGAAATGAAGTTACTGTTATTTGCAGATGATATTGTGGTCTGGGGAAGGAACACCGAAGAAGTGCAAAAACAACTAGATGCACTGAACGAAAATGTCCAGAAGTACGGCCTGAAAATCAGTATAGAGAAAAGCAAGACCATGGTGATGACAAGAGGGGAAAGACAAGGAAAGGGCACTGTGAAAATTGGAAGTCAGAGTTTGGAAATTGTGGACACGTTCAAATACCTAGGAAGTGAATTGATGCAAACTGGTAGGTTGGACATGGAGATTGGTAGGAGGGTACAGCAGAGCAATGCATTCTATCAAAGTGTAAGAAAACTTGTTTGGGATAAGGAAGTACCAAGGAAAAGCAAGGAGGTAATGTATAAAATGTACTATGTACCCATATTAACTTATGCAGCTGAGACTTGGACCCTGACGAGCAGGCAAGAGAGTAGAATCCAAGCCAGTGAAATGAAATTCCTAAGAAGTATGATAGGTAAGACAAGGAAAGACAGAGTGAGGAATGAAGATGTTAGGAAGGAAGTTGGGATGGGAAAACTAAATGAGAGAATTGAGAAGAATAAACTAAGGTGGTTTGGACATGTAAAGAGGATGGAGGAAAATAGAATACCAAGACAGATGCTGGAGGCCAAGTGCAAGGGTAAGAGAGCAAGGGGAAGACCTAGAACAAGGTGGATCGATTCAGTGAAGAACAGCGTGAGAAAAAGAAGTCTGGACTGGGACAAGATCGTGGAAGAAGAATTGTGGAAGGAAAGAGGAAAGTGGAGAAGTGCCATAAATACCCCGACCCGGCAGGAGCTGGATAAGGGGAAATGATGATGATGATGATGATGACTATCATATGTAAAATTTACATGTATGAATAATTTAACTGCTTAGAATTCCCTCTATATCTGTTCCAGCAGTGCTTCTGCTGGTCTATGGTGATGTCAATGCTTTTGTTATTAATGACTATCAGTTCTAGAAGCATAATCATGGGGCAAGGAATTGCCTTGAAATTATCCTTGAATTTAACAACATATTGGTTTCTCCATGACAATAACAAAGAGGTAGGGAATTTCATGTAGATATGTGACATCACTTCTGAGGGATTATAAAAACAACCTCATAAAAACCAGAGACAGGGCTGGAGAGATTACATACTGCTATTTACGTCAAAGTAAACGACTTCTGTATTTCTTGTATTTAACCGCTTGCCACGGTGGGTGAGTGGTTATAGTGTCGGACTACCAACCCCAAGATTGCAGGTTCGCTCCTGGCCATGGTAAGTGATTTTTGAAGGCGACAAAAATCACGACACTCATGTTATACGTTGTTGGCATGTTAAAGAACCCATTTGAATTCAGTAGGCCGTGTTCAATGGCAAAATTAATCTCGGGATTTTCCGCCAACACAAAGTTCCTCCATTCTCTACTTGAAAGCGCTGTAGTGTCCAAGGAGTTTAGATATCTAACCTCCTTGACTTTCATAGCGTTCAAAGGAACGACAAAATTCGACATGCAAGCTACCCTCTGGGTGTCAAACAAAGCTTGCACCAGGCACCGGAGGCCATACGATATTATTATTGTATTTAACCCTGCATAAGTGTGGCACGGTCTCTTGTTCCGGGCCTCACAACAATGCTATTTCAATTTCCGACTGTTGAGGCTAAGAAGCTGTACTTTGTTGTACCTTCCTCTGTTGTGACCCCGCACGTGCAACTAATATTGCCAGTCATGGGAAATTGACCATTGTGACAACTCACTACAACATGGTTCCTGAGACCAGCAACACTTTTTGCGTTACGTTCAGTGTACCAATGAGGTGAAATGAAATCCACAGCCTGCATCCAGTCTCCGACCGGGTCAGGAATGGAATGAATGAAGCCCCCATCTAGCGGCGAGGATATGAACTGTGCCGGCTGCCGAGGCCTGACGCACTCCTCTGGGGCAATGATTAAATGAATGACAGATGAAATGAAATGATAGTGGAGAGTGTTGCTGGAATTACATTTTTGACAGGGAAAACCGGAGTACCCGGAGAAAAACCTGTCAGCCTCCGTTTTGTCCAGCACAAATCTCACATGGAGTGACCGGGATTGGAACCACGGACCCAGCGGTGAGAGGCCGGCGGGCTGCCGCCTAAGCCACGGAGGCTTACCAGTGTACCTATGAGGTAATTAGTATATTTTTATTATGGCTTATTTCTTGAGATGATTTTTGCTTTCATATTGAAGAGTTATCGAACTATTTGTTCAAGCCTATATTTTACTGTATTTTAGGTAAAATGGGCTATGAAAGAGAACAAAAACGATTGCAAAGGCTACTTGAAACTGTTTCCACTGATTCTGAACCAGAAACATGATGATTCTTCAGAAGATGACGAAGAGGACGTGCTGGAAGTTCGAGAAGAGAATTCGAAAAGTGAACGAGATTTGAATCCTGATGAGGATGCAGAATCCTTGCGACGGCATTATTATCACGGAGGTGAAGACTCTTTACTTTTATTATGGTAGGGATTACACGAAGCGGAAAATTTATCCCCCTCCCAAAAATATTAGAACAAGTCAGAAGAATATTATAACGCACCTTCCAGGTGTCAGAGGATCAGTTAGAGGAAATACCTATCCTCTCGAGGTTTGGAGACATTTCTTTGATCGAGAGATAATGGAAATTATTGTAAAATTTACAAACCAACATATTACCACTCACGCAAAAGAAAATATAATCAAGAATATCACGTTTGTGAGGTCGACTGTAATGACATGGAAGCTCTCTTGGACCTTCTAATTTTGAGTGGAGTAAAGAAGTCCAATAGGTTAAATTTAGAAGAACTGTTCTTTACAGATGGAAACTTCCCAGAAATCTTTCGGCTAGTTATGTCTTAGCAATGTTTCTCTTTCCTAATTAGCCATATACGTTTTGACAATATTGAGGCCAGGCAGCAGAGGCTACTGTCAGATAGATTGGCTCCAATTCGTGATCTGTTGGAATTTGTTCACATGTGTGTACAATATTTCAGCTTGAGTCAGTTTGTTACAATTGATGAAATGCTATTAGGTTTCAAGGGAAAGGCTGCTTTCCGGAAGTACAGACCTTCGAAACCTAACAAGTACGGCATCAAGGTATATATGCCTTGTTTGATGCAAAGGTATTTTATACTTAAAAAATGGAAGTCTACGTTGGAAAACAGCCAGAAGGATCACAGTAACTGTAACAGCCCGAAGAATGCAATGGAGAGAATAATACAGCCATTTCCGGGACGTGAATGAAACGTTACAGCGGACAACTGGTTCACCAGCGTTGAGCTCTGTGAAATCTTGACCAGTCAATACAAACTCATGCTGCTAGGCACCATTTGAAAAATCAAGCGCCAGCTTCCACCTCGATTCACTCAAGGACAGTCCAGTCCCACCCCATCCAAAATCTTTGGATTTCATGAAGATTGTACTCGTCTGTCATATATTCCTAACAAACGAAAGAATGTGTTACTAATTTTATCGATGCACGATGATGACTTCGTCGATGAAGAAACAGAGAAATCAGATATGATTTTGGACTACAATAAAACTAAAGGCGGTGTCGATGTCGTAGACCAGCTCTCTGCAAATTATGCTGGGCCAGAAATACAAGACGTTGGCCTATCATTGTGGTATTTTATCCTCTGATAAACATTGCTGGCACAAACAGTCAAGTTATTATAAGTCAGAACGCACCAACCCAGAATATAGTACGGCGAAAATTTATCACAGGGTTGGGAATGAGCATTTTACAAAGCCACCTTCTGCGTGAGAGGATTGCTGTCGTCTGCAAGCTTGAAAGGGTACAAGATGATTGGCCTGTACGTCTCTTTGGACGATGTCAAACGTGTACTTGGAAGCAGAACAGAAAAACAAAATAGTATTGTAGATAGTGCAATAAGTTCATGTGCCTAGGGCACATAGAAGTATTATCCAAAGACTGTGAATTAATTTTCAAAATAAATGTGCAATGTTTATGGGCGACCTTACTTCATAAGCCACAGGCTTATACAAGATTTATTATGTGCCACATTTCCAAAACTGACACAACTATAGGTATGATATATTTGTATCAAATTATTTTTTTGTTGTTCTTGCTATTTAAATAATTTGATTTTACTTGGGATTCCCTTTTCTGATTTTTCCTTTGTTTATGTTATCTCTATGGGTCTGATTTTACTTGCAAGTCTGTTTTCTATCTGTGAGTTTGAATAAATACATTTTGTGTGAAATCTGATCTATTCTTACAATTTAATAAATAAACAAAATAAAATACCCGGTCTTAGAGACCGGCCACACGAATCATGTTCAATATTTCGCCACACTTACGCAGGGTTAAGAACTTAGCATATTAAACCTCAAAGACCACAGAGGATTCAGTGTATGTAAATAGTGTTGCATACGAAATATATATTAATTTCAACCATTTAACTAATTGGTGCCTTAGCCCAAAGTTCGTAATGTACCATACGTAAATTTAATGTATTATTATTATTAAGCATTAATTCAATTATGTTAGTATTCTAGGGTTAAATAAATTAAAAAAAGCCTGTCCCATTCTTATAGGTTAAGTTGGGCTCTCAGAGTACTTCACCGGACTATTCTAATAATCTAGCTAAAAGATATATTGAATTAAGAATACTGCAACGGAATGAAACAATAAAGCTCATGAGTATCAAAATCTGCTAATAAACACAAGCACACATGACCATAAGCAGAGCATGTCTTTCTGCCATATGACATGTCGAACAGTAAAAGCGATGGTCGATGAGATTTCTTTTATATTACATTTATAACAAGTTGAGAATTCATCACCATGGACGTTTACAACAGAAACAGAAATCAGTTGGTGACATTGGTGTTTTCCTCTCTCTCGGCTCTCAACATTAGGAGAAAAAGAAGAAGACAAATCTAATGCTAATGATAACAGTACATCGCATTTTTGTGTAGCAGTAGTCTTCGTTTGCAGTTCTGCCAACGTGTTTTGTGTAGCAGTAGACTTCGTTTGCAGTTCTGCCAACGTGTTTTGCGTAGTGGTAGCACTCTCTCGAAGTTCTCCTAGAGTATCTTGTGAAGTTACATGATTGTCATGAGCCAACGCAACACTAGCTTGCAATTCTGTTAATGTGTTTTGTGTAGCAGTAGCACTCTCACGAAGTTCCCCTAGAGTGTTTTGTGAAGTCACATGATAGTTTTGCAGAACCTTTAAAGTGTCCTGTGTATTCTTAACCGTGCTTTATGTTGCTTTTGCACCAGTCCGTATCTCGCATAAAGTGTTTTGAGTCACAATGGAATTATTTTGTAACACACTCAGTGATCTGTTCGTAGAGTCATTACTCTTTTTACAATCTTCCCGTACTTGAGCTATCTCATCCCTTAATTCATTAGCATTGCCCTTTAACTGCCTTTCCAGTTGCTTATGATTGTTGTGAGTACCCTGATGCAGGGCTTCAATGTCCTTGTCCAGTTTACCTTGGGTCTCCTGCAACTTAGGCTAAGAAACATTGATTGGATAGCCTCCAAGTCGGTTGGCATCTTCCTTCTTGATGAGTAAATGGGGAAACGTAGCTTTAAACATGCTTCCAAGAATGCTAACAGCGACCAATCTCAATTGTGATGGCATAATTTTCATGGAAGGTTTTCATTTAACAGACACCCTATACAACCGTAATTACGAATGCTTGGTTGTTCTTGACTGGCATATAATCCAGTAACCCTGTTCTAATAATTAATCCTTATCGTAATGGGTTACTTTGTAATAATAACAAACTCTAAATTTACCAATAAAAAACACTTAAAATGACGAACATTCTCTGAGAGTAGTTCTGCCGGCTTCAAAAATGTTGACACAGCCCTAACCTTCAACAGTTTTGCCTGTACTGGTCAACTTCAATATACAAAGTCGAGTGACTTCAATGAATCATTCCGTGAATTATTCGATTCATCTACTTATAAGTACAACATAGGCTGACATGTTGAACCAATCTCCCATTCCCTAACACTCCCAACTAATGGGACATACGCTACCTAGTGGTTGGTCTCACATTGCTTCCTAGTAGTACCATAGGTATCGTGACTGTTTCTCCAACTCCGTCAAGGAAACTAATTCTGAACTAAGATCTGGAATGGGGTACACTGCCCCACAAGGACAATCAAGGACAACTTGAACCATTCAAGTGATTTTCCTATTTCATTTTACCGACTAACTAGGTGCCTGGAAATGCTAGTGAAGGAGGCAGCTAAGTAGGCTAGCCTGCTGGTATTTGCCATTCAGAGAACATTCTCAGTGACTTGTCTATGCATAGGCCTATGACACAACTTTCAGAAATTGATACTGTAGTTACAGAACACTAATGGTGCCCAGTACTCACAGCTTAGCATAGGACGGAGTGGATTCCAGCCACAGATTAATTCATCTTCTATCAACGGGTTATCAAACAGATTGAGCACACACCCAAGTACAGGGGTCTTGATCATGATGTTCCAAGCCTCTAAATGAAACACTCCTCTTTAAGAATTGCTGGTCTTGCAGCCATGGTCGATAAACATTCTCCTGATCTCACAATCAGTGTTCTCAAGTTTCTGATGGCTATGGACATGTTTTTATCCTGACAACTTCATATTTTAAGGGGTTGGGGTGCATGCCCTATTCTTAATTAGTTCAGCATAAGATCATTGCATCCCCTTAAGAAAAATAGGGAACATGCATGTGTTATTTGACCATAGGAAAGGGAGAATTAAAAAAACTGAACCTCTAGGGACATTGATGCTGATGACTCCGAGTAGGTAAGCTAGATCAAAATGAACATTTTTCAGTGTTGCCTTAATAAAGGTTGATAACTTTCTACCGTTCAACATGAATAGGCTGGGAAATATTTTTTATTATTTGCAGAGATTACAAGGATGACTTGTTGATGTATCATTATTTTGTTAAGCGAACATAAGTTCCAAGTCCATATCGTATTGGAACCCATATTTCAGTGTTGCCTTTGTAAACGAAATATTCAATGTCTTTCAGTCGGTCATCACGGTTGCACTTCATAGTAATGAGCATTATTCCCAAAACCAGAAAAAAACTGTACATGCAGGCCTAACATGTCAAATCAATCATACCTACAAGACAACAAAAATGCTCTATGAAAAACTATTAAAACCCCATAATGGTAGTCAAAAATAATCTCTAACCACCGCCACTATTTCGCGAAGGTGCAGAAAAATCTTAATAAAGTACATCTATTCGTAATAGTAGGCTACTGTTGTGATAAACCGCTACTGAGTGATAGTCCCCAAAATAGAACTATTTATCTTAATGTCTACAAGATAACGAGATCGCCAAAAAGACAGAATGCCACCCACAAATCTATAGAAGGCAACACTAAAAATGGCTTATCTAATCCACAAGTCACCCACCCTTCACCAACACTAATATTTGTAATTTAAGTAACTTAGGTTATGTTAATGGCGGAATTATATATACAAAGATTCTTCGACACGTGTGTATGTGACTGAACTCCTCCTAAACGACTGAACCGATTTTGATGGATTTGGTATGTATATTAGGGTGGGTCCATGTATGGTTTAGATTCACAATCTGACCCGGTATGTGGAATGAACACAATTTTAGAACCACAATTTACACACAATTTTAGAACCACAATATAAGTCAAAAACAGTCGTCATGGAAACCACTAGCCTTGGCCTTCGTGAAAGCTGATGTCTTTGGACGGTTCGTCTCTGCACGTTAGAGCCACCTGGTCGCAATCTGTGCAACAACCGCCATTACTTACACTCCGCCCGTGGCGAAAAGTTGTGTTTTATACCAAAGGTGGCAGTGATGTTGAATTCTACTGTTTGTCTCTGCACGTTAGAGCGTTTCTAAGTCCCGTATGCGTTCATATACCATTCATCCGATTGCCATGAAACTTGGGTGATATGTTGAGTGAGCTCCAGGGAAGGTGTTTGGCTTAGTAAATCCATTTTACAATACATAGAGCACGAACAGATTCAACAAATGAGCGACGACGCGCGAAGCGTTTCAAAAAGGTCCCGTATGCGTTCATATACCATTCATCCGATTGCAATGAAACTTGGGTGAGATGTTGTGTACTCTTACGTGAGGGTTTCTAACTTAGTAAATACATTTCACAGGAGGTTTCGCACGAGTAGATTCAACAAATGAGCGACGACGCACGAAGCGTTTCAATAAAGTCCCGTATGCGTTCAAATACCATTCGTCCGATTACGATGAAACTTGGGTGAGATGTTGTGTACACTCTACGGAAGGTTTCTGGCTTAATAAATCCATTTTACAATAGGTAGTGCACGAGTAGATTCAACAAATGTGTGACGGCACGCGAATCATTTCAACATAGTACCGTATGCGGCCATATACCATTTATCAGATTGTGATTAAACTTTGGTGAATTGTTGTGTACACTCCAGGAAATGTTTCTGTCTTAGTAAATCCAGTTTTTAATACGTAGCGCACGAGTAGATTCAACAAATGGGCAACGGCGCGCGAATCGTTTCCACAATGTCCCGTATGCGGTCATATATCATTCATCCGATTGCGATCAAACCTTGGTGAATCATTGAGTACACGCCAGAGAAGGTTTCAGGCTTAGTAAATCTATTTTACAATAGGTAGCGCATGAGTAGATTCAACAAATGAGTGACGGCACGCGAATCGTTTAAAGAAAATCACTTATGCGTTCATATTGCATTCATCCGATTCCGATGAAACTTTGATGAGTTGTTGTGTACACGCCAGGGAAGGTGTTCAACTTGGTAAATCCATTTTACAATATTGGTAGCGCACGAGTAGATGTAACAAATGAGTGACGACGCGCGAAGCTTTCCAACAAAATCCTGTATGCGTTCATATACTATTCATCGATTGCGATGAAACTTTGATGAGTTGTGTGCACTTACGTGAAGCTTTCTAACTTAGTAAATCCATTTCACAGTTGGTAGAGCACGAGTAGATTCAACAAATGAGTGACAGCGCAAGAATCATTTAAACCAAATCCCGTATGCGTTAAATGCCATTTATCCGTTTGCGATGAAACTTTGGAGAGTTGTTGTGTACGTTCCAACGAATGTTTCTAAATTAGTTAATTCAATTCACGATAGTTTAGAGGCAGTTAACAGAAATTGAAAAAAATATTGTGTATCCAAAAGCACTCCAAGAAACAAAGTTACAACACTTTCTTTGATTGGCAGGACAGCGTCTGCCGGGCCAGCTTGTTATTGTATATAATCATTACGACGATCTAGCAAGAACTAGTCGTTTGATAAGACTGAAGTCATGAACTCGTAGACATTCTTCGTGTAGAATGGGAAGACATTGCGAAACTGACAATCCTTACTTTATTTGAAAACGCTGAAAGCTTTAGTCAATTAATTGTTTTAGGAAATATCTCTTTATAGAAGATAATTTATATCTTTGACTAGGGATTCAAAGCTAGTTTATCCCGGTCAAGATTGAATTCTATTATACACTATAAATAACATGTGTGGTTATTTATACACTATGTGTAATATCACGTCATAATGTTGACCTGATACTGCAATGACGTGCAATTTAAAGTTTGACAAGTATGATGAACCAGAATTAGTATTTTTATTACATGTATATGTGACAGAGGAGTTAACAATTAATTATCTTTTTGTGAAGTAAACTCAAGGAGATCATTCACGACAGTCGAAAGTCGTCTTTTATTTATGGAAGTTTTCTTTGAAGAACTGAAGGATATATTTTTGTAGATCAGTATTCGAGCGTGACGAAGCTGATGATTATGCCATTAATTGAAGGAGGTTCCTACAGAAGAAATGTTAATAACAATTAATCTGCATTTGGTTATTGTTTATCATCAATCAATGTCTAAAGGCAATGCCTTGTCGATTCAACCATTGTCTTCTGTCTTCAGCTTGCCTTTTCATCTCACAATAGGAACCACATCTTCAGTGGCGGCTGGTGTAGAATATTAGTTGTGTGCTGTAGGCCTGACCCTCCCTCCAATTTTTTTTTTATATAAACATATAGAAACACTCACTCAGTGACGAAACATGAAGTCCATATGTCGCTCCTTCTTGCTGCAGAACTTGTCAATCACCCTGGCATTGAACCCCTCTATACTGGAGACCGTCTTCTTCTCAATGGAGAGCATAGCGAAGGCACTTAGTCTTTCTTGTGCCATGGTGTTCCGCAGAAAGGTCTTGATCCTCTTCAGCGATGAGAGACACCTCTCAGGCTCTGAATTAGTCATGGGTGTTGTTACTAATATCCTCAGAAGCTTGCTTGTTTGGCAGAACGTACCTTGCAGATTACTGGATATTATGAAATGCAGAAGAGGGACTGCCCCACCAATATTCCTAAAATCTGGCCTACAGTACAGAACCGATAGTTCTGTTCTGAGCCTTTTCTTTTCCAGCATGCTATAGGCATGAACAGTTACACCTAGTTTTTTTTATCTGGAAACGTTTTGGAAAATCGTTCAAAGTTGGTGGAATCTAACAGTTTTGCTGCTTCCAGGTGATCCAAGATTTGGAAGCGATCGTGGGCTTCTCGTGTGTTCTCGTGACACAGCGGATTTTATCTTCACGGCATCAGCTGTTCTTGACTGCAACTGATTGTACATGGTAATAACACCTGCAATTACAAAATATTCACGAAACACTTGGTGTGACCGCGCAAAAACAGTACTACTCAGTATTACCAAAAGCATTTAAATGAAACCAGCAACGCCGTAATGCAAAATCACAGGTTATTTTGCAATAGTGAAATTTATGAACTAGGCATCACAATAATCATGTCCTTATTTTGACGACATAAACATTATAATTTTTATAGTACATCGATTTACAAAATGTGGCTATAGAATAATTAAGTTGGGTGTATTGAAAAAGACCTTCTAGCGGGAACAGCTGATGGCTTCCTCTGCTTTTTTACCCCATTTTCTTTGAGCGATTCCCTCTTAAATCCTATTGCTGTGTCCAGATAGTGCCACTGGCCACGTTCACATTCCTTGTGACCAGTGCTGCCTCTCTGTGGTCGAACAAAGAATCGCTGTGATGACTGGTCTTAGCTGTTGTCCCAACAGCACATCCAGAACACAAGGGAAAAGTTGGGCGCGCATGCGCAGAAGACAAAATTCATGTATGCTGCCAATAAACTTGGAAATTCTCGCTGGGCTGTGATCTGCACAGCTAACGCCGTGCACGGAGTGGAGCGCACGCCTAGATACCTCGTACCGTATCTGTTCTGTACCTCGTAGTGAGGGGAGTGTAAATATTTCCTACTCTTTGCTTGACGTCTTTTTTAAAGCGTTGTATTTGTAGATAATAAGCCTACTATTAAAATAATTTATTTTCAAATAAAGCAGTGTGCTGCAGCACTTCAGCACATAAGGAGCGGCCGCCCCTGCACATCTTACGTTTTGTATCAATGCTTGAAGGAATTGCTTCCTAGGTCGACCTCGTCCCTTCTTTCCTAAGACCTTTCCTTCTGGTAGATTGGTTAGAAAGGTATGTCCAATGAATTTAGCTGTTCTTCTATGTACTGTTACCATCAGCTGTTGCCTTCCCTGTATTTCTCGCAGTATACTTTCGTTTGCTCTTTTTTCAGTCCAACTGACCTTTAGCATTCGCCTCCAGACCCACATCTCAAACGCTTCAAGCCGTTTCCTATCCTGTTCTCGAATTGTCCAAGATTCACATCCATATAAGAGTACGCTCCACACAAATGACATCACAAAATTTTTCCTAATCTCAATATCCAGATGTATATTGGTCAGAAGAGTTCTTTTGTTGCTGAATGCTTGTTTGGCAAGCGCTATTCTTCTTCTCATCTCTTTGCTGCAGCGGTTATCATTTGTGATTAAACTTCCGTGGTATGGGAAACTGGTGACTTGTTCCACTACTTTGTTAGCAAGCCTGATGTTGGTGTGATTTCGCTCAGGATGTTTACTTACAACTAATATTTTTGTCTTCTTCACGTTAATGTTTAGGTATAAATCTACTAAATATGATGACAGTATATTCAGCATCTTGGATAATTCCTTTTCTTAGTCTGCAACCACTGCTATATCATCTGCAAAGTGAATACTATGGATTTGTTTAACATAGTAGAAGATATTTGTTTATACCATATGCAGTATTATATGAGGTGATGTAGAGCTATGTCTGAGCTCGTGCGATGGTGTTCCGCATTTTAAGGGAAGTTAACGAAGTTTAGTTCTTTTGATGAGTATGTGGCATAGATCATTAAGAAGTCGTTGTGTGTAAGAACTCCAGTACTTTTGAAGCAACGTTTTAGCTGTGATGACACGAGGGTATGAGCGGAAAACAATTGGAGAATGGTTGTCTACTTATGACACTTATACCTTTATTAAAAAACGGAGTTGTATAGAAACGTGCAGTTGACCTTTGCTGGTTGAATGTATTTGACCGATATTGTATAAAAACCTATCTAAGACATTGTGTGCAGTATATTGAACACTTATGAGTGTTAGTGAAACTTTATGTTGAGAAAACATTGTATATATTTAACTACAAGCTGTATTTTGAAAGGTAACTAAGATTCTCGCAGATAACGTGTTGATAGCGTTATATATCGTTTGTCATAACGATCAGATTACCCGTAAATATTTTTTCGTAATTAGTTAAATAATTTTATAACGATTAATTAGTAGGATGTTTTTGTATTATAGTGTATTTTTCGAGTGAATGTTTTTAGAATGGATGATTGCCAGTTATTATGTATGATTGAACAACCTGGTTGTTTCTAGAACAACTCGGGAGTGTTTAACCCTACGCTGGTCGAGGGTCACAACTGGACGCCGATGGTCGACGGGTGAGCGCAGCGCTCACCTGCATCTTTTACACTTATTATGCGTGATAGTTTACTTATTTGTATAATTTAAAACATTAAAACCACTTTTGTTTATATAATCTCTATTTTGCAAAGAAAAATGTTTCACAAGAGAGCAGTATTGCTTAAAAACACGTATCAAGACTTCATAAAAATTACTACAATTTTAAGATATAACGAATGTTCTTATCTTAAAATGAAAAATTGTTAGTAACATAGTTATTTCTAAGAGCAACTACCTGAAGAAAAAAGTATTTGTATAAAAAAAGTAATCGGCTAAGTTTCACAAACATATTACGTACGGTCTGATCCATAATCTAGTCTGAGTCCGATCCAGTTTCAACATTGTTTGTTCCGCATTGTGTGCAGAGTGTTATTGTGTGTTCCCCACAAATCGCTACTACACATGTTGCACATCTAGCTGTCGTCAGTCTGTTCTTCTTCTTAGGGCAGAAGCCACACTTTACCCGTTCATTGCTTCGTACTGGCTGTGGCCTGGGTCTTCCCACATCTATCCCAAGCTATTTTCTTATTTGCAAGCGTAGATAATTTTGAAGGCCATTACCTGAAGCTGTCAGAGCCATATGTGTCTTGACGAGATCAAGTGCCAAAGCTTTGATCAGCTTTCTTCTTATAAACTGTTCTCCTGTGTTTCCATTTAGGATGATTTGAGCATTAATTGCCCCTATGTCAAGAAGAGAAAAGAAGATACGAAGAGGCCACCGAAATGAAACTCTTGCAACAGTATACTCTCCTTTCATACTATCCACCAAATCGACTCCTCCCTTAGTGCTGTTGTAAAACGTCACAACTGCAGGTTTCGTCAAGTCTCCTGTGTTCTCATCAATATCATCGGAGTCATGCATACTCGATATCAATATCACATTACGGTATTTTTTTTGGAACATATGATACAAGCATTGATTGTTCACCGAATGCAAAGAGACTACTGTTGACAGGTCTGGGCCTTGTATTTACTGTTTCTGGAGGCATCTCTCTTTTGTTGTTCTTCAATGTAGCTACCACTGTCAGTTTGTTTTGAGAAACTAGTTCATTTACGACAGGAACGGACGAAAACCAATTATCCATGGTTACGTTACGCCCAGAACCGTGAATTGGTCCAGTTAATCTTTTCACAACTGCATGAGGTCTATTGTCGAGTGAAAATGGTCGTTCTGGCTGGGTACCACAGTATAATTCTAGATTACATGTATACATCATCTTAGCATCGACCAAAGCAAACATCTTCAAACCATAATTCGCCGGTTTCTTGGGCATATATTGTCTGAACGAACACCTTCCTCAGAACGACTCAAGCATTTCGTCCAAAGTTACATACTCGCTGACACTGTAATTTTTCAAGCATCGGTCCATGAAACCATCAAACACGTTCCTTATGGGGGCTATTTTATCCATAGCTCTTCTTATTTTCTTGTGGCTTCATCATCAAAACGAAGCGCGCGCAACAATAAATAAAAGCGCTTGTAGGTCATTACCATTCTAAATATTTCAGGAGCAGTCAAATCAGTCGCTCACAAGTCCAATACGTTCAGATGAGAAGATTTTAACACTCCTGCCAGGTAGAGTAGTCCAATAAGAGCCTTAATTTCTTCAACGTTCGTATCTATAATATCAGACGCTCGGCTGTAATTTTGCCTAATTTTCCTTAGACGAATATTTGTGTGTTTAGTTATCTCCTCAATAACTACATCGGGAAAGAAAAGACTCCACGATTCCAATATTGTTGTTGCATTCTGAGCTTCACCTTTGACTCCCGGAAGATGCAAAACCTGCGTCTACGTTGAGAGGGTGCATGCTTATTCCACAACGTAACTTTGTCTTTGCCAATGTAGGTTGGCCCAGTAGAGAAAGTAACACCTGCCTCTTCTTCTTCTTCTTCAACTGAATGTTCACTGGCAGAGAGTCGTGGTCACTATTATTTATAATATCATCTTCTTGATCAGAAGATAAATAATCATCTGCAACAGTGCCCTCTCCTTCACACTCTTCTTGCAGCCACTGCACAATTCGTTGCTCTTCACTCATAATATGGGATTCAGTAACAAACTACATGCAATTTAAAATATGCTTAAAATCACAAATAAATTCCTAGAAAAAAACTGACTTTTGTAAAAACAATTGTAACACAGGTGGTCGACGGGTGAGCGCCGCGCTCACTCGCGTGCAGTTCTGTGAAGATCGGTGTTGAGGACACGACTGGAGATAATGTACCTGCTCGGCCAGCCACTTCCCCACACCCCACATTCCAGACGACAGCTATTAATAGTTTCAGACCGGAACTGCCAACCTGCGCTGAATTAAAGCAAAATAAAATTAAAAGTGAGCGTCGCGCTCACCCGTCGACCAACGTAGGGTTAAAGGATGATGGTATTAAATTTTTAGAAAGATTGTTAAAGAATTGTATGAGTTACAAGCACTTTTATAAAGCCAGAATGTAAATTTTAAACGAGGCTACTCTTCGCACGCCAGACAGCGTGTATACAAGCGAATGTGAGCGAAGATGTGTACAGTTAGAACTCAAAGCCAGTCTATTATCTAACGTGCAGCTTGGTGACAAGCCACAGCCATGTGAAGGGAAAGAGTTTCACAGCACGACACTTGGTTGTCATTTTATCAATGAAACAGAGTAAGCAGGTGCATTACAAGACGCGTGGGAGCAGTAGTAACCTTCTGAAAGGAATGCTGTCGACGCAGGATTTTTTGTTAAATGTTTTTATCACTTACACTTACGCGTCAAGTACACTACCTCACAGGTGGCGTGGAAACGTGTGAATGTTATGAAGAGTACAACTTTTTCAACTTTTTGAATCGTTATATCTCAAAACCTGTGACTCTTAGGAGAAACAGTGCTGAGACAATTGTTATAGATAATTGCATGATCTACAATTTTAGTCTGATCTATTTTTATGATAAAACTTACCGTTTGGATGAAAAACGCAAAAAAAAAAAAAATATTTGCGAACTTTGACCTTGAATAATTTTGTTTGCCGTTGTCGGACCGATGGGGACTATTTACATTTCATTTATAATAGTGTTTTGACCATTAGTACAAATTTTCAGCTCTATGCGAATATTGGTAACCTTGCATGTCCAACTTGATCGGGCTAACAGGAATCTTCCTTGAAAATGCTGGACAGTATCCACCATAGTGGTGTTAGGCTGGCTACCGGTGCCTTCCGGAGCAGCCCGATACCCGGCCTACTCACCGAATCGGGTGTTCCACCCAGGGCCGTGGAGAGCGGCGACGGGCCCTGGGGCTGGAATCTGCCGGGCCCCTCTCTATAACCAAATTCTGTAAAATTAATTTATAATCCTCGCAAATTTGCACAAACTGATTTTGCGCAATTTCTTTTTAGCACAAAATATTTGTCACGCAATCAATTACAAGAACTTAAAAAACAGCAAGCAATAATAATAATAATAATAATAATAATAATTGTAGCATGCTGAACTGCTATGCCCAAGATCGCGGGTTAAAATCCGGCCGAAGTCGTCGGATTTTGAAGAGCGTTAAAATCCTTCAGTATGTCTTTACTCGGAGGGGAAGTAAAGCCGGCAGTCCATGTCATAGATTTATGGCATGTAAAAGGTAGGCGTGTAGCTTATTTGGTTGGAAACACACTATCAAGTTCCAACGTTCGCCGCTGGGTGTTAATGACAGTGGCGTCTGGTAGCCAAAGTTGGAACTACTTGAAATTGAACTTGTTGGGAGCCCTCGGGCGTTCAATTGAAATGTCCTGATGTGACTATTGGCTCCAATTGAAATTTAATAATAATAATAATAATAATAATAATAATAATAATAATAATAATAATAATAATAATAATATTTAAGCCAAGATTATGGGGGAGTGGACACCGGGGATCTATGAAATATCACCAAGCTCAGAGTAGGGTCCGAGGGTCCCCCTCCGGAAAAGTTTGCAAAAATTAGGTCCAAATGATTGAGTTATTGGCCAGTTGGGTGATTATTTTTTGGAGTAAAAAAAGTTTGGTGACTATTGACATTTAGTAGCTATAGAAAAGACTCTCCGATATTGAAGCAAAAGCTCTCGCATCTTCAAGTAAGACCCATGGTGTAGCGCACCAATGACCGTGATGGGGGTCTACAGCAAGTCTGCAGATTGGAGGTTCGAATCCTGGTGCTGACAGCGGCCATCCTGCGTGTGGTTTTTCACACTCCCTCCTGACAAATGCCGGGATAGTACCTTATTTCAAGTCCGGGGACACTTACCCTACTCCTAACCCGAATAATTACATTAATAGTCACGACGGCTAACGCATTCCCAGTCGGCAACTAAGAATACGGCATGCGATTGATCATGTCACAGAGGCCATAGCATAGCACAGTGCATACCCTGCTTTTCGTCCATCAGTGGGTGATTTTAAGAGGGTTTATGTTTTTATTCTCCAACAAATAGTTACAACAATGTTGCCAATAAACCTCTCTTATTATACTACAACCACTAGCCTCCCGTTCATTCCACACAATACGCACCTTTCTTGGTTTTCTATTTTGTTCGCTGTTTGAGAATCTTATAATTTACTTCACTAATATTTGTGAAAACTACTGCTTTACAGTCAACTTCATTCACTAATCTGGAGGCCTTCAGAAACAAACCGGAAAATTAATGGCTCAGAAAATACTAAATTATATCTACGGTACTAGAATTTTATGTTTTACAGTATTGAGACGTTAAAGCTGTAACGTGTTTTTCGAGGGGTTTTATGCAACTGGCATAAGTCAGTAGGAAGCCATTCTATATTTATTTACGCGGCAAATTGTTCAGCCAAGAGAATTTTTCATGGTAATTTATTATTATTATTAATTTATTATAATTATTATTAAGGTATTTTCGGAGCATTTTATAAAAATTATTAGCATTCAGATAGGTTTTCTATGTCTTAGAAAACGCTATCAAGCAAATTATTACGAACGACAATATTATAGAAAATTATGTGATTACGGAATTTTACGGAGTTTTGTCAGTTAGGGTATTTGAGAGACATGACTCACTGGGAATTCGAATACAAGCTGATTCCTGTCGAGAAGTATTACGCAAGGCTGGGTCGCAAGGTCTAGAAAAGGCGAATTGTTGGAACGGAAAACGACTTCTCCCTCTCGCGCGCCGAGTGTAATGAGGCAGAGGAGGGGAACTGGCGGCGTGCTCAGCCAATCAGGGGAGACAACGTAAGCTGGAAGACGGTACCGTGGTGGGGGAGCCAACAGGTGCATATATCGTTCGACGCGCCGTGAAACGAGGACTATCTGTGAAATACTTGCGGAGTATGGTTATACGCGGGGGACGCTCCGATGTTCCGTGGAACGGACTATCTGTGTAGAACTTGCGGAGTACGGTTGGAAGTGCGTGTCGCTCCGATGTTCAGTGGAGTTGAAGACTAACTTTTGCAAAACTTAACCAGTGCGGTTGTACGAGTGTTTGGGTCCGAAGTACGGACCATAGAATTCTCTAATCTACCAGAATATCATCAAATTACGACGGAGATGACGACGTCCAGGAGACTGTGGGAAGCTCACGGCATCAGCAAGTACGAGGGAAATGCCTTGGCAATTTCCAATGGTAAGCGCGAATGACGCAGAAATACGCAATCTCTCATTTTTCTTTGTTTTACATTTCATATTTCAGTAACTTCATAGCTTGGAAATAAGAGTAAAATCAATTTATCAGACTCCGTTTTCACGTAATTTTCTATCGGTAATATTCAAATCACAACGCTCCAATTTAAATTTTATAGTTATTATTATTATTAATTTTGCTATACTTGTTTTATATAATAAATTCATTTCTTTTACAATGCAATCTTTGCTTTCAGTAGGTAGCATTAGATATAGACCAATTCCTTCTCCTGATACAATTGTTTGTTGGGTTAATGATCAAATCATACCACGATCTGAGTGAATAGAGTCTTGAAGGTGTTCTGCCAGAGCTAGACGTTGTTAAATACAAATTTAGATTTCAACATTGCATTGAGGTCTTGGCGCCCATTAAAACAACATAGCTTAGGCAAAGGTAAACAGTTACATTTATCACCCAACAGTGTGGGCTAGCAAAACTGCTACATTTGTCGCCGACAACGTGGGGCTGAAAACCTAATAACATTTGTGGAAGGAGAAGGGTATATATTTCTGTGCCTGTATTTTGGGGGTTATTTGTCTCTATCAGTGTATATCATTATGGGGGATGAGAAAGAAAGACAGATGAGGTTACGTAGTGGTCATCAACTGGAGAGTGATGATACGAGCAGTATGTCGAGTGATGGTAGTACCGGGGTAGCGGAGGTAAATCCCGATACTGAAACAGGGAGTGTAGGCGGCCAACCAGAATTAAAAACTTTACTTCTCGAGTTCATGTATCAGAACAAAGTTAGTAGTGATGCCTTAAATGCAAAATTAGAACAAAACAGCAAGGAAAATAAAGAAAGTACAGACGCTTCAAATGCTAAACTGGAACAAAACAACGCTAAATTAGAACAAAACAGTAGGGAAAATAAAGAAAGTACAGACGCTTTAAATGCTAAACTGGAACAAAACAACGCTAAATTAGAACAAAACAGTAGGGAAAATAAAGAAAGTACAGAAGCTTTAAATGCAAAATTAGAACAGAATAATGCAAAATTAGATAAGAACAACAAGGAAATTAGTGTGAAAATGGAGCAGATTAGAGGAGAAATCAGAGGAGTAATGGAAGAGAAGGTTAAAGAGATCATTGCAGATGTAGACAAGAAATTAGGAAAAGTACAGGAGGAGTTAGAAATTAGAATCAGTACACAGGCTGAAAATTTAAAAGAACTAGTGCAACTGGAAACACAGCAGGTCAAAAAGCAATTGGGGGGAGAAATTGACAAAATTCAGGTAGCAACTAAAGAGGTTAAGGAACAGCTGGGGGGTAGAATTGAGAAAGTCCACTCGCAAATATTTGCAGAAGTAAATGATTTAAGAGAGAGTAATAGAGAGAGCATTAGCAAGATTGAGGAGAAACAAGCAAAGCTATATGATAAAGTAGAAGAATCAGAAGGAAACATTAAATTAACAGTAAACAGTATTGAGAGGAAGGCTGAGGAGAAAATTGCAGAATTAGAATTAAAATTAAAAGCTAGGATCAGGCAAGAAAATAGTCAGAATAGGCCAGTTTTTGTGAATAGCACACACAGGGAGGTAGAACTGGGTAAGTTCAGCAATCGACAGGGGTGCCCAATGGAGTTCATGAACACTATAGAAAATAAATTCGGGGAGAGGTTGGAAAATGGTAGTATTGAGTGGTGCCAGGTAGTTGAAATTTTAGAACAAGTGTTTGTGGGGGAAACGAGGAATTGGTTTGCTGTCTACAGAGACAAGTTTACTGATATTAATGATTTTAAAATGAAATTCTGTGAAAAGTTCTGGAATGAGGTTATTCAGTCGCAGCATCGTGAGGGAGTAGTGTGTGGTAAATATAACCCTAAAGGAAGCTCCACCATGACCGAATACTTTTTAGGGCAGGTATTAGTGTGTAAATATCTGGATGGCTTGAAGGAGGAAAGTGATGTGGTAAGGTTGCTACTTAGGCACTTTCCCTATAGGATCAAGGAGGCTGCTTGTATCCAGAATGTAAAGACTATATCACAAGTAGAAAATTTGTTAAGCACATTTGATGCACTAGGGAGAGGGGGTTATGAGGACAATTTCAATCGGAACCAGGGTAATAATAATAATAGACCTCATGAAGCCAGGCATCAAGAAGTTCAAGGGAACGGTGGCGAAGGGGCCAACGCTCAAAATAGAAATAATAATAATCAGCTAAATCAGAGGAAATGGCTATGGTAATCAGTATCAAGGGAGGAACAATGATTTCAGGGGAAATCAAGGGAGGAACAATGATTAGAGGGGAAATCAAGGGAGAAACAATGATTTCAGGGGAAATCAAGGGAGAAATTATAATGACAATAATTACAACCAGAATAGGGGTCAAGGAAGAGGACAGCCTAGTGGTAGTAATATACAGCCAAACAATGACAACACAGCCCAGAACAACCAGACCAGTTCAGTAGTTAGTAGTACTACGGCCAGCTGTAGCGGTTCTTTAAACGCGAACCAGGCTGTGAAGTAAGGTCAGAATCTCAGTCTGTAGCATGCCCTGTCCATACAATTATACAGGAACCCTATGACCTAAATGTAAGAAATGAATTATTACATGAACTAAATGACGAAGGTATTATTCAGGAAGTGGTTAGTAAGAGACCCATAGTTAAATTTAACGTGTCCGAGGCGTACACAGATGTTTTAATTGATAGTGGTTGTATGAAGAGTTGCATAAGTAGTGCATTTTATGATAAAATGAAAGGAACTTGAGTAAATTTTGAGGAGATGCCAATTAAAAGCACTTTTGTTATCACAGCTGTTGGGAAGAGGTCTAAAGTAATTTCTAAGCAAGTTTTAGTAGACATTAAAATTAATAATCATGTAGAGAAGCAGATTTGTCTTGTAATTCCAAATTTAGTATTCAGTGTTATCTTGGATTCAGAGTGGCTAAGTAGAGTGTCTGGTAACTTATGTTATGATGTAGGGAGTTTGAAATTTAAATGGGGAGATTCTGAAGTAGAAGTAGCGTTCAATGACCATATTCAGAGAAGTAGTATTGTAGAGGTGATTTGTACTTTAAATGAGATATCGCCAGCCGTAGAGCGGGGTTCTCCATGTTTTGTGGGCAGTGTGATTACGAACGGAAGTCTAGAGGACTCGTTACGTGAGGCTGCATTTCAGGGAAATATAGAGGATGAACAGTGTGTTCGGCTCTATGATGTGTTATGGTGTAATAGGAGAGTGTTTGAGGATCGCATTGGTATGGCCAATTGCTATACCCATTCATTGAACGTTATTGATAGGTCAGTATTCACAGAACATAGATATCCTGTACCTTTCGCTTATCAGAGTGCAGTTGAGGCACAAATTAATCAGATGCTTGAAGATGGGATTATTGAGCACTCTAACAGTCCGTATGTTAATTCTTTGATAACGGTACCCAAGACCGACGGCACTGTTCGTATTTGTTTAGACGCTCGTTTGGTTAACAATAGAATTAGTTCAGATCAGCTGAAATCTATGTCAATAGAAGAATTAATGCAAACATTTGAGGGGAAGAAGTATTTCACTTGTGTAGATTTGAGTTCCAGTTTTTGGCAAGTGCCACTTATGTACGAAGATAGACCATTTACAGCTTTTAGTCATAAATATAACCTTTATCAATTTTGTAGAACACCTTATGGGTTAAAGAGTAGTTCAGCAGCTTTAATTAGGGCTTTAAACATCGCATTAGGGGATGACACAGGAGAGTTTGTAACCATTTACATAGATGATATGGTAATTAGTTCACGCAGTTTTGAGGAGCATCTACGTCATTTAAATATAGTTTTTCAGAAGTTAGATCAGGCAGGGTTCACTTTGAAGCTGTCTAAGTCGTCATTCTGTCAGTCAGAAGTGACATTTTTAGGTCATAGAGTGTCGAGTAGAGGTGTGACACCATAGGAAGGTAGAATTAGCATGTGTGGACAGTAGCAACAGTGTATCGTTACAGACACTGAGAAATATGCTAGGTACAGCAACGTGATGACGTTCATTTAAGGGAGCCACTTGCAAGGTTGGAAGCAGGTGACGCAGAAACATTTATAGTTTCCAAACGTATTGGGAAAACAGCATATGTGCTGGAGAATAGTGAGGGAAACAGATTATACGGAACGTATAATATACATAGTCTACGAAAATATGTGTCATAAAGTGAGTGTGTTTAGCTGGCGAGCCGGCCTATCAAATGAGTAAGTGTGGTGTCTGGTGCGTGGAAGATCTGGTCTTAAGGCAGGCGTATCAGAAGTCACACAGGGGGGTAGTATGTAAGTAAATGAGAGTTTTTAAGGTACAGGGAAATTTGACGGGATTGTCGGATGCTGTTGAGCACTAAATTGTCTCGATGCACCAAGGCCATTTTTGGCAGCGCTGATGGGTTCCCATTTATCTCCAAGAGATGGGGGAGCGCTTGAATAGGGCTTGTTAGCTTAAGGCGTCCACGAGATAAAAGATGGGCCATCAGAATGCGAGACAGTCCTTCATGAAACTCATACATATCAGCACACGTGATTTCTGTTTACGGCCTCGCCATGTAAGATTTGTAAGTGTGTAATTTAAGATAATTTGTACAATGGTATTATTTGTGTGAGGAGAAATCGTCTGTGTTGAGAACTAGTATTAACCGCTTCACTGCTGCGGTCGAGTATACTCGATCTGCCTCAAGCGGTCCGTCAGTGCTGCGATCGAGTATACTCGATCAGAACTTTGTGGCATCAGTGCTGCGATCGAGTATACTCGATATGCTTTGTAAATGTCGTGTATTCTTACGCCATCTGTTAGCTACATTTTCAACCACTTAGTTCCTTAAATACACACTTGTAACGTTGCGGGAAAAGTGTTTTTCTTTCGTCACACAGTTATAAACATCGTGTATGAGTAATGGCTGCATCTAGGGCGCGCATTATGCGTCCGGAGCAATTTCTTACGCTTTTAGAGGAGATTGAGTCTGATGTGGATTTAGATAGTGTCAGAAGTGACGATGGGGATATTAGGGAACTGTTTGGAAGTGACAGTGATAGTGATAATGTTGAAGATATTCCGATAGAGAGGGGAAGAAATGAACCTGACCTAGGCCTACACACGTGGTCCGAGGATGAGTTCGCGCCAAACGTGCATGCATTCCAATTGCCAAACCCAGGTATGTCAAATACTAATTTGACCCCTGAATCCCACGAAATAGATTATTTCGAGTTATTTGTCAATGAAGAGGTGTTGACAAAGGTAGTGGACGAAACAAACAAGTTTCATAAACAGACTGTTGACGCTAAGCCACCCAGTCAATATTCCAGGCTCAGGAAATGGCTTGATACCAATTATTAGAATGTTTAGAAGCGTAAACTTTATCTTTGCACATATTTAGTGTTCAATTATTAGTATAGATAAATTGTATTGCCTATTTAGTTGAAGGCAGGCTTTTTTTTTTCGCGAAAGTTTAGGTATAGGATAATGTATGTGTCAGAATTATTTTAGATATTTCTGTTTGAGGTAATATTGGATTCGGGTGTTTATTTAGTGATATCGTGTGTTAATTTAATGTTTCTGTTGGGAAGTGTGTGTGTATGGGATGTATATAGTGCGTGCATTTAGTGAGCATAGTCTACGGTGTAAATTACAATTTTTTTTTTCTACTGGACAAAATTTCACCAACTCATGTGGAATCGAACCCTGGATCCCAAACATCAACCGTGGCCAATACTTTATGAACACACTGGTGAGTAAATTACTTTAAATTATTTTCAGTTACCACTTGTATTTTATGTTCAAATTGGTGAATTTCTGTGTGAAAGTGGTTGCCTAAAAGAATCCAGCACAGAGGGTGCGCTAACACTGTAACAATTCAGCAGCGAAAAGGTTAAGTAGAATATGGTTAACGGGAACTTAACAAGACAGGGCGATTACGGCACAGAAATATTTGGTGTTATATGTAATGCGCATTTACTGTTTTTTTTTCAGAAGTCAATATTAATTTAATCTACTTTAAAGAGAGATTAAGTATTATGGTCACGAGGCGCTGCCACAGTAGTGTGATCGTGTGCTCAGTGATAAGTGAGATTAAATTTCACCATAAGGAGGGGACCTCCAGTGAAATTAGGGAGTTCTATGGTGATATAAATATATCAGAACACCTTCAATGCGTGTGATATGACATCATAAATACATAGTGCTCACACATTAATTATGTCTATTTCTCCAACATAGAGAAATTTGAGAGGCGGAAATATCCGTGGAACACTATTCCATATGTAAAACATTGGACTGGTTGCAAAGTGCAATCCATAGTGACAACAAACTTTGACGCAAAGTGCGTGAAAAAAAAAAATGAGTGTATATATCTGTAATTTAGGGTGATTTCGTTTATGTAATATGTATTTTGGATGGGGTTTATTAACGTGTCTGGGATAATCGGATAATGGACCGTCGTCACGGTAAATCATCCGATGATCCGAGGCGAATATGTAACGTGTTTTTCGAGGGGTTTTATGCAACTGGCATAAGTCAGTAGGAAGCCATTCTATATTTATTTACGCGGCAAATTGTTCAGCCAAGAGAATTTTTCATGGTAATTTATTATTATTATTAATTTATTATAATTATTATTAAGGTATTTTCGGAGCATTTTATAAAAATTATTAGCATTCAGATAGGTTTTCTATGTCTTAGAAAACGCTATCAAGCAAATTATTACGAACGACAATATTATAGAAAATTATGTGATTACGGAATTTTACGGAGTTTTGTCAGTTAGGGTATTTGAGAGACATGACTCACTGGGAATTCGAATACAAGCTGATTCCTGTCGAGAAGTATTACGCAAGGCTGGGTCGCAAGGTCTAGAAAAGGCGAATTGTTGGAACGGAAAACGACTTCTCCCTCTCGCGCGCCGAGTGTAATGAGGCAGAGGAGGGGAACTGGCGGCGTGCTCAGCCAATCAGGGGAGACAACGTAAGCTGGAAGACGGTACCGTGGTGGGGGAGCCAACAGGTGCATATATCGTTCGACGCGCCGTGAAACGAGGACTATCTGTGAAATACTTGCGGAGTATGGTTATACGCGGGGGACGCTCCGATGTTCCGTGGAACGGACTATCTGTGTAGAACTTGCGGAGTACGGTTGGAAGTGCGTGTCGCTCCGATGTTCAGTGGAGTTGAAGACTAACTTTTGCAAAACTTAACCAGTGCGGTTGTACGAGTGTTTGGGTCCGAGGTACGGACCATAGAATTCTCTAATCTACCAGAATATCATCAAATTCCGACGGAGATGACGACGTCCAGGAGACTGTGGGAAGCTCACGGCATCAGCAAGTACGAGGGAAATGCCTTGGCAATTTCCAATGGTAAGCGCAAATGACGCAGAAATACGCAATCTCTCATTTTTCTTTGTTTTACATTTCATATTTCAGTAACTTCATAGCTTGGAAATAAGAGTAAAATCAATTTATCAGACTCCGTTTTCACGTAATTTTCTATCGGTAATATTCAAATCACAACGCTCCAATTTAAATTTTATAGTTATTATTATTATTAATTTTGCTATACTTGTTTTATATAATAAATTCATTTCTTTTACAATGCAATCTTTGCTTTCAGTAGGTAGCATTAGATATAGACCAATTCCTTCTCCTGATACAATTGTTTGTTGGGTTAATGATCAAATCATACCACGATCTGAGTGAATAGAGTCTTGAAGGTGTTCTGCCAGAGCTAGACGTTGTTAAATACAAATTTAGATTTCAACATTGCATTGAGGTCTTGGCGCCCATTAAAACAACATAGCTTAGGCAAAGGTAAACAGTTACATTTATCACCCAACAGTGTAGGCTAGCAAAACTGCTACAAAGCGTATCACGAAAAGGCTTCATTCGCAAGGGAAAATATCTCCTCGCGTCCAGAAAAATAAGTGCTTTGCAGATCGATAGGCTACCGTTCATTGGAGTAAATGGTGTAGAAATGTCCAATAATAATAGCCACTGCACCAGCTCAAAACAAAATTGTTAATATTCGACAATACATCTTAATTTTCTTCTGAGATAAGCAGAGTTCAAATATTTGATCTTAGGGAAATCTGCGCGGTTGCTTACATGAAATATATTAATTTCTCCATCGCTATGCTCACCACTGATGTTACTTATTGTTATTTTAAGGGGCGAAACAGCTGGGTCATATGTCCCTACCACTGACATTCCATGAGAGGAATTGGAAAACAAAGTTGAGTGGTTCAGTGCCCTAGTTTAATTGACATTTTCCTCCTGGTTAATTAAACACTCAGTTCAGAAAAATACTGGAATGTTCAGTCTTTGGATACATATCCCAACTCCCGTACCAATACGGTAGTAATATACATTCTCAATAAATCCCTTAATCAGAAATGATTTGCGCACGAACCCAAGTAGGCTACCTAGGATTGTTGATCGTATTGAATGAACCAGTAACAATAATAATTATAATCTCGTTATATTTCGATATACTGCACCTGAACATACAGATTATTCAAATGTTAACATTGTTTTCTCAATTCAGTATACGAGAAGAAGAACAATTTCGCATGCATTTCTTCTATCTACGTTTGACAACAGAATCTTCCCACCATTTCGCAAGATTGTGCGAACGTGAATTACTAGAGGCAGATGACCTTGCTGTTCCGTCCCTTAAATCAACAATAACCATAAAGTGAATTACTGTATGGACGCTACTTTAAAATGTATTTCACTTAACCTGCCTGCACGGCATAAGATACGTCTAGCTAGGCGATATATTCATATCAGACACTATCACCTCTAAATATCTAAGCTGGACGTGACGCACCGAACTTGAAACTCCTGTACTAGCTGACCAAACCAAATATTTGAAGGATTGGTGCATAAGCCGAATAAGCTAAATTTAGAATAATGGAATGCTCTCTCTGTCTTCAGGTATATTCTGAGAACAATACATAGCGAAGCCCCATCGTCTAAGCTGACCACTTTGAGACAGTTTTTCTTCCCACAAGCGCTTTGTAAAGAAAAATATTGTCCACTTGACAGAATAAGTTTTCAATCTTTGTAACATTGTTCACAGACAGTTCATTGCATTCACTAAATGCTTGCCATTAGCAAATTCAAGTCACATAAAGGCAATAATAAATCAATGCCTGATCGGGCCCATCCTCCTAGGACGCCGGGCCCCCCTGGGAGGGTCGGGCCCCGGGGCACCAGCCCTGCCTGACCCCCCCCCCGTCTCATCGGGCCTGGTTCCACCTTTAAATTATAGACGCCAACATATGCTTTTAGCATATGCTGCCAATGTGTGTCAAATGGCGCAACACCCGAGCTATCAAGCTCTCTTCGGTACTCAAAACCACCAGGGGTACGCCAACCAGCCCCGTGCCACTCGGCCAATTGGTATTAGACTTGATAGCTCGTGTACTGAAATAAGAGTGGCTGTAGGTCCCTGTATGACCCGGACATCTAGCGAGGTGCCTCCGTGGCAAGTTCCGCGTCCGGAAATTCGGTTAGATCTGCACCGAGGTCCTAAGGTGAACACTGATGCCTCCGTTTATCGGAGTCAGTTCCACAGCATGGTTCACCAATTTCCGGACGCTGGCATTCTCTACACGGTTGGTTCGATGGTTGACGGGAAGGTGGGTTGTGCTTACGTTATTGATGGTGCAAATACCAAGATCTCTCTGCCTGAGGCCTATAGTGTGTTCACTGCGGAGCTCGTCGCCATCTATGAAGCTCTGCAGTTTGCACTACAGATTGCACTAATCCATTTTCTCGCGTGTACCGACTCTTTGAGTTCGTTGCAGTCAATTGCTACATGTTTCCCGCAACACCCCCTAGTGCAGCGAATCCACGACCTACTAGCCGGGCTGTGCCACGCTGACACTCGAATCACCTTTCTTTGGCTTCCAAGCCACATGGGAATTGCGGGAAATGAGTTTGCGGATCAAGCTGCAATAGAGGCGGTATCACTACCACCTCGACCAATGGAGGTACCCGCTAGAGATATTCGCTCTCAGTTACGCCTACAAGTTCTGGCATTTTGGGAGAGTCAGTGGCTAGCTGACCCACTGCCCAGTAAACTGAGAGCGATCAAGGGAACTACTCGCGTGTGGCGGAGCTCTTTCCGGTCACGGAGAGAGTCCGTTATTTTGTGTAGGCTAAGGATAGGACATACAAGATTCACCCACTCTTACCTGTGGAGCCGTTTTCACCGTGGCCCACATTTTAACCGAGTATGTGGATCTTGTTGACTTACGAAGAAACCTTGGTTTGCAGATGACACTCAAACTTATATTAGCCAATGACGCGGTGGCTGCTGATCGCATTATCCGCTTTATAAGTGAGAGTGGGTTAGGACCAGCAATCTAAATTTTCCAGTATAAATTGACTCAACGACTTGTTCGTTTTTGAATGATAATTTTTTGTTTTTCCGTAATTTTTGTTTATTTTTATAATTTGTATTTAATTTTTTGTTTATGTTTTATTAATTTTTGATCTTTTTGAATTTAGGTGTCCATCTCAAAATTTTAAATTCCAAATTTGTATTCCTTAATCTGTGTTAAGAGGAGCAGGTGACCTCGTAGTTCCACCTCTTAAAACAACACTAACTAACTCTTCCTGCTGTGTCAACAACTCGAATAACGACCGGGCATGTGCGTGCATGTGGCTGGGGTTTCCAGTAAATCAACGCCAGTCACCCTTCCTAAATCACATGCGTCTTTATGTTGCTTGTAGTTCCTTAGCAACAGCATCAATACCTTCCCCATTCCAGTATTACAGGAAATAACATGATTATTACAACGGGAAAAAATTTAAAATTTTTCTACAAATGTCTGCCAGTTCCCTAAAATTAATTAATTTAACACCACCTTGCAGTTTTCCCTACTGGCACAAGGAACTTTTGGATATATAAGAACAATCTATTTTATTTATTTTCTTTAACATAATCATTCGAAAATTCTTTGTTACTGGAATATTTTCTCTTCGAATGATGGTTGGTTCCTTAGTTTAGAGGCTGCGACAACGCGGTCATGTAGCCCCGTGTACTTTGGGTGTGTGTAGAATTTATCTGATAACCGGTGTTAATTGTGATGGCTGCATCATAGCGTATAGAAGAGAAAGTGACGACACTTGTGGAGTTTGTATGGTCCAGCCGCTAGGCGGCTCTAGCGTCGGCTAGCGCTGAGTGAGGACGGTATCAATGCAAGCAGTTGAATGTTACTTTTCAGTATTTGAATGTTATCAGCTTACACTACATTGTATATATGATGATCCAAATATAAAATTGTCCGCACTGAGTATATAAAACGCTGACGTCCGTTGTGTTAATTATGAAACATCAGATTACGTCATAGGTTCATATAATAAGGAAATAAAACATTCTGACGGGGGTCAAAACTGAATGTGTAAAAATCGTAAAGATACAGACCATTCACTACTGCACAAATACAGTATAATATAATATAAACTCACCCATGTACAGGCCGGACGTTTGTTTTAGACGAGTGAAAAATCTTAATGGAAGCCTGGAGGAGAGTTACTACAGTACCTGTGTTGTTGTCAGCTGCCCCAAGCGGTCCGATGATTGCCAAAGCTGTCTCGCACTATGCTGAAGTACAGTCATTGGCAAATTTAATGGCGTTCTGTTCGTAACTACGTAACGTGTACTTCCGTGTCACACAATACTTCGACGTGGATTGTACAGTCAGCGGGACGGTGTAACCACGTGCTCAAGTCTGAAATTCCATTACATCAGTTCGGTGGTGACAAGTTTGAAGCGATAGGGTGAGAGAGTGACTGTGTGCAGGCTCACCCACAGGCTTCAAGGTCAAGGGCAATCGTCTAAAAGAAACGTCCGGCCTGTAACTTATAGCTGTCAGTTGTCCGAAACTTTGGACAGCTTACGCGACGATTTTCCAGACTTAGAAGATGACTGCTCTTTCCTAATTTCTTTCGTACGAAAGAAAAAGCGGCACATCATTAAATGAAAAACGAGTTTTCCAATAAGGTCCAGTTTATGTTCCATACGACATCCTAAATCACACGGCCCTAAAACAATCTCATCAATGCTGTCCAAACACTCATAAAATATATCACCCCACAAATTTGAAAGGGAAGATAGTTTCTTTTCAACGACTACTTCGACCTGTAAAAGAATGTTGAAGACACTGTCGAACGGGTGAGTTAGGTAAGTAAGGGCATTTATTGTGCCAAAGTCCTTTATGTGAGTGAAAGTTGCAACTTTTGTGTCCGACGGCCTTTCACTGAAGGGTTTTTGTACACTTCACACAGCTGATTCCTTTCGTTAGTTGCTTGACAATGTACCCTGCTAGATAGTAAACCAAGCATTGTTTCGGAATGTTGTCTTCATAAGGAAGGGGAGGATCATTCTCCCAGTCCGTTATCACCACTTTGTCTCTAATTTTGTCCTTCGCACACAATTTAACATATTTGTTTTGTTCCTCGGTTTGCTTCGCATATAATCGCATTTGATTAACAAATTAACTTAGGTTCACGGTTCCCGGTCGGTGATATAGCCATCTTAAGTTAATTGGAAAGTTTGGTACAAGATTTCGATATGTCTGTTTTTCTCAGTCCTCTTCGGAGGAGATTTGCTTGCTTTCTGTCGCGTAGTGAAATATCTCGGCAAGTTTGGAAAAATATTTGGGACTGAACCAGGCTTCAAACTCAATCTCATTCTCGCCATTTCGACTGTCTTTTCTTCTATAATGAAAGTGTCCGTTTTAATAAGGAAATTATCGGAGAAATGTTTGTCACATATGACTTATTTGATAATTTAATGTATTTCCTGGGAATGGCCTTAGCCCATTTAAATAAATCTTCGGCTTTTGGAGGTCTAAAAAAGTGCCTATCTGTTGTAGATTACTTGTCGTATCCAGATCGGCATCCGAGAACTAAACAACACGGCATATTCACTCACACAGTTTTGTTTAACGTATCTTACCAAGTTATAATTAACTCGACAGCACAAATGTGAAGAAGTAAGTGTAATAAAGGCTTACAAACACTAAACACACCAGTGTCATAAATAACGTATGTATTATTTCAATATCGCTTCTTGATCGCATACACTTTTCAACACCAAGAAATAAGGACTAAACACGGCAGCATTTCTGTGTTTTCAAACTCGCGAGCGATTAGAAAGTGACTCCAACCAGCAACAAGCAACCGCTGCGCAGTCTGTCGGCGGGTTCAGCAACTACCCATACTTAAGATACGGAGAAATCGGGAGTCGCCACACTTTCTCTTCTATACGCCATGGCTGTATTATTGTGTGTTATCTGTGATTCAGGTAGAAGGACTGCAGACTATTAACATTTTCAAGTACTTCCTACTTGCTACCAAATGCTACCATCCTCGACACCTAGCTGCAGACGTGGCTACTAAATGCCATCGCAGTCAGCACCTGGCGGCGAACATTGGAACTAATAGAGCATTATCAAACTAATCTACAAATTTTAGCTTCCACAAGTGTTGTTAGTGGAAGGTTATTTTTCTTGCCATAAATCTATGACGTGGGACTGCCGGCTTTACTTCGCCTCCGAAGGAAGGCATACTGAGGGATTTTTAACACTCTTAAAAAATCCGACGACTTCGGCCGGGTTTGAACCTGCGATCTTGGGCATAGAAGCTCAGCATGCTGCTCATTGAATGAGCTGAACTGAAGTACAATTTTTGATTACTTTTCAAGTTTTCGTCCTACATTAATGTTAATTAATATTATTACTTTTGTTCATTTTCAAGGATCACTCGAAATTGTTATGATATACAACTTACAGACTTATAACATTTTATAATGCTCTTTTCCTGTTCTTAAATTAACCACAATTTCTATAATTTACCTTCTTTTATTACCGTATGTTAAGACATTTATATATCCCTCTACTTATGCTTCCAAATGTATTATAATGTATGTTTTAACATTTAGATTAGTTTAGTTTATTAGAATTAATTCCTTTATATTTAACTTCTAATTGCTGACGAAGGGATCAAAGTTATTTCGAAACATGTTCAAACCCAATACTGTACATTCTAATGTTACCGGTATTCGTTTAGTAAATCAAAATATTGACTGGTGGATTCAAATCAAATTTAATCACTCATCTTATACACTTTGTTAGGACAAGGTTTCCCTTCCCCAGAGAAATATCCACCATACCCCCATGTGGAACAGTTGTAGAAGACTGAACAATTCGCCACAATCTGTCAAAGATGTACGGTAGGCCTACTGTTCCCTTGGAGAAAACTGCTTCTGAACAACGAGAAGTCGATAACTATTATTATTCATATTCATATGCTCACTACAACATTTCATCGACAATTGTTGCAAAATGAAGTGCAGTTCTTAATGTTGGTAAGTTGAAGAACGAACTATGGAGCAAGTCTCTACAATTACTGTTATTTGCATACTGGTATGCATATTAAGGTGGAACTTCAGCTCATCTAGTTTGAACCTCAGTGACTTCGGTGTGATCCCAGTCGAAGTGATTATTATAGACAATATAGTAGCAAATACCTGTCGCCACATTTGTCGGCTATCTTCAGCCAGAAGCATGTACTGTACAGTACAGTACTTGGTCACTTTCTCAGCGTGTATTTGTTGGATATTATGCAAGTAGGGGATTGCAATGTCGATTAGAAGGGTTCTCTTCTGCAATTGATCAATAAGAATAATGCCCGGCATGTTTGCTGATCACTAGGGTTCGGATGTTTGAAAAGTACAAAATATGTGAGCTAATGTGCGTTAGAAACTAGGTGAATTAAGACCTAAAAACGGGAAAATATGATGTATGCATTTTAGAGATGTGAAACAAGTATTGGAGTTTTTTAAATTAATTATTTATTTAGTCAATTTACCCTCTAGGTTGGTGGATCCCACGGACTCAGCGAGGGAACTCACCACTACCGCTACGGAGGCGACTAATACTGTGCCAATACTTTTCCAAACCTTTCACAAGCGGGCTCCTGTTAGAACCTTATGTGGTATTTCAAAATATTTTATGCATATCTTGTACCTCTGCCACATGTGGAGCCACAATTATAAGGTACAGTACAGTATTGTTAATACGTATGTATTGAATACGTTATCGGAAAGGACTCTTAAACAAACGGAACGCAGAAGCCCTCTTTCAGCGCTCACAAACAACAATGAACTCATTTAAAGAGCAGCTCTGTCAGCAACTCTATGTTCTTTGTTCCATCAGTTGTTTTCGGAAGTTAGGGGGCTGCGTGGCGCAGTCGGTAGAGGCGTTGAGCTTTTAACTGAAAGGGAGTGGGTTCGATCCCCACCCAGGTAGGGGATTTTGGAAACAAAACTACCACTTTCGGAAATGCAAATAGCCCTGGGGTTCACTCAGCCTACACCAGAAATGAGTACCAGGGTAATTCCTGGGAGCAAAGACAGCCGGGCATGGAGCTGACAACTCCATCCCATCTTGTGCCGATGTCACAAAAAGTGGAAACCTCTACCTTCCACTACTCCCAGGGCCTCCATGGCCTGTACGAAGTTGGCTTTGTTTTGTTTATCGGAAATTAAAAATTGTTTTGTGCGCTCCGTTGTACAGTACAATATTTTAATGAAGGATTGCAGAATGGGTGTTAAACGAAAAAAAGAAAAGTTGTTGTGACTATAGATGAGACTATAGATGATGTGCTATAAAGTGACTAGATTCTGGGGTAATGGCCAAAGCTGTTGCTTTGGAGTTAGGGGTAGGAAAATGTACAGTTGGAGACTGGAAGAAAACTCGAGCAGAAATTGAAAGTGGTGTGCTGCACAAAGTAGTAGAAGTGGAATGAAAGTAAGAAACACGATGTTGAAAGGTAAGCATAAAGAAGTTGAGGAAGCATTATTTTTGTGATCGGAAGTGAGAATACAGAATTCCGGCCTATCCAGCTTTTTGTTATCCAGCTTGACCTTCCGCCACATTAGGCCGGATAGCTAAGAGTCTACTATATGACTAATATCACTACAATCCACTGGCATCTAATTTATTTCAATTGTTTACATAACCACAAAATGGCAGTTGTGCGAAATTTAAATCCGTTTTTATTTCTTGTGTCCTAATCATGCGATTGAAGTTTGAATACTGCACCTACACAATAATCTTCACGTAGCGGCTTCGGTGGCGTAGTCGGTAGCATGCTGAACTTCTACGCCCAAGATAGCGGGTTCAAACTCGGCCGAAGCCGTCGGATTTTTAAGAGCGTTAAAATTCCCTCAGTAAAGCCGTCGGTCCCATGTCATAGATTTATGGCATGTTAAAGAACCTTCCACTAATTGCACCTGTGTGAAGCTAAATTGGATAGGCTAAGCATGTAAACAACGCTCTTAGGTTTCTACGTTCGTTGCCAAGAGCTGACTGCGGTGGCGTCTAGTAGCTAGGTTCCGAACTTGGCGTAGTAGTCATTGACGGTGGTGCTTGGCGGCAAAAGTAGGAACTATTTGAAAATTCTAAGTTGCAGTACTTAAATTTAAAAAACAGATAATACATACTATTACAGTCATCACAATTAACACTGGTTATCAGACAGATACTCCACACACCCAAAGTACACGGGCCTACATGACCGCATTGTCGCAGCCCCTAAACTTCATGTAATATAGGAGGGTGGGCTCAGTGGCCACGGCGGGCATAGTTGCCATGGGCTATTTTTCTACTGTACAGTGCTGCTACCTGGCCGCAAGCGCCTCAACTATTCCACTAGACCGCCATTAGTGTTGTGTTGTGTTGAGCCTTGAAGCTAATCACATACGCTTTTAGAAGTTGTCATCAATTTTGTTGTTTTTCAAGTTGCTGATGTAAGGTAAGTGTACTTCTTTAACTATTATAACTAGGTATACAATTCTAGTATGTATTGATGAAAGTAATACCTGAAAACGGTGTGATTTAAGCTTTAAATTCATCTTTGAAAGTAAGAGCTGGTGGAACTGGTTGGGCCTGCAGAGTCACTTTTAAATAATGGCATAAAAAAGGGCAAAGTGGCTACAGCCATGGCCACTTTGCCAGACACTACATATTATATTTTTTAAGTATAATATTTATATGAAGCCTAGACCAAACAAAGTTTGTGTTTTTAAATGGGATACTTATTGAAAGTTTTAAACATCTCCTTGCATGAGCAGGGTGGTAACTCAGTCGGTTAAGCGCCGGCCTTCGGAATTGTGACATGGTGATGGTTCCAGGATCGAGCCTCACTGGGACCTCATACTTTTTGTCATTACATTTTACCCCCCCCCCCACACACACAAAAAAAATATATTGAGAGAACCCCTAATAAATATTTTTTTTAAATAGTTAAAACTTGGTGTTGAAGTCTACCATAAATTTCACTGTACTTACAATACTTAGAATTACAACATTTTGCTTTTATTTCAGACGGAGTTATGGTGTCTAAATGTTGTATTTCAGCAGAGATTAATACACAAGGATAGTTTTAATTAATTGTATATTTGGATATAGATTTGGCATGTCCGCCATTACAGGGAATAAAACAAAAAAGAGTACATTTATATATAACTTAGATAGAGGAGCAAGTTAGTGACTGGCGGTCAAACGCAAGTATAATAGTTCCTCTAGGTAGGCGCTGATTGAAACTGGATTACTTAAAAACCCAATACTAAATACAAAAGAAAGAGCCAGCAGCAGTCTTGGGACCCTGAGGCGATGCAACGAGCTATCGATGCTGTGAGAGAATATGTTAGGCCGTGGCAAACAGCTGTTAAAACCTTTAACGTGCCCAGGAACACTTTAAAACGTCATGTTCTAAATAAAAACCAGTGTGCTACTGAAAGCAAAGAACTGCTTGGACCCTACCACCCTGTTTTTAATGAAGAACAAGAATAGCAGCTTTTAAGGAAGATTGTAGTTTTACGTGACCGTGAATCTTGTGATTAGAAGCCACGGGACCTCCCTTTTACGTGGAATCCGAACCACAGGACATGGCATTTCACATCGAAAATCTCACATGCATTGACCGGGAATCGAACCCGGACCGCCTTGGTGAGAGGCATACAGCTAGACCGCTGAGCCACCACGCCCCCGCAATAGCAGCTTTTAAAACATCATTTGGATATGGAGGTACGTTTTTTTTTTTTTTAAATTACGGTATCTGATTTGCGTAGCCTTGCATACCAACTGGCTGAAGAAAACAATATTCCAATTAATTTCAATCGTGGTAGCTGGGAAAGATTGGAATAGAGGCTTTAGAAAGCGCCATCCCGAAATGGCTTTGAGAAAACCAGAGGCCACTTCGGCAGCAAGAGCCCAAGCCTTTAACAGGATTAATGTTACAAAGTTCTTTGACATTTTAGAGGATGTCCAGAAAAGCCACTTATATCCAGCTCACAGAATTTATAATGTCGATGAAACGGGACTTTTGAGTGTCCAGCCTAAATCCTCAAAGGTTTTTGCAGTAAAAGGTAGACGGCAAGTTGACTCCCTTACATCTGCTGAAAGAGCGTTCAGTCTACATTTGTAGTGTGCAACAGCAGGGGGGACGTTTATACCACCTATGGTCATATTTCCCAGACAGCGAATGGAAGTTGAACTCCAAGATGGTTCTCCATCCATCAGGATGGATGCAAAGTGAGATATTTACTCAATGATTTGATCACTTTTTGAAGTATGCCAGACCATCAAAGATGACCCTGTGTTATTAATACCTGATGGACATGCAACACACGCGAGGAACCTTGACTTTATTGAAAAGGCTAGGAATCACCAAACTACTGTGGTTTGCATCCCCCCTCATTGCAGTCACAAGCTTCAGCCGCTGAACGTATCTTTTATGGGACCTTTCAACACTTATTATGTCCAAGCGATTGAGAGATTCTTGCGAAATAACCCTGGCAGGCAAGTAACTCAATATCAGGTGCCGCGCCTTCTAGGGGACGCATTTTTAAGTGCTGCTACTCAACTGTTGCCATAAACAGATTTCGAAGATGTGGCATAGTACTGCGCCCGAATTTATTTAAGGCCAATACTAAAGATCCAGACGGGATACGAACTGGGACCCAGGAAAAATAAAAGAACGAATTAAAATCTCATTCCTTAAAAATTTGTGAGATATGGAAAACCTAAGATGAAATAGAGTGTAATACTCATCATCATCATCATTTCCCCTTATCCAGCTCCTGCCGGGTTGGGGTATTTATGGCACTTCTCCACTTTCCTCTTTCCTTCCACCATTCTTCTTCCACGATCTTGTCCCAGTCCAGATTTCTTTTTCTTACGCTGTTCTTCACTGAATCAATCCACCTTGTTCTAGGTCTTCCTCTTACTCTCTTACTTTGCCTCCAGCACCTGTCTTGGTATTCTATTTTCTTCCATCCTCTTTACATGTCCAAACCACCTTAGTTTATTCTTCTCAATTCTCTCATTTAGTTTTCCCATCCCAACTTCCTTCCTAACATCTTCATTCCTCACTCTGTCTTTCCTGGTCTTTCCTACCATACTTTTTAGGAATACTATGCATCATTATTAATTAAACAATTACGGAAGGCCGGAAGGAAAGAAGGAACTATTTAAATATGGTTGTGTATTTATTATCTGAATGTAGGGAGGCCTACATTGTAAGAATGCGTCACACCACGAGAAGTGAGAGTAACGTCATGCAGGAGGAGAAGTGACCTAGGTTGATGACTGAATGAGTGAGGGGAAGTCTGTGGAGCTACGTCACACCACGAGAGGGGAGGAAACGCGATGAACTTGCCGTACTCGGAGAGCAAGAACAAGCGGTCATTCCTAATTCAGATCGGGTCTGGACAAGACCGCCAGTGTAGAAACGAGTTGTTTCTAGAACAGTGCCACGCATAACGAAAGTGGAGAGAAGGAGTGTGAAGTCAGAAGGCTATGACTTGTGAAGCAAGGGACATTCTGACTGAGACCAGCACAGCATGTAGACTGGTGATTTAGTAACATGCTTAACGGAACGAGACTGAGTTCATTTACACTCACATTTAAAGAAGCTTCATACAGCAAGTCTGTGGAGTATTTGAAACACAGCTTGTTACTTCGGCATTTTAATACGAAGCTATTACACATCTCACGCAGATAAATGCAAACAATTCACTTCAGGAAAAGAGCTATATTACTCATACAATTCAGCTCATCCTTGAGAACTATACATAATGCAGTTTATAAATTGGCAACGGGGAAGTTATACAGGTTTAATTATTAATCTGATTATGACTTCGTGCTAAGATGCACATTATAGGGAAGTAGAGTAGAGACCACAGAAATGAAAAGTTGAATCCAGAATTCCACAACATGGGCGGCGCAGTTGAACATTACGCGATGCGCAGAAATGCAGAACAAATCTATACTTCATAACACGAGTTCATATACATCCAGTATACTCTCAAAGACACTTATAGAACAATCGAATTTCAACCTTAAGAAGCGATGTCGGCGCAGTGAAGGGGTAACGTCAGAAGATCCGAACAACTTGCGGGAGTCGAGTGAAGGAGTGAGGGAGAGACTTGCTGTACTCGGAGAGGTCGCTAACCCAGTTATGTCAGCGACCTTGTCCCATTGTGAGGTTATCCAGCAGGCCTCGCCACAACCGGTTCTCGCAGCTGTGGGCGTTGTGCTCAAACACTTCTGTCTTGCCAGACGAGACATGATACATCAGAGATCGTCGCCAGCTCAAGGTAGTGAAGAGATTGATTTATATTTAGTAGAATTGTAGTCATGTTCTGTGTTTATCCAATTTGACCAATCGTATAATTTTGTCATTGTATTTAAAATTGTGTAGATTTTAATCCAGTATATCAGTATATTCTTAGGAGTCATTTTCATTGAAAATTTCCGTCATTTGGACGAAATTTTATTACCGTATTGCAGTTGTCAACGTTAAATCATTTCAATATAAAGTCGTTTAGAATTATAGATACTTGCGTTAAATTAAATAAATCTGTTTTATGCGCAGCGATGGAACGTATATTGAACAACTTAAGTACCGTATATTTAAAAAGCTATGTCACGAAGTGTCAAATAAATTTCGACAACTCAAGATGTTGATTCGAGTGTCAGAAATTTATTATAAACCAACTGTGTGCAAAAATGGATTGTTACACGACACAAAATCTGGTAAAAGATAGTCTAAATACTTGATATAGACAATTAAATCAATTAATACCAAATTCATTGTGATGAAACAGATAGAGATGTAGAACTATGCTGTAAACGTAATAAACCATATTTCCTAGTAACAAAGGTGTTTCAAAAACCTTTATATGTGTGTCCAATAAAACATTTAGAGCATTAAAAATCCTAGATAAATTTGTTAAACAAAATATTTCACGAAGATAGCTAAGACTTAAGTGTATTCACAGGAAAAGAGGACACACTTATATCATTTTTAAATATGAATTCTTGCTGACAATTCTTTGAAAGTTACAATAATGTAATAACTGAATTTAAATACGCGAAAATGAGTTAAGCAAGTTAAACCACAGGGTGATATAAAGTAACTGTACAGAAAGTAATTAAAGATTTGAAGTTATAGGCACGAGGAATTTTTTGTATAAGAATAGAGGAGTTTGTTAAAGTTTGTTTCTTGAACAATATTCACAATGGTCGTGGATATTTAATAGATTTACTAATTTTCTTTGCATTGATTGAGAAAATGCACTGAAATGGGGTGTAGATTTGGAATACCGTGCAAGAAAGGAATCGTAGACGTAAGTGAGTTACGTATTTTCACAAAAGGAGACTGAGGAGTCATGTTTCCTAGTTTTGATCACAGCATATGTGACATTGTTTAATTGCATTTGAGGCAAGTTCTGTACAGGGTGTTTAAGAAATAATGTGATTGTTGTATAATTATGGAACGGAAGTGTGGAATGAAGGTCAAATGCTATGCACTTCGAATATTCACGTTTATCAAAGGAAATGTAAGTCGAGCAAAGAATTTCAGGAATTTTTCGAGATTTAATAATCAAATGGGAGAAAACAAAGTTAGAGCAGTGCTGAACTTAAATGTTTGTCACCTATGTTCTCTTGATTCAGACTAGTATTTATACTTTCAACCGATAGAGTTACGGTGTTTGTTCAGGAAATTTGAGTTGTAAAGACTCATGTATATTAAAGGAAATTAAATCACTTCAACGCAGTTAAGTGAATATTTGTGCGAATCACAAATCATTGTACATATGGATATATATTTAATACTGAGTAAATCTTGATCTTACATATTTAGATGTGGAACTACGGTTCAAATATGAAACGCAATGTATAATATAGGGTAATGTTTGAAATCACGCCGTTTCATAATTTCTCATATTTCAGTGGAGGTTCTGAGTAACTCCACTCGAGTTTATCGTTTGTAATAAATTGTGTATTTAATTTTTGTAATGGCTAAGGAATGCTATATTCTTCGATAAGAGAAGAAGGCATCAGTGGAGTACCGAATTCTCCAACCTTTATTTTCAGGACATTATGTATAAGTGCCACGTTTTTAGTTTATCTTGAGTTTTCATTTCTTGCAGTGTCAAGTAGACACTAATCATCGATATGCATCCAGGACATGTGTGTATTTCCTTAGCACAATAAACGGCTGGCGCTTTTTAGTGAATTGGCCAATTTTTATCTTAGCTGACATCGTTTTCATTTTGTCAACGCCGAAAATAGTACTGCTAGGTAGGATACAGGCGCTCACTATAGACAGACCTTATCCCCCCTCGAGATTGGAGTTTCTCGATTTGCTTAAATGTAAATGCTAGTAGAAATTTGTACCTAGGCTGGTAGTACTATTTTCTTTTATAGATCTACCCTGTATGATCCTAGAATTCCCAATTTTTACTTAGCAGACAATGGTAAGTTTGTGAGCTGGGTAGCTACGTGTCTGCAATCCTTTACAGTGCAGCGGTTATAGGTACTGATTGGTGAATTCGGGCGCAGTACCAATTAACAGGAATGTGTTTACTGAATCAGATTTTGTGGCAGCTACAACCACAAGTCCCCAATCCCCCTGCCACACACCCAATAGATGAAGTCAATGAAGTGTCACCGGGACCAGACCAAGAGAAAACCCCTCCTGTTGAGACTAGTTGCGGATCTGCAGATCCTGAACCTGACGCCAGCGCAACATTTAGGCCTATTGTAGGTTCTGGACACACCAGTACAACATTTGTTCTTATCTGTCCAGACTCATCAAGGCCTATTAGACCTAACTCAACTCCTGGACTTCCAATTATCAAACCCAGTACCTCAACTGCTGCAAGTCCACTCGCCATGCCCAGTACCTCAACTGCTGCAAGTCCACTCGCCATGCCCAGTACCTCATTTGCTGTAAGCTCTCATGATATTGTCCCAATCCCTAAAACTAACATTACGCACCGACAAAATAAGAGGAAAAAGGGTTCGGCAGCTGTTTTGACATCAAGCCCCTACAAAGCTGAACTTGTAACTGCGAAGGCTGAAAAAGAAGAAAAAGAAAGACTGAGTAAAATCAAACTAGAAAGAAAACAAAGAAAAAAAGGTATTCAGGAGAAAAGGAAATCAAAAGTGGCAAAACGTGCTTTTGTTTACTAAAGGAGATAGTAACTCTGATAGTGATGAGAGTGATACGAATTGCCTTTACTGTCAGGACTGATGGTGTATTCTTAGAATACACGGTATGCTAGAGTATATTTTTAATGCTCTTTGCATGTTTATTTCTTCCTTTTTATCAAACACCAACAGTGATCTTCTAGTTTCTCTTTGGTGGTTATGTCTCTTATGTTCTTTGTGAGTCTGTTCTAGATATATATCTTCCATGACCCACCTAGCGTCATCTAGCAGCGAATCTCAGAAGTTCCTCAATTTTTCCCTGCACTAGAGGACTTACTTATCAATTTGGCCATCAGATCTCGTCGTCATCGCCAGCTATCATCTCTGTGATCAAGCGAACTCAGTCTACCTTTTCACCCACCATGCTGTGCTAGTATCGCCTGCTATCAACTCTTTGAAGACCATTCATCAAGAAGAACTTTTAGTTTTATAAAGTTGGTTATTCTGATATGTATTCCTTTTGTCTCCTACCCCCACTCTCTTCCCTTCCCTAGTCCCTCTGCGCTTCGCTGAGCATGTCTCACTTGCACGTCGGCAGTTGACCCAGTCAGTCAAGGCTCAACTAGAGCCAGTCTCCTCAAACCAAGAGGCACTCTCTGCATTCTACGCCATGTTGGCACATTAAGTATCCTTCAAAGGGAACTTCGCCTTCGCCATGCAACAAAGATAAGTACACACTTCAGGTTTTAACTTCATCTTCATCGGTTTTACTATCTTCATGCTTTTAACGATTAATTTATAGGCAGTGTGAGATATTTATTTGTGGCAATAATCATCCTTCGTGGGATTTTCCATGTTGGGCTTCTGTCCAATTAAGCCAATCTTTGTGAAAAGCAGCATTTCTTATGCTTATTAAATGAGAGAGCTTCTCACAACGGGGGATATTATAGAATACCCACTGTCTATAAATATTAAGCTTGTTCCACCGCTGGACTAACTTTGGCCCTATTCTTCCATTAGGATTGTTCTGGAACTTTCCAGAATCTGCACTTTATCTTCAAGTCACGCCGTCATGCATCTTTCACTCACTTGTGGGAATGACATTTCAAACCCAGGAATCTACCTTATAAATTAATGCTCAATAGCTAAATTTTCTTCCACCGTTGGGATTTTTTCTGGCGCATTTAATTGTAATCCACAACTTTCTCAAGTAATAGACTTTCGCCTATCTAGTGCAACCAGTCATTTTCCACGATTGCAATAATTTTCTTTGCCATAAACTTTTGCGCTACTACAGTGAACTTTTCATCCATTTCAACGAACTATAGTGATAAACAGTGTTCTTTCAGTATTTCTTCCGCGTCGCGCTCGTCCGATTATTATAAACACGGCCATGAACATTTACCTTTCATCCCAATTGCTTTTTCCTAAGCCTCTTACTAACAATCCATAATAAATTGTTAATTTAGGTTTGTTTCAACGAGGTGTCAATCTAAAGATTGCCCTCCCATTTTTTCTTATGTGTAATTAATTAACTTCTGCATAACTACGTGTCTTATACACGGTTCAAATTATCTTGTTTCTCCCTTCTAATTTAGGGGATACAATTCTTTCAACTTATAAGTGAGTTATTTCTAGGTTCACGAAAGGGAAACTTGCCCCATTTGTCTCGTGATTCCTATCTAAGCATAGGAGGTCTAGAACTTCCTTTTGACTTTCTCTTCAGGTTTCACAGTAAGTGACCTGCCCTATTTGTGTAACTACTAAAAGTAATGCTGCTTCAATACAAGAAGTTATAGGAACTTCTCTTTCATTCTACCTGCTTTCCTTTTTGTTAATTTCGAAGTTGTAACTTTCTTTAAGATAGGTACTTGGAAATTTTTGAAAGTACACACCTTGTACTCGATTTAATGTCTAAACTTTAATCACTTCATTTGTCTTTTTTAAATCTTACAAAGATTTTAGTACATATAAAGGTTTGAAACCTAAAGAATTGTTAATTGCCCGGAGCAAACATCAAATGTTTTCTGAGGTCTGTGACCCCAAAATTGTTAACCAAATTGAAAATATATATTTGTTAAAGTTATCAACTACTTTTGAATTGTTAAATAAATTAAGCGTTTCTTTTCGCTTTTTCATTTTTCTAGTACAACAGTTTGGCAAGATCCTGTCTTCCTTGGCTCTTCCTACTCAATGCCATTAAATCTATTGATAGGGCTTTCACCACTCGTTGCATTTGAGCAAGAACTCTTAGTGGATATCTCGTCAAAGTCTCTCTTAGCTTTAATAGCTAATTCTAACTGGCCAGTAAGGCAAGTACAGCTCGCTACGCCAGCTACCTGCTTGTGGAGATCCTCTCCGAAAACTTATGGTTGGTTTTCCAAAAGATAAGTGTTTCTCTTTGCCTAAACTTTTAGTCGGCTCCTTGCTGAGTAAAAGCTTAGCCATTTCCAAATGCAACTATTGGTTCACTTACCAAAATTACTCCCTAAGGTATTTTTTTTTTATCACTATCCTTCTTGGAAGCACTTGGTCGCTTTTTCAGGAACTCTATAACTTCGAAAACTGGAAATACCAAACCTGATTCAAATTATTGGCATTCTTCGAATTACTTTGCAAAAACGATTTTTTTTGAACAGACATACAATAAATCTGTTCCTCTCTGTCTTGCCAGACCATCACCCTTCCACATAGTAGGCAGATGCATGCTTGAGAGGGAATATACTAAAGCCATTCTCTTGCAAACCGCCCAAGTCTTAGCTGCGTTTCCCGTCAGCTTCGACCAGGTCCTTACCCACTTTAGGTATCAGAGAGCGGATTTGCAGTGGCAACCGCCTCTAAGTGCATTTAAAGTTAAATTCATAACTTTTGTGGGACTCTCCTCCTATTTTTCTATCCTTTTTCTCCAGTCCGAAACCCACCTCCTTTTCTTCATCATCTTCCCTTGGTGGTTAGGTTATTTCTCAGCCAATAATCTACCCAACTGATATTCAAAGTCCAAAAGTAATGAATGTTTTGAAGCATTTCAACTTTTGTATTTTTTATTGTACCGGTACTCTATAAAAATTTAGAAATTAGTTTTATAAAATGATAGGGACCTTTAAACATGTGTGAAGATTGTAACAATACTTTAATTTGTAAAAAAAATATACTCATAAATTTTTGTTAAATGCATTTGCAGTGAGGGGCGTGGTGGCGCAGTGGTCAAGCTGTTGGTCTCTCACCAAGGTGGATCCGGGTTCGATTCCTGGTCAATGCATGTGAGATTTTCGAAGTGAAATGCCATGTCCAGTGGTTCGGATTCCACGTAAAAAGGAGGTCCCGTGGCTCATGATCGATAGATTAATGGTCACGTTAAACTACAAGCTTCCTTCCTTCAATGCATTTGCAGTGCTATTTGTAACATCGGGTATAGTGGCCACCTAGTGGGCATTTTGCCCTTCCCCATAGGGCAAAGTGCCCATTTTTTTTTCAAAAATAACTAAGATATAGTTAAAAAGATTTGTTTAAAGATATGTGACTAAATTAGCTAGAGTATGGCTAATTTTCATTTGATTTCAACAATTTTAACTTATTGAAAACAATGTTTTCCTTTTAACGTGGCCAATATGCCCACCCTTCCCCTACATTACTCTAAGACCTACATGTATAAAAATCCAACATGGCGACCATCCAAAATATCTACTAATATATTATAGCAATCAAACTGAAATTTTGTATGTTGATAGAGACAATTAACATAAGTAGGATATATGAAAATAGGCTGTATAGTTCTTCATGGTACTACTTGTTTCATAAATGAAAATAGGCTACAATATGACTTTTCCTTAACTTCCGAGCCTTACTCATCACTGACATGTCCCAGAGTAGCTTGTGTTTATCGTTCTCCGGAACATCATCAGGAATTATTATCATCATCGATCGCGGTGGTTATGGTCTGTCTGTTCGCTAAGGCAAAATACAAAGCCAAGCTACAGTATCTCTGGACTCGGTAGGTGAGTGGGTTCAACCAGGACCTTCTATACTACCGGACCTGACACTGCAATCCAAGATGGCCGCCGTAGTTGGTGGTCGGACATCAAACGCATGACGTGGGTCAGACTCCAACACAACACAAAATAACATCATGACGTGATTTTGTCTGCTGTTAATCCATTTTATGGGCTTGGGACATCTTGGTCATCAGCTCCGTGTAGTTGGGTTTGGGTTGAATTCCTTCAATTACGTGATTATTGTAGTAGTGTGTGTAGCTGTGTAAGGGACAGGCATGGGGAGGTGCCCCGGGAGTTAAAATAAGGTACTACCGGAGTTCCATCAGGAAAGGAATAAAATAAAATAATGTTGAGGCCCACAGGAGAGATCTGTAGAAAATCTTGGCTGAGTGAACAGGGAAAGTTGTAAACAATGATGTTCATGATAATTGTTGTCTTAAGGGGCCTAACATTTAGGTTATCGTCCCTTAATGGTTTGGGTGATGGTGAAGCTGATAATGAAATGGAAACTATAACTAAAACTAACTACTAACTTATATACTGTACTAGAAGAAGAAATGGAAAACAAAAGGAGAACAAGGCAAATAAAGGACAGGAGGAAAAGAAATGCCCTCGACCCTCAAGGAATGCGGATTGAGGGACTTGGAAGGAAGGAGAGCCATAAAAGGCAGATAGGAAAGTGAAAGAGAGAGGGTCCGCCCCACAGGTAATGGATAAAAGAGGGAAAACCGGACCCAGCTCAGAAATCCCTCGGGGTCGCCAACTCTCGAACTCACCAGCCGTGATCCCCTGAGGGTGTAGCAATATCTAGAGTGCACCAGAAGTGGTGGGGCTACATACACCCTACCTCCTTGAGGACCTTGAGCAGAAGGCAGGAGATAACAGGAAAAGAAAAAGAAGGCTGACCCTCACAGAAGGAGGGTATCAGAAAAGATGAGATAAGGGCCAATTAAGGCGGAAAGGAAGAGACTCCCTAGGCCTCGGATACCCTAATACCGTCGGGGTCGGGAGAGAGCAAGAGTTGACCAAGTGAAGTCGACAGGAAAGAAGACGGAGAGGAGCCCGGGAAAAGTAAGTGGAAGCAATGCCGGACTCATCTGGGGCCCCGTGGTCGCCAACCCACGTCCCACTAGATGTGAGCCCCTGGGGGGAGTTGTATATGTTCCTGTAGGAATTTCAATCTCTTTTTAGTAAGTTACCTATTATTCTGGGCCTGTTTGCCATCTCTTGATGAATGCAGTACATTTGCATTTTTCTGTTGGCACAGGCTAGAGTAAAATGAGGCTTTTCACCGATGTCTCAGTCTCACTCTTGACTGTGATTATATGGAAACTACTGAGGTATGGGTGGTGCTTAGTAATGACATTCAGTGTCTGTTGGCACAGGCTAGAGTATCACCAATGTCTCAGTCTCACTCTTGGCTGTGATTATATGGAAGCTACTGAGGTATGGGTGGTGCTTAGTAATGACATTCAGGGCACAGTCAGTGTCTGTTGGCACAGGCTAGAGTATCACCGATGTCTCAGTCTCACTCTTGGCTGTGATTATATGGAAGCTACTGAGGTATGGGTGGTGCTTAGTAATGACATTCAGGGCACAGTCAGTGTCTGTTGGCACAGACTAGAGTATCACCAATGTCTCAGTCTCACTCTTGGCTGTGATTATATGGAAGCTACTGAGGTATGGGTGGTGCTTAGTAATGACATTCAGGGCACAGTCAGTGTCTGTTGGCACAGGCTAGAGTATCACCAATGTCTCAGTCTCACTCTTGGCTGTGATTATATGGAAGCTACTGAGGTATGGGTGGTGCTTAGTAATGACATTCAGGGCACAGTCAGTGTCTGTTGGCACAGGCTAGAGTATCACCAATGTCTCAGTCTCACTCATGGCTGTGATTGTATGGAAGCTACTGAGATATGGGTGGTGCTTAGTAATGACTTTCAGGGCACAGTCAGTGTGTGTTGGCACAGGCTAGAGTATCACCGATGTCTCAGTCTCACTCTTGGCTGTGATTATATGGAAGCTACTGAGGTATGGGTGGTGTTTAGTAATGACATTCAGGGCACAGTAAGTGACTGTGGATGCTGTGAAAGGTTCTACTCATAGGGTTAGTACTGCTATACTGACTCAATGAGGAAAGCAATGATAATCTACCTCACTCCTCTTCTTGCTTAGTACGCCTCAATATAGCTCTGCCTTGGGTTTTTGTGGGTATCTACCCACATAACCTAATGGCAGTGCCTTTTGAGGATCCAACCAGCCTTCGGGCTGTCTACCTAACAGACATACATATTATCCTTAAAAATAAATGTGACCAACCAGATGGTGTAGTTCTTGGTTATCACTTCTGGGGTCCAAGTTTGATTCCTGACTGTCAAAAAATCTTAATTCTAGTCTAAGGGTAAGAACGGGGTACACACAGCCTTTGAGGTAAACCGGTAAATGTTGGGTTCGATTCTCCGCATAGCCACCCAGCAAGTGGTTTACCAAGGGGTCCCACACATACTAAAGATAAATGCCTGGGTAATTCCTATCATAAGGTCACGACTGCCTTCTGAAAATCCGTCAACAAGTAGGCTAGTCGTATTCATTCATTCCTATTCATGAGATTAAATAGCACTCTGTCAAACGCATGACGTGTGTCAGAATCCAACCCAACATAAAAAATAACATCATGACGTGATTTTGTCTGCTGTTAATTCATTTTATGGGCTTGTGACTTCTTGGTCATCAGCTCCGTGAAGTTGGGTGTGGGTTGAATTCCCCTGATAGGAAATTAGAAAATAGGCACCAATGGCTTATCTTTATAATAATTGGATTTGCATCCAGTCACACAACAGTTTCAAGGCATATCACCACAATTTTAGCATAGCCTATGCATGAGTAAGCCTACTGGTAGTTTATTAAAACGGGATCCACACCAAGTACGTGATAAGATTGATATCCTTGAGCTAGCAGGCGTATAATTGGATGAGAGAACACTGCAGACAATTTAATAATAATAATAATAATGTTATTGGTTTTACGTCCCTTTTAACTACCCTGGCTTTTAGAGACGCCGGGGTGCCGGAATTTTGCCCCGAGAGGGATCTTTAACGTGCCAGTAAATCTACGGACACGGTTCAGACAATTTAAAAAGTAGGTTATGTTCATACGTACGGTAATCAATTTTCAGATCTTCTTAGGCCTTAAATTGCAATGCGTTAATTATTACTATGCTTGCTCATAATGAATTACCATTACTAATAATTTTTAAAACCTAAACAGAATAATATATAGGCCAAACTTACCCTCTGATTGGCACTAGAATTGATGGTATCACAAGCGTAACAGAAGTCACCGGTATCTCGTATTTATGAAGCACTAATGCAGACATTTACTTCCACGAACGTGTAATATCATTAAGCAATAATCAATAAGCACAGATAATCAAAGGAGACGATTGCTAACCGAAATTCACACCCCTATCACATCGTAAACAAAACGACTCAACTTATAAACAAAGCAAGTAATCACCAACAGCGACAGCCATCTTTCATCTGTCCCGCCGCTAGTGTCAGGTTCGGTATTATAGAAGGTCCTGGTTCAACCCCCCCCCCTTTCATCCATTATCGAAATGGTTTTCTGTTGTTTCCCACTTTCAACTCTATGCAGATGTTAGGATGGTACCTTCTAATTGGCCACAGTCTCTTCCTTCCATCTCCTTGCCCAGTTTCACTCATTTCACTCCTCGCATTAGGTATGCTACACGATGGCCATCCGGCCGCCACATAGAAATCATGCAGGCCTATTATTAAGTCTTTATTTCTGCAACTTACAGTAGCTAACATGACTCATATCGGTACATGAAGTAAGCTACAAGAAACAGAGTACAGTCACACTTTGCAGAGCCTATTTTCAAGCTATAAGCCCACCATAAACGGTTCACAATACAATTATACCCAGGAATGTCATTTTCCGCACCTCCTTTTCTCTATAGGATCTATGCAATTCCTGTCAAGATCAGGACTGCGTATTCAGAAATCCCTTAACGATGTCGCACGACCTTAGAATTGCAGCCTTTTGTGCAATAATGTGGGAAGATTTAGTATAGCTAGGTTTTCTGAACAAGGTTTAGGTGTCAGGCCAGTGGGAGAAAGGCGAACAAGAATGATTGTTACATTGTTTTGCCTCCAAATTCTCGCAACCTCCATAGCTACTGGAGTATATTTTTCAGTCGTCTCCCTGTATTTATGGGTGCCTATTAATTCTGTTAATTTACCTGTACCTGACTAACGTGGAAACGGGAACAAATTTCAGTTTATTTAACGGAAAATTGTATGTTTAACAGTATTTCATTTATGGAACAGGAATGTTTTACAAACTCATTCGATTACCCTTTATGTTCACTCTGCGTGGTTTGGACATCCCTTGGCGAGATTCCTGAAGTCTTGTCGTGCGACCTTCACTTGACAAGGGAATATCCCACACTCTTGTGAGGATTAACATACAGGGGTAATGATGGGGAATGCCATGTCCAATGAACAAACCTGAACTGCTTCTCACACAATGATGTAAAGTTCTCACTTATTCAGTGACCAATTGTAGAAAGCTGTGCTGTTGTTAAGTCCTTTAGCGATGGAACGTAAAAGAGCATTGTTTTAGATTTAAATGCTAAAATTAAAGTTATCGAAGCTAGTGATGGAAAAAATCGCGAAATTTGTCGAGCATTACCGTCAAGAAAAGAAACCGGATGATGACGCCGGTGATGACAATGATGTAGTAGACGACAATGTGTGTAATTTGAAGACCATATGGACAAGCCCTTTCAGTACCGGTAATAAAAATAAAAATAATTTAGCCTATCTTACTCAAGAAAAATGACTCTTGAGTTGTTAGTTATTGTTTGCCACGCCCATATATTAATTGAAAGCCGTGCCTCCCAGGTAATCGTGTTCAGCGCACAATCTTTGATTGCTGGAAGAAGTAAATGATTATGTAGCAAATTGTGTTAAAATACTGAAGCAACTTTAGTGTGTACAAAGTTGAATTCTGTAGGTGATGTTTCTGTGCACAATTCTCCTTTTAAGAACAAATTGATGGTTGGTTCCTTAGTTTAGGGGCTGCGACAATGCGGTCATGCAGCCCCGTGTACTTTGGGTGAGAGTAGAATTTGTCTGATAACCGGTGTTTTTTGTGATGGCTGTATTAGTGTGAGTTATCTGTGATTCAAGTAGAAGGACTGCAGACGATTAATTTTTTCAAGCAGTTCCTACTTTTGCTACCAAATGCTACCGTCCACAACACTAAGCTGCGGACATGGCTACAAAAATCCCATCGCAGTCAGCACCTGGCGAACGTTGGAACTAATATAGCGTTATCAAACTAACCTACAAATTTTAGCTTCCACAAGTGTAGTTAGTGGAAGGTTCTTTTTCATGCCATAAATCTATGACATGGGACCGCCGGCTTCACTTCCCCTTTGAAGAACAAATTGGGTGTTGCTTGTGCTAGTGTTTAGCGTGTAATTTGTGTAACCCTGTACGTGGAATATCAACGCGAGGTTTTTTATGATCACCTGTATTAACCGGAATCCTGTCTATAATGGAAATATTTCTTGGTCCCTTGAAGTTCAGTTCAAGACAGGTTTTACTGTACAATATTTCAACATGTCAGTTACAATTATCCACCACTGGCGTTGGCTGGTGCAGCAGTGGGGCCCCAACCCCGCCCTACTGTGTACCGAGCTTTCATAGCAGGAAATTCACCAACAAGTCGAGGTGAAAGTCGCAGTGGTGGCGCTACAGAACAGGAGAACATGTGTTTAAAAAATTGTAAGTAATGAAATTGGCCAAAATAACTGTAGTAATGGTATCTGGAGATAATATAGTAATAGATGTTCACTCGTCTGCTGCCGTAGACGCACCATCCCGCCCTGATAGGAGCACGACTTATATAGCTGAAATTGCTGCTCTGACGACCATCTTTGTGAATGTTTGTGAAGGAGTCCATAATGCCAACCCCACGCATTCGGTACCAATGGTTTTGACTAGACCAATATTTTCGTCCAGACCAATGGAGGATTGATAGCGCGGCAGGGCCGCGTTAGCTAATAGATAACACCCCTGGTTTTTGTCACGCACAATGGGGAAGTCATGCATCAATAATCTTTCTGCAGACCAATGGTTTTGCCTTTTATTTCATTTTTCATGTTGGCAACGTGTCACGTGGGTATGACGTAGTGTCCGGTGGATTGTAAAATGGCCGACCTTGTTCGAATGAACACGACCAATAATGCTATATTTACGTTAAAAGTAATTATTTCCGGTGCAGCAGTGGCAATTGAGAATGTGAAATGACTCCCAACAACTCCGAGAAAGGTATGTCAATCATAAATACTATATTTTCCGTAATAAACCTTGTTGATAGTTACCAAAAGGCTTGTTCTCCTGTTCTGTAGAATTAATATGTTGCCTACAGCGACTAAACGCTTACGTCATAAGGTGGCAGAGGGCACCAAATGTAGACGATGTGGAGATGTCGATACATTAGTGGACCGAGTGACATCCTCCCAAGAGGCTCCAACAATTGGATCTGGACGACTGCTAGACTGCGAAGAATACATCCGGAGATTGGTCAGTTACCAGCGGAGCACATAATGGTTTGCGATTTTGATCTTACTAGGAAATTGTGGATGCTTAATGTAGTAATCTATTTATCCTGGCATCCAACATGTTTATTAATACTACATGAAAATATACCAAGTCACCGGTTTGCTATAAGCACTGCCAGCTGGATCGCATCCCTCCTGGCTGCTTTAGACTGCCTGCCCATTCAACACTCATGAGGCGTACAAGATAGGTTGCAGCACCAACCCACTGTGGTCACCGCGGCTTTTTCACTGCCAGCTTCATCGCGTCCCTTCTGGCTGCTTTAAACTGCCTGTCCATTCAACATTTGGAGGCGTACAAGATATATATTAATTAATATTAATTAATTCACCACTAGGTTGCAGCACTTTACTGGTGAGCGGTTTGTATAGTAGGTGTTTGGAAGCAACCAGTCTTTCAGTTTCAGTTCGCGCAATATTATCCAAAATTGGCAATACAAATTTCTCTCCAATAATGATGGCAAGTCCGTTTGGACCGGGCTCGTCGCAAATTGGACACTGTAGAAGTGGACTATTGGATAAAACAGGAACTAGTTCCGAACATATAACATCTAGTACATTTCTCCCAGGAACAAGTGCGTAAACTGTAAGGGAGATCATGCGGCCTCTTATAATGGATGTCCATACATTAAAACAGCTATACGGCAAAGGCAGTTGCAACTTACACAACGCTCAAACACATCCATTCCAGCCCTCATGTCCTTACCCCCCCTCCTACACTGCACGCCACTGCTCTAACTCAGTTGTTAAGCTTGCCTCAACAGCTTACAGCCATTGCCATGTAAATTCACTAACTCGAACCCGGAGCCTAACTATCTTCTTCCTCTTCTAAGGGGGTGTGGGGATGCAGAGCGGAGAGCTTTTTACCTAATAACGAGGTTCGGAACGTAGCGAAAGGTTTAAGGATCAGCTACCAAATGAAAGAATGGGGTTACCAAAAATCGAATAAAGGGAAGTAAAACCAAGGAGACAGGGGAACTATTCTTCACATCAATTGACCCACAATCACGACTTTCTAAAACGTAAACACAACCGGGTCACACATAAAGGTACGAAAGTCAAAAGGTAAGGTGACAAGCATCAATAAAGGTTAAAAGCTAGGTAATGACTGGGACGGTTGGGGCTGTAAGAAGGGTTTCGATAGTCAAGGGTAGTTGAAAGCCGTGACTGAATAAGGTATGAAAAAAGGGAAGCCAGTGAGAATCATAAAGGGAACATTGAAGAAAGAGATGATTGACGGTACCTAAAAACTTCCCACAATCGCACATAGGGGAAGGGTGGAAATGGAGGCAGGCTAAATGAACAGGGGATAAAGCATGATTGAAATGGAGACGAATAATTGTTGTGATATGACGGCGAGTAAGTATATTGTCCGGTAGAGAACCAGGGCTTGAAGGGTGGTATGGGCTGCAATCGATGATAAAAAGTTGCTTTGGTTTGCGAATAGGAATTCCACCATTGTTGCCATTCTTGAAGTAGCCTATGTGAGTTTGAATGTCAGGGAGCAGATCAGCGGACGGTATTGCTAATTCATACGTATCGCCGTATCCTCGGGCAGCGTTTTTTTTTTGCCATGGTATCAACCATTTCATTACCCGGAATGGGAGAGTGACTTGGAAGCCATAAAAAGATAACATCATAATCAAGAGTAGAAAGGTCAAAAGTTAAGCGGAGAATTTGCATAAGATACCAATTATCAGTTTTGGAAATATTCAAAAGAGCCCGGAGGACGCTAAGAGAATCGGTACAAATAAGGGACTGGCGAATATGATTTTGTTTAATATAAAGTAAGGCCTGTCGGATGGCAAAGGCTTCAGCCATAAAGATAGAAATCGAGGAAGATATACAGTATTGTAGTGAAAGATCTAGTTGGGGAGAATAAATGGCAGCACCGATACGAATGGGATTTAAAAATTTGGACCCATCAGTATAGAAGACAATGTGATGAGGGTGTGTATATAGGAAATTTGATACTAAAGAATGTAAGATATTAGAGCATAACTCTCAAATACATTTAAATCACCCATAAAACACATACAGACTAGCCGGGCGCTGATTGGCTGCTCCAGATCTGAGCGGCCAATCAGCGCAGCTCATATCCAAATTCAAACTCAGCGCCACAGAGACCCATTTAAATCAACAATGACATTATCATTACATAGTTTTATCCGGCTTGCGACCGCACGGGATACATGCCTGAAGGGCTGGCCACGGCCGGCTTATTCGGGGTGGTGTCTTGTGGGTCGCGGGTTCGGTGAAACGACTAAAATTCATCCCATGTCATCTCATTCAAAAACCAAAGCGGGGCTTATTAAACAATTATTATTTCAATCTAATACCTACATCAGGTCTATAAAATCTTTCACACTTCAAAACCAACCTCCCAGAGGTCTTTCTCACTTCCTAAAGCATATCAAAAGCTTAAACCTTTCATTTTATAAAACTATTATCACGCTGAAGCCGCTGCTGAAAGTCGCCATGGAAGTACTATAAAGCGAACTTATTTAATAACTGTCCAGTGCTTAAGGTATCTTCTAAAAAAAATGGTATCATTATGTTCTGACTAACATTCTCTAGCGATACTGTTCCTCTAGCCTGTCAGTAACACGAGATTAGACTATTTCAACTAGCCATTCACCGGCAACGAATTATTAACGAAAATTCAAACTAAACAAATTATGTTATTATTAATTCAACTCCCTAAACACCTCAATGGTGAAGCTGGCGGGGCCGCCGCCAGACTAATAAAATAATTAATTCAAATCCTACTACAAATTATTACGCAAAATAAAAAATAAAATCATTTAGTCACCCTCCCTTTTATTTAACATCCCAGGCAAAGGCGCGCATAGTCGCACCGCGTACCTGGTATCCAAGCGTTGCTGACCTGCTCGCTTCGCTCGCAGTCAGCGACTTCATTCAGAGACTAGCCACATGGCGTAGCTTTTGCAACGAAGAGCTGAATTAGAGATAGTATTGACAAAAAAAAGCAGGTTTAGGGTAACGCAGATGTCCTAAATCTTGTGCTGTGATTAGGCTCATGAGTGGAGAGGAGTTAAGGTCTGCGCACACCGGCGCGGGATGCGGGAACGGAAGCGGGAGCGGGAATGTCGCGAACATTTGCGCACTTGGCGGGATATGCATCCACTCAGACAGCTGCGTCACAATCCCGCACAGATGGCGGGATTGCTGCGTTACTGCAGGAGTACGCAGCTTGCTGCGTTTTCCCGCGTCCCGCATCCATTTAGCAATGGCGACGGAACTGTTAATAGAGTGTGTCAGGAAATATCCTGCCTTATATCAATAACATGAGTAATGAAGATTGAGAAATATAAGGAATAAAGATAAGCTCAGGGACGAAATAGGAAAGGAACTGCAAGTACCTGGTTAGCATCAATTTAAATAATATCACTCTTTGTTTCTGTGTTCATTTGTCACGTGGTGATTAACCTAAAGAAAACCGAACTGAACTGCCCTAAAACTAAATATAAACTGCACTATCGCATCGTATCGCAGATAGCTTGGCAAACCTCTCTCACGATAGCTCCAACAGTTGTGAATCCAACACGAAAACTGTGGCTAATTGTCGAGAAAGAATCCCCAGTAGCCAAAAATCTAATAGCAATAGCAAGGCGAGATAGCTTCCCGATAATTGGTATATATTTTCCTTATTTTGCACTTCATCAGACGAATTCATTTCGGAACTGTTTCCCGCGCTGGTCAGAATACAAAGACGATTTCGCAGCGATGGCGGGTATCGTGTCAATCCCGCTCCCGTTCCCGTTCCCGTTCCCGCATCCCGCGCCGGTGTGCGTAGACCTTAAGAGATCTGCGAAATGCAGTCCAAACATTCCGTACAAGAAATTCTTCCACAGTGCGTACAATGTAGCCACCGACGTAAGCCAGACTTGCCGTTTTCATTGTCGGCAAAGGTATTGCTGAAAATGAAATTTAACTGAGTTAGTATGATATAGGTAAATTAAACAACATACTAGTAATTATTGTTATGTGCAGAACTCAAATCAATACTCCACTTTATAAAAGATAATTTAACATACCAGGCTCCTTTAACATATCTTGTAGAATATTCAGAATACTTTGAGGAATGACAGGTCTATTCCCTGAAGCTAGTGCATTTCCAAGAATCAGATTCTGAACTGGGTTATCTCTGATGCTAGATGCAGAGTCCTCTACATCGCTGGTAGTTGATGTACTCAGAATTCCAGTTTTCAAAATCTTCTGCAAACTGAAACTCGCTGATCTTGAGTCCAGCAGGTCATTTGACCCAGACATACGGCACAATGTACTGAAGAGTGATTAAACAGTATCGCTAGAGAATGTTAGTCAGAACATAATGATACCCATTTTTTAGAAGATACCTTATGCACTGGACAGTTGATTCCGTGCTTAATTGTATAGCTTCATAAGTCTCAGAAGTCAGGAAGTCCTTTCTAGCAGCGTTACTACTAGCAGCTTTCAAATTTTCAAGGTAAGGAAAATAATATTCCTCTAGCCAGTTTAGGCGACTGTCATTTAATGAGATAAAGTGCCCTTTATCGGGATTTCTAGACTGAATATGATGATGTGATGCTTACGTCATGCATAGCGAACCATTTATTAACGTTTTTCATAAACATTATGGTTGCATCTGCGTCCATGAATTTGTACGCTTCCGGGTGCATGCTTACATTTTCTTTCAGTGTAATAATGGCACTAATAACACTTCCTTGGCACGCTGAACATTCATTTTTTCAAATTTAGTGGGTTCGATGTGTTTTTAGTGAGGTGTCTGACAGGTTTGACGATCTCATCCTTTTGCATTTTGTATAGTATTTCCCTGAAATTATTCCAGTACCATCACTCATATCTCGTTCCAGAAACTGCGTTCTAATGTTTTTTTAGAATGTGACACTTATCAAAAGTAAGGAATAACTTCCTAGATTCGTCGCATGGGTGATTGACCATTGGTTGCAAATTCCCTTCTCCTAAATGCGTCATCATTGTGTTGTTAGTTTTGTGATTATCAGAGACAATTCTTATAATTATAAAACTGCATTGTTCAACCTCGAGAATAACGTCCAGCACGAGTTTATGTAAGTCCCGTCCTGACAGCTGCTTCATCAAAAAGAAGGCACACGGTGTCTGATAATTTGTCGAAAGATCTCGTAGCACAAAACACAACACTCGATTGGCTGCTACTTGTTCCCGGCTGTAATTTTTCATCCTCTCTTTCCTTTTGATGAGACGGTGACGGAATTGTGTCCTTGTACCCGAAAAAGGTGCAAGGTATGTCTAATTGCTCTTAGATTTATTAGCACGCTGTTTTATTTTGTGATATAATTTGCATTTTGATATTGCGGAAATGATAATGATATTATATAGTGTCACTAGCAACCCCACCCGGCTTCGTCCGGGAACAGTTATGAATGTGCAAGGAATTCCTGTCAGACGTAATTTAAGAATGGCGAGGTGCATGAAACACATACCCCCCTTCAGTCCAAACTAAAAACACTTATAGTGGGCTATGTATCGAAGATAGAGATATGCTCTCCCGGACTTTTTTAAAGATTTTTTCATGCTGAACAATTCTTACACTCATAGTATATCGATATTTTAACGGGTTGCCCAGCGTAAGCTTAAAATGCGCACGGACGCCAGGTTCTTTTCTCGACCTTTTCACTGAAATCGTTACTGCTTGGCTCCCTTTGACCATAAATAAATTATTTTCTATAGAAATCTTCCTCGAGATTACCTTTACAGAATGGTGAAAGCCACATCAAAATCCATCCAGTTGTTCTCGAGATTACAAAATTAATAAACGGACTGTACAGCTGATTATTAATCGCGCCTATAATGGGATGGGAGTGCGCTCTATCGGCGCCGAGTAGAAATTTTCCATTAAAAGTTATGCATGGGTTCTAACTGGGATTGTCAAGGCCGGTATAGAGCGCAGCTCGCATCCAGTCGGCCGTGGTTAGTTATTGTTGTTTTAAGGGACGGACCAGTAATTAGTTTTAACCTAGTTGCAGATTTCATTTCTGATTTACAAAAGAGCACGCAGCAGTTCGGCGTTCTAAAATCCAAAACACAACTTCGCCATTAACATCAATACAAAACAAATGTCTGCAACAGTGACTTGAAAAAAGTAGCGATCACGGTGGGTTGGTGCTGCTTTTAGCGTCTATATTTAGAAACGAGGTTGTACGCATAAACCAATGCTGTAATCGTTGAATGGGTAGGCAGTCTAGTAGCCAGGAGGGATACGATCCAGCTGGCAGTGGCAAAAAGCCAGGAAGAACAAAGATGCTACAATGAAGCTACACAAAAGAATATATACATACTAGCAGGTTCCCGCGGCTTCGCTCGCGTCGTAGTCGTATTATATTTTTATTCAATGAAATGCAGGTTTAACCCAGTTAAAACCCATTTAGAACCTGCTTATCCAAAAATCCCTCTTTAGTAGACGTTTTCGACACACAACAAACATATCCCCAAAATATCATTCTTCTAACTTTAATATTTTTGGTTTGTCGATGAGAGTGAACATCCAAAAATCCTTCCTTAGTGGACGTTTTTCTTCCAGAATTTCACCCCTCCCAATAGGCCCCTTAAATTGGATTTATGAAAAAACGGTCGAACACCTATTTATTTTATTTATTTTTAAGCTGATTGATTTCTCCGAGTCTCAAACTCCTCGCCTATGTCGTTTAAGAGATACACGCTCCGTTAGGAATCTTTCAACCCCCACTTTCATAATATACACCACATCGAAAAACCATTAGACATGTGTCAGCTTATTTTTAATGATTAGTATATATGCCAAGTATCACATCCCCAAATCAAACCACTCGTGAGATATTGTTATTCGATGAAATGCACGTTTACCCCCTTAACACCTCTTTAGAACCTGAATATCCAAAACTCTTTCCTTAGTGGACGTTTTCGACATACAACGAACATATCCCCAAAATTTCATGTTTCTAACTTCAATAATTTTGGCTGGGCGAAGATGAGTGAGTGAGTCAGTCAGGACATTTTCTTTCATTTATTTTTGAGAATTTCACCCCTCCCCATGAACCCCTTAAATTGGATTTATGAAAAAAACGGTTGAACACCTATTTAGTTATTTTAAGCTGTTTTTCCCCCTGAGTTTGATGAGTGAGTAAGTGAGTCAATCAGTTAGGACACTTTCTTTCATGTTATTTCACACCTCCCCATGGGCCCTTTAAATTGGATTTATGAAGAAATGGTCGAAAACCTATTTACTTATTTTTAAGCTGCCTTTTCCGCTGAATTTCAAACTTATCGCCTACGTCGAATAAGAGATACATGCTCCGTTAAGAATCCTTCAACCCCCAATTTTCACCCCTTTCACCTCATAATATACACCATATCGATAAACCCTTAGACATATGTCTGCTAATTTTTAATGATTAGTTTATATGCCGAATATCACATCCCCAAATGAAACAACTCGTGAGATATTGTTATTCAATGAAATGCAAGTGTAACCCCCTTAACACCCCTTCAGAACATGAATATCCAAAAATCCATCCTTAGTGGACTTTTTCGACATCCAACGAACATATCCCCAAAATTTCAAGTTGCTAACTGCAATAGGTTTGCTGGGGGGATGATGAGTGAATATTCAAAAATCCTTCCTTAGTGGACTTCTTTCCCCCGAATTTCACCCCTCCCCATGGGCCCCTTAAATTGGAGTTATGAAAAAAAAAACGATCGAACACCTATTTACTACTTTTTCAAGCTGAATTTTCTCCCTGAGATTCATACTTTTTGCCTCTGTCTTTTAAGAGATATTATCTCCGTAAGGAATCCTTCAACCCCCACTTTTCACACATACACCTTGTGACCGATCCAGTCAGGGTCAATTACCGGCCCCGGATGACAGAAGATCGAGAGGAGACCGGAGGGTCAGTATGACGTCATGGCATGACGCGGCGAGGCAACCGCGAGAGTAGGGGAATGCTCCAGAAGGTTCCAACCCCTTCCACTTTTTTTTCTCTCGAAGGAGGACAGTTCCGGAATGTTCAGTGAGTCAATAGTGCGTGGACGAGTATGTTATCCAGCGGGGCACGGACGAGTAGCCCATGTCACGTAGACAGTAATCTGCATCGGGAACCTGAATGGTTTTCGTGAGTGATCAGCAGGCCATGAAGCTAGCGTGCATGTAGTGCCAGTGAGTTGCTTACAGTGAAGTATGTCAGTTTGTTTGTCGAACAGTGTGAATTTCAAGACGATATCGGACTCGCTAGTATGTGAGAAATAGTCAGAACTGATAAAGGAAGGTCCGTTCATGCCGACAATTTATGTTTATTAAAGATGAATACCAGGAGGTGTTTAACATTGCGAGTATCAGGGAAAGAACAATAATAACGATAGTCGAGGCGAAGCATTATCGCGAGGCCCTATATTGTAACAGACATCCATTCGAAAA